>OX387425.1:33942725-34542725 GCA_947563755.1 Lochmaea crataegi | reverse complement strand
GTGGTAAATAGTATTTATAATTCTCTACAATTTGTAAATCTCTGCAGAATTTTCAAATTTGCATGAATCAAGTGTCTGATTGTACTTGTAATGGTATAATAACCAATAGTTATTTTCAGAAAATGCCTGGAAAGTGGCTTAATTCACAAGCACAGGAGTTTGTTATGAACTTGATTGAATATTTTGAGATGGAAAAAAAGAACGGCGGACCCTTTCAACCTATTTCATCTGTTCAGGAGGTATTATACTAAAGTTAACATCTATTTAAGGACATTTATATTTAATATTATATTTCAGAGAGTGGCAACTGCATTGAAAATATCTGTGAAAACGGTATGTTCCCTTAAAAAAAGTAAGGAAAATATTCCAACTTTCCCAACGTCACTCAGTCAAACACCTCGATTAAAACTAAAAACAGAGGATTTACCCGAGGGAACCAAAATGGCAGTACGGAATACCTTATATAATATGTATGAACAAAGTAAGTAAAACAAACATGTGAAACAATAATACAAGAACATGGGAGTTCTTAAGCCTTACATTACAGTCAGCTTACACTTTAAATAAAAGAGAAGTGAAATGATAGTACCTTAATAATTAAGATTACACATCATAGTGCATGTAGTATTATCCATACAGTGAGATTTTTCACCAGCAGCTTATAGTGTGGTATATGAAAATCTTAGAAAACTAGTAGGTAATTTAACGTAAGTTCGATTATAGAAGTTATGAGTAATGAAAGCTTTAGAATACAGAAAGTTGTGCATATTTTTAATTTGAATGTGTTTCTACATGTGCTGATTTCTAAGTTGAGTACTGTCCATAAATGTTTACCAATTTGAATGTTCTGAGTGTAGATTGTGTTTCACAATTTAGTTTTCTAATTTAAATTTTTTAATGTCACATACGGAGTTGTTCTATACATTATTTGGTACAAATAATAAAAAAATCTGAATATCAAAAATTTGTGTTCAAGTTTAGTATGAACTAAATATAAAAAATTCTTTTTTTTGTTTGAGATAATGATAATTTAAATTTTCTTATTTTTTCAGGGAAACATGTTACTGTTAAAACCATAAATGATGAACTAAAAAATAAGGAAATTCTTTCTGTTGGAAATACCTCTTTATTGGTATTATTGAAACATTTGGGATTTAAATATAAAAAGGAAGATAACAGAAGAGCATTAATAGAACGAACAAATATTGCTAGCCAAAGAGCATGCTTCCTTCGAAAATATAGAGAAAATAGTGATAGTGTTTTGTATGTGGAAAGAAGCATTGGAAAATTGTAGTGCAAATGTTTGGGATAATTGTGTTAGGCATACCGAAAAAATAATCGAAGACTGGTTTACTCGAGAACGAAATTTGGTGAACATACATATTGAACCAGTGATAATAAATACTGGTGAAGACAGCTCAGATTCCGAAATGGATGAACTATAAAGCAAGATTTGTCATATTTGATGTGTTTTTTCGTTTCTAGTACCTATATGTGTTTACATTTTATTTTTGATGTCTTCTGCGGATATTTCTGTTTTTTACTTTTAATATGAGGGTTTCCATTTGATGTGTTGCCCTGATGATGGTAATATATTTATCGAAACGTCCACCTTCAAGCTGTGTGGGAATCTTATTCTATTTACAATCTATAGCCCATCCAAAAAAATTGTTCTAATATAATCAGTACAACCATGCCACGTACCAAGACTAAAGCAGAAAAAAAAGACGACGACTTTCCTCCACTATCTCAACAAACGCCTTCCAAAATAAAAAAAATTAAAGATTCTTCAGAGGTATCTTCAAGCACTTCTACTCCTCGTCCACTCATGGAAATCCCAGTAGAACTTCCGACACAGCTAACTCCAGAGCTAGAAATCTTAATTCAAAGAAGACTACACTCGCACCTGTGTAGCCAATCTTTCGACCCAATTATTCCAGAGGAGCCCCCCATTATCAATCTTATTCCAAGCGGTTAAATCACCCGCCTTATCTATCTTTTCTTCTCCAGCCGCCTCTATCCGCAGCGAATGCTAGCCAGCCAGCCAAGCCAAGTCAGCCAGCCAAGTCGACGAACAGTTCGGAATTCCAATTAGTCTAAATCCAATTCTCAAACTTCAAAGGCACTTCAAACTTTCAACCTTCGAAATCTTTCACCCAAATATTGTTCTCAGGAGCATTTCAACCTACCGAATATGAACGAAATTTTAAGAGGCCACATCAACTATCTTAAAATAATATTTGTAATGTTTGACACTATCAACATAATATTAATTTGGTTTTAAAAAATATTCTGCTTCTAAAAGCGATTTTTAGCAAGTTACTAGTTATAACACAGCGGTTATTTGCGGTTGTTCACTCGCTAAAATGAAGCGGCTATGATAATTGATTGTAATTGTCATCATCCATCTCAAGAAGAGCATCTGATCCTTCATATTTCAAGCATTCATCATTCGTATTTTCTCCAGTTCCATTATTATATCCATACATAAAAATCCGAAAACTTGAGAGAACCAAATGGCAATTTACAATAATTGTCGACGACTGTACCACGGAACATAAAACAATTGTTTTATGTTCCGTGACTGTACTCAATTCAACATAACCTCACAACTGTTTTAAAACAAGAGTGGGGGCTGGCTAGAGCCACCTCTTCACCAGGGTAACTGAAGTTTACAGTGGTCACTGATTTGACATTTTAGTAGTTACCGTTTGGGGCAAAAATTTGAACTGTTTTAACTTTTCATAACCAGTAACTCGCTAAAAATCGGCTTAAGTAAAACTACTAATCTGATCTGATTTTTGTAAAAGTTAGTTCTTTTAATTCAACAAAAAATGCAAAATGCAATAAATATATTCAGGAAATATGTTCTCTCTACATTTTGTTTGTTATTAGTTACCAAAATAGTAAGCTTGCTCTTGCTCATAAAATAACTCATTCAATAGAGGTAAACTCTACCTGTACATATCATTCTCAAAACTGTTGAGAGAAGTTGACATTGCCAAATTTGATAATGGTAAGACAGTAAATGTAATTAGTAATGTAGCTAAATCAAATAAATATTAGTATTACCTATTTATGTATGGTAGACTATGATATATTGAAATAAAAATTTTATTTTCAGCAAATTTATAGATAGTTATAAAGATAATGTTGATATGAATCACTCATGACTATTAATCATAGTTCATAATCCTTTTGATTAAAATCAACCTTATCTATAAAAATTTTCAATCTATAAGAGCCGTATTACACAGCAAATAATTATGCCGAAAATTACTATGAAATATACCACGAAAATTTTCGTCAATGGAATATGCTGTAATACACGACCAAAAATTCTTGCGAAAATTTTCGTAGTAAAAATATATAACATGTTCTATATTCTCCAGACAAAATTTTATAAAGTGCGCGAGAATCGGCGCAGAACCACATAATCGGTTTGTTTGACATTACACTCATTAATTGCCTTTTTGATCATTTATAAACGAACAAACAACAAATTTCTGCAACATCTAACATTACTATAGTCCATTGAAATGTTACATGAGCTTTACATTTTTTAGAGGACGCAATTTTATTTTTGGGACATGTGTGGGGGGTCAATAGAAGCTTAACCCCAAGTTGTTGGGGTTGCCGCCCTTGTCCCCCGGCCACCATCTTGGAAAAAGGGGTGCAAACACCTTTTTCGCGATATCTCGGAAACTATACGTCCTACAAAAAATTATTGAAAACATAATTTGTAGCAAATCGCTTTGCCTACAAATATGTTCATATAACTTTTGTTGTGTCCTCTGCCACAATAATCACAGAATCATGAGATTGGGATGTAGAAAGCGCTGCAGAGACGATGATTGAATCTGCATCTGATTCAGCTTGGGCGACAGAAAAACCCGCTCCTGAAAGAGCAGTTTTGAGAGGGGTACGTATACTAATAATAGTCGTAGCAGGCAGATGTTCATTTGTCCCCAAACGGTAACTCGGACCTTTTCTACCTGCTTAACATTCTCGAAAAGTTACACTCCTCTTAGAAATTACTATAAAAAACAATAATTTGGTAAGTTCTATAGTAAGGAAAAAAGTTAGGAATGAATAAGTAAATTTGTACGGATTTAACAAAAATTTTTTAAGAATGTATTTACAATAAAAAAAGATCATAAAACTAAGTTAAACATTTCGTTTTGACCGGATTCTCATGAGCATTGACGAACCAGATCAACTTTGGAGCGATGTAACAGCGTTTTAAATGAATGAAATTAAAAAAAATTATAGAGAAAAATTTTCCACAAAAGACCTTCTACAAGATTGGTCTGAGGTATTTTTGGAAAATGTATAAAAAAAGTTATAGAGCAAAAAAGAAAATTTTTAAAGAAATTGTTTCGCTTTTTTGCTTATAACTTCGGCCGGGGCCGGGGGACAAGGGCGGCAACCCCACAAACTTGGGGTTAAGCTTCTATTGACCCCCCACACATGCCCCATGTTCTTTCTTGTTTACTATTTTTGAGAAGATAATAAATCTTTTTATTGAAAATAAATAAAATTAGGTTAATGAAAGTATGTTTGTTTAGTATTTGCACACATCAGCTGTAACAAAATAACCCGACTGCGCACTCCGAAAATGTTTGGAAGATTTATTGCCTGTGTAATACAGATTTTAAGAAAATGTTATAAAATTTTAGGAGAAATTTCTGACAAAATTTTCGTGGTAAATTTCAGAGTAATTTTCGGCATAATTCTTTGCTGTGTAATAGGGCTCTAAGCAAGCAAACATGCTCAAATTTAAAAATAACATAATGGTGTGGAACCAAAAAAATATGAAACTGCCACTTTCTAAATATACCGTGGTATAAGTATAAGTAATAGATTTTAATTTATACTTAATTACAGTTTCCTGTAAATTGTCGTATTTAGTAAAGCGTGTTACCAATAGATATAGAAGATAATAGATTTAATACTATTATAACGCCTTACAAAGTTTTTGAAAAATATTTCTCAAAAAACAATGACCCCGATGGGTTTGTGTCAATACAGAATTTTGGTTTGCGGTTGGAGGTGAGGATGTCGCTGTTATCACGTTTTTAAGGCTCCGTTATTATCCACTACGGTAAAATAATCAATTTGAATTTCCTCTTAAAAGAGGATCTGGTTTTAACAATTTTTTGACAAAATTTGGACCAGATATCCTCGAAACTGGTGATTTAGTTGACCAAATAAGTGGTCGATGGTTGATTACTATTATCATCTTGAATAAGTACCAGTATACCCGTATGCCGGACAAATAATCACGTGTCGGCTCCCACTTGCCTGTTTGTATCATTCGATACAATACCGAGTGATAATACCGAGTAATATGGATTTAGGTAGGAACTTATCTATACTTGTTTTTTATTCTGGTGCAAGGGCAATTGAATATTGAGAGAAAAGATATGTGCTTCTTTATCATTTATGTTAATGATAAAGAAGATCTTCATGTTGAAGTTATTCTTAGAGATGAACGTTTTTGGAGAGAGAATATGTGACCAAATCTTAAAAGTTTTTTTTCACTACTAGCCTCTAAACCTAACTTTATCAACTTTTGTTGAGGTAGTAAAGTTGTTCATTATTAACCAAGGTAGAAAAATACAGAGCCTCTTGATTAGAACTAAATCTCAATCCATTTGATAGAATGTGAGGTTAACTCATGCAAATACAAAAAAGGGCCGTTCGGCAATTAACTCCGAAATTGAGAATGATAGGAGTGGAGCAGAAGCAGATTTCTCGTAGAGTAAAAGGATCATTTGTTACCGAGCTCTCAAACTGTCAAACGAGGGACATCTATCAAACGTCAAACTCAAACAAATGTCATTCGGTGTAATATTTTTGTGGTTATATTTTAGTATTTTTATAAAATATGAATAATTATTACTTCGCAATTGTAAACTATGTAACCTAAAATGCGTACGAATTTTATTTTTTGGCTTTTAATCGAAATGCGCATATTCACTCCTAAAACCCCACCTCGCCGAGGTGGCACAAACTCTTTTCACACCACTCCACAGTGAACGAACGATTTAAAGACTCCTCTTTTTACTCGTTCTGTAATAACCGAACGGTTTAGAGAAGGGAGGAGTGTACTGAGTCAATGGAGTAGCATTGCCGAACGTCCCTCATAATATGAAAATATTATAAACTGACGTTTGTGTTTTACATTTGACAGAAGCATGAATGATTTTATTTTTAAGAAAATTTTGAAATTCATATTCGATTTTTGTTAGTTTCAAAAACTAATATTAAAAAAAATAAGATACCAGTAGTGAAAAAAATGCTATATGAGCCACGGTAGAAAAGTGTATTAATGTCTCGGATCCATTAAAGACCTCGAAGCTTCGCTTCTCGGTCTTTAATGGACCTCGACAATTCACTTTTCTACCTTGGGGCATAATTACTATTACTTTGATAAGGTCCTCACTGAAATAGTACTTAGAAGAATTCCCAAGGGATTAGAAGCTCTTGAATAAAAATTGATGGCAGTATTTTTTTAGGACTATTTGTTTTTGACTTTCAATTTATAAATATAGATTAAATTTGTGTATATTCTTATAGTTTGAAGAGTCTTTATTTGTTAGAATGTGATAATATTAATTTGTTTCTGTATATTTTCAAAATTATAAATGCATCCAATACAAAGAGATGAAATAAAACAATTTAATTTGTTTAAATCTCCATTTTATTTTGTATTGATGTTCAATTTAAAATTAGTTTGATAAAGCTACTGTGTAGCGAAACGCGTCACTAATTTTAAATTGAACATCAGTTCAAAATAAAATGGATATTTAAACAAATTAAATTGTTTTATTTCATCGTTTAGTATGGATTTTCATCAAGTAAAAGCCTCATCTATTCAACATCCAATACAATTAAATGTCTTTATATTTATTACCTTAGAACATAACACCAAACAAAGATATGGACAAGTTTACAATAAATGATAAACATATCCAAAATGATAAAAATATCCAAAAACATTAAGTTGTACATAACATTACATTGAACTAGTCCCTCTGCATTAAAAATAGGAAATTTATTGGTATTATACAATAATCTATTTACAATGTAATTCAGAATATTTCTGTAAATTGGTAAATTTTTTTGCTGAAAATCTTGGACAATCGGATAAGTTTCATTCGGGCATCTACATCATACTCAATTTCCTCGACATTTAAAGGATAAGGAATTTTATATCTGTAGACACGACTCACGTCTAAAATAACTCATAGTTTAAGATCCGAAGTAAGGTCGACCTTCACCGAGCTGATAATAGAATGAAACATGTTTGATAATAAATTTAGTATATTATGCCGGGTCCAGACCAAACAGACAAAACAAAAATATTCATGTTTCGCGACAAAGTGGCGACAAATCGAAAACATTTGTGAGACATTTCTGCGACAATTTTGTTTTGTTTGCAAATTTGAAAACTTTTTCAAGTCCCGTCTCAGGTCGGTAAAGATCAAAAGGTCTGTGTTTTGTCTGTGTATTTGACGACAAGTTGTCGGCGCAGTGTGGACGCGTGTGCAAGTCAAAACGAGTTAGGCAGTAGGAGAAGGAGAATGTACAATTTTATCAAAATTAAGTGTGTTTTTCTGTTGTTGTGTAGTGATTATTAAATACTAGTGTATTTTTCTAAACATGTCGGGAGACATTCTTAAAAAAATTTTGAAGCTTGATCGAATCTCACCACTTAGTCCAATATCACCTGCGCGTAGCTGAACTAACAATTTGTTTATCGAACAGCTTTCTCGCATTTTTAGACTTGGTCTAATCCAAAAAAGTTTGCATTTTCTTTTAGCAACCTGGGATGATGAGAGCAAAAAAAACAACTTGCTGCTAGCAATAAATCTTCAGTTTCATTTTTTTCCTGATTAAAACGCCACCTGATTAACCAACACTTATCACAACAACAACGTCACCAACTGAATTTTGTTTTGTTTTGTCTTTTGACGACAAATTATGTCGCCAGTTTGTCGTGTTTTTGTTTCAGAATCGTGTTTTCGTTTTGTCTGCTTGGTCTGGACCCCGGCATTAGAAAATATATTAAATATGGGTTGCCTTAAAAAATCCTGGACAGACTATTTTTAATTATTTAAAAAAAAATGAAAGTACGCATGCTCGGTATTTATACGACAGAGAATGACATTTTGTGTGTATTATCTTTGAATGACATTTTGGATTTGCTTATTATTATTGCATCGAAAACACGTGTTATTCTGTATCATTGTGAAAAAAAAATGGCTAAAAAGTGTTTTTGTGTGGCTCGGACGATTCTTTAAATGATTTTACTGATGAAACTTTTAAAAATTGCTTTTCGTAAAAAAACTTAATTTTTTTTTAAATAATTGAAAATAGTCTGTCCAGGATTTTTTAGGGCAACCCATTTTTAATATATTTTCTAATATACTAAATTTATTATAAAACATGTTTAATTCTATTATCAGCTCGGTGAAGGTCGACCTTACTTCGGATCTTCTACTATCAAAAACGCTTGCAACATCATTGGGGTTTTTAATTTTTTTTGTGATAAATGGAAAGATCATATAACAAAACTATTTTTTTTTGCAATAATTTTTTAATCCAGTACCGAAGACACGCCGACAGCTCCCGAACGCGTGTGACGTCATAACGTTAGTTTGACCTTGATGCTTTGGCACCTCGAACTTTAGCAGAATTGAACCTAACGTCACTTTTTAAAAAATATCTACATCGGGAATATTATCAGACTTTGCCTTTATAAATCCTTATAATCACACATAGCTAATCGGAATTATAGCAGTACATTTTCAATATTATAGACCATTCCAGAACACCTGACTTTGACAGGTCGGCCATATTGGCCTGGGTCCCCCGATCAGCTGTAGTTAAAGTTTGTGTGTTTTGGCATGTGGTTTAAGTCAGTTGGTTGTCAAACAGAATTTTGCGCACTTATAAACACTACAATACGATGGCATTTTAGATAATTTTAAGAACTTACTACTGTTACGCGAGCTACTGAATTAATATGCTCACTTAGTGCCCCCAGTGAAATCCCCATATGAGACGACTATGGCTCCTCCGCCCAATTTTCGAAAAACATCGAGAATACCCACCGCATCCAGTGCATCCGCCAGAACGTCGAGCGAATTCTAGAAATACAACGCGCGAGTATAAATAGGCCACAAGCATCGCTGCAGGCAATTAGTCAATCAGTCAGTGTTGATACCGAAGGAAAGTAATCGCGCCTCGATAAAGTGTTTATTAAGTGACTCTCATATAAATTATAATTAGTGTGTTTAGTGTATTAGATAAATTACATATAAATCTGTAAATATAAATTAGAATAAACGTTACATTGGTGTCAGGTGTGGGGTATTTAAAAAATAAATAAATAAATAAATATACAGGAAGATGGCGAAGAAACTTTGTGAATTAAAAGTTTCAGAGCTTCGAAGAGAGTTGGAGGATTACGAACTGGACACAAGTGGGGTCAAGTCAGTGTTAGTGGAACGACTAAAAAAAGCTATGATTAACAATGGATTGGACCCGGAAACGTTTGAATTCACCGACGAAGCGTCCGCCTCTATAACCTCTTCCATAAATAAACTTTCGGCGGACATGGAAAACAAAATGTCGGATATAAAAAACGAAATTTCATCCATGGAAAGTAAACTTTCGGCGGACATGGAAAACAAAATGTCGGACATGGAATATAAAATTTCGACGGATATAAAAAACGAAATTTCATCCATGGAAAGTAAACTTTCGGCGGAAATGGAAAACAAAATGTCGGACATGGAAAATAAAATTTCGACGGACATGAAAAATGAAATGACATCCATGAAGACTGATATTTCTGCCGTGGAAAAAGAGATTAAAAGAATGGAGCAAGAAATGAAACAAAAAATCAAAGAAATCGAAAGGAAGACTAGTAATAAACCGGATTTTACAACTAGGCAAGCCCCGACTAACGACGAACTGACAGAGTAGAGTTGAAACCGAAAATGGAAAACTGAAAGCTGTGAGATGCTGGAATTGTGGAGAAATGGGACATGTACGCAGCTCGTGCAAGCGACCGAGAACTGCTACAAACAAAGATGCCCAGCAGGAAAAACTAGGAAGGGTCGACCTTCAGAGGGCAGCTTCGACCCGAAGACCTTCCAAAGACCCTCTCATCCTAATAGCCTCTCTGAAATGTCGCGATGATAGTGTATACGTGGATGGTGAAGTTAATGGAAGGAAGTATACACTATTGGTGGACACTGGAGCAACGAGGACTATTATTCGCCCCGAGACTGTCAACACCCGGAAAAGACTTTTACCGACGAGACTGCGACTCAGGACTGCCACAGGTGAAAGCGCCAATGTCCATGGAGAACTACCGGTGCAATTGGGAATTGGCGCAGAGAAGTTCACCCACACTGTCGTTGTCGCGGATATCGAAGAGGACATAATACTCGGAATGGACGTTATGAACCTACATGGCTTCCAGCTAGATTTCAAGAACCGAGTGATTAGAGTAGGTTCTGAGGAGGTATTCCTTCACCCACACGAGGATAAGACTGTTCAGGTAGCCGCACAGGAGGATACAGTTGTACCCGCAAGGAGTGAATTTTTCACTGTGGCAAGGCTACAAGGAACCGTCGAAGAAGGAACACCGGTCATGATGGAACCGTGGAATCACGATGAAGAGGTTGGTCGAGGAATCCTGGTTGGAAAAGGGTTAGTCATGACTGCCGAAGAAATACCTGTACGCATTATAAATGTAAATGACCATCCAATAACCATGAAGAAGGATACCAAAATTGGAACTTGCGTACCAGTGGCGTCGATAATTCATCAAACAACAACCTCCAATGATGCCAACAATAAATTTGAACAAATGATAGCAGTGGCTGGACAATCCCTTAGCCTTCAAGAGAAGAAAAAAATCAGAGAACTCTTGCTACAATACCGATCTCTTTTTGTACCAAAAGGAGGAAAGTCAGGAAGAACATCTGCTGTCAAACACAAAATTGACACCGGCGACGCTAAACCGATAAGACAATCGGCTCGACGGCTACCACAGGCCAAAAGAGAGGAAGCGGAGAGAATTGTTCGCGAGATGGAAAAGGACAAGGTAATAGAACCTTCTACCAGCCCTTGGGTCTCTCCGGTAGTTCTGGTAAAGAAGAAGGATGGAACCACGAGGTTTTGCGTGGACTACCGGCAGTTGAACAATGTTACAAAGAAAGATAGCTATCCCCTGCCGAGAATCGACGACACTCTGGATACGCTGGCCGGCAGCAAATTGTTTTCTACCTTGGACCTGAAGTCTGGATATTGGCAGGTAGAAATGGATCCAGCCGATAAAGAAAAGACAGCGTTTACCACCGGATCTGGACTATGGCATTTCACCGTTATGCCAACTGTGCAATGCCCCCGCAACGTTCGAAAGACTGATGGAAAACGTATTGCGAGGGTTGTCCTGGAAGACATGCTTAGTGTACCTTGATGACATCATAGTCTTGAGAAGGACATTCGACGAACATCAAAAGAATTTGGAAGGTGTCTTCAAAAGGTTGCAAGCTGCCCAACTGATGCTCAACCCCAAGAAATGTCAACTATTTCAGAACAAAGTCAATTACCTAGGCCATGTAGTCAGCAAGGATGGTGTAGCTGTAGACGAAGAAAAAGCTGCTGCCGTACGAAAGTGGCCAAGACCCACCGACAAGCACCAAGTTAGAAGCTTCCTTGGACTCTGTACATACTACAGGCGATTTATAAAGAAGTTTGCAGATATCGCTAAGCCCTTGACACGACTTACAGAGGAAGCAAGGGAGTTTCGCTGGGACAAAGATTGCCAAACTTCGTTCGAAACCTTGAAGAAGCACTTGACTACTGCACCTATACTCGGCTATCCACTACCAGAGGGAGAATTCATACTAGATACTGATGCTAGCAATGTTGGAATTGGAGGAGTGCTATCACAGGTTCAAGGAGGACAAGAGAAAGTTCTGGGATATTTTAGTAAAGTCCTTTCCAAACCAGAACACAACTACTGCGTCACAAGAAGAGAGCTCCTAGCAGTAGTGAAGTCCGTGGAGCACTTCTATCAGTATCTGTATGGGAAGAAATTTGTGATCAGAACCGATCATGCAGCACTTAAGTGGCTTATGCAATTCAAGAACCCTGAAGGTCAAATCGCTAGATGCATCGAGCGGCTCCAAGAATATAATTTCACTATTGAGCATAGAGCCGGAATAAGCCACAGAAATGCAGACTCCCTCTCTAGAAGACCATGCCCTGCAGAGTGCTCTCACTGCAGCAAAACAGAAGCTAAGGAAGCTGCGATTCGAAGAAAAGGTACGATACGCAAGTTACGGAAGGAGGTTTCCACGAAGGAGACAAAGTCTGGCTGCATAACACAAGAAGACAAAAGGGTTTTTCTCCAAAGTTGCAGAGAGCTTGGGACGGTCCGTACCTCGTAAAGAAAAGAATCAACGATGTCATCTATCGTATCAGCAAGATCCCAAATGGAAAGCCAAAGGTGGTACACCGAAACCGATTAGCGCCATTCGAGGGTGACCACGATGAGGAAGTAAACCAGCTTCAGGAAGTAGCCGATCCTGCTTTTGTAGAATTCATGGGTGCTTATGGTGGTACCGGAAAAGCAAGATTCGGCGTCACCACTGAGAGACGACAAGACCTACTTACCGTTCCGGAGGAATACTCACTGGCAATAAACATCCCTGCCAGCGTAACCGATGCGCGCGGACTGGCATCTCTGTTTATAAAGAAGAGTGGCGCACGACTTTTGGCAAACCAGTTACCAGTACCAGGTAAAGCTTTGAAGCTGCAAAATGGCTCCCGCTACAATTTCCACCTAATAACGAGGAACACCTTCGACGAAAGACCAACGTACGAGGATGTCTGGGAAGCATTACGAAGCCTGAGGGAGCATGTGCTTGAATTGAACGTGCATAGGCTAGCCATGCCCAAGATTGAATGTAGGCATTTAGATTGGCGAATAATCCGTAACATGGTAGAAGTAATCTTCCGAGACACCGAAGTGCAGGTACTGGTTTGCGGCCATGCTCGGGAGACACAGCCAACAGAGAAGACGGTCGCATGTTACTTCCATACAACTGGAAAATGCAACAAGGGGACCAGTTGCCGATACAGTCATCTCGATCCAGTTTCCTAGCTAGTTCCAGGAGGAACTGTCTCTTAAGGAGGGGGCAATGTTACGCGAGCTACTGCATTAATATGCTCACTTAGTGCCCCCAGTGAAATCCCCATATGAGACGACTATGGCTCCTCCGCCCAATTTTCGAGAAACATCGAGAATACCCACCGCATCCAGTGCATCCGCCAGAACGTCGAGCGAATTCTAGAAATACGACGCGCGAGTATAAATAGGCCACAAGCATCGCTGCAGGCAATTAGTCAATCAGTCAGTGTTGATACCGAAGGAAAGTAATCGCGCCTCGATAAAGTGTTTATTAAGTGACTCTCATATAAATTATAATTAGTGTGTTTAGTGTATTAGATAAATTATTAAATAAGGACTGAATTACATATAAATCTGTAAATATAAATTAATTGTAAATATAAATTAGAATAAACGTTACACTACTAATTAATGTCAAACAGAAAACAATAAAAACTAAATAGAATATCACAGTAGATAACCTACATATGACAGGAGAACCCACAGCAGTATAGCTTTAACATTATGACGTCACAACTATGGTGAGCAATCGTGGCGCATTCATAGTCACGTGATTTCTTTTCAAATTTTATCGATTTTTAATTATTTATAATTAATTGAAAAAAAAATTTCAAAGTTTTTTGCATTAAATATCAATATTATTAATAATAAACTTTTAAAATACATAAGAAAAATCAATATATTTTTTTAAATTCCCAATTATTCTCCAGACTGAAATGATGAAAATTATATTAAAAAAGCAAAAACCATGACAAATCCCTTAATTTTCCTCAAACCTACAAAAACAAACAATATTCGGAACAAATCGATATAAATAAATAAAATCACTTTTAAACTTAGCCTAATGTGATATATTATTATAAATAGGAGATAAAATGTGAGAACTTTGATATTCCATATGAGAAACGCTTTGAAGGCGTTCATCTATAAAAAATACTCGATATTAAAAGTTAACAAGCCAATATTATTGCATTACACACGTTGTACCAGTGTGCATTTAGGTTATCAGAGTACCAAATCTGATACAATCATCAGCTCTGGCATCACTGGATTGGAAAATTAGAGTCGTATATATCGGAAATGATATCCTCTCGATATATATATCACTCGAATGATACTGATTCAGTCAGCGCCCTCTGATACCAAGTCGATTCAACCAACTAAGACTGATTTTTTGGCTACCATATTTGAATTACAGCGCCGATTACGCCGCTTTTATTTCATTCGTTTCTGGATGAAATAACAATATTTTCGTTGCATTGTCACACATTTGTCTATAAAATAATGTTATAAAGGGTGTGTCAACTTTATTTCATTTCAACCTTCATTGCCTAAAATTGGGGATATTTGACAACGTCTGTGAAATTTATTATTAACAAGAAACCCATATAAACTATGATGCACACTACCCTTAACACTTTGGCAATCCATATTACACCTTACGTCTCCACTAAAATCATTAATAAAAATTAACTGAATGAAAAACGTAAGCCTTGTTTTTACCTCATATTTTTGTTCAATAACGGGCCCTTTTAACGTTTCCTCTACTGTATTGATGTGGTTTCAGTGTCATCTTCAGTACAGGATTATGCTCTCAGAGCTTCCTGTCGGAGAATATCTACCTTGTACTGATGAGGCGCAAATACGCCGAAATCGGCCTACAAGTGATGTTGTCCCTTCTAATTGCAAAACAGAATGGTTGGTTAAATCTTGTAGATCATACCGACCGTTTAACTTAGAAGTATATTTCAATGTCTGTCCGGGGCATATAGCCCGAGAAGTAGTTGATTTTTCTTAATTGAACGGTCATTGTTTTTTGACAAATATTTTTGAAAACTTTGTAAGTCGTTATAATAGTATTAAATATACTATCTTCGATATCTATTAATATCAATTTAATATCAAAGTACCTCACTTCCCAAACCAAAGTATTATTTTAACAAATTTAATAGCAGTTAAAATATGTAAATCGAATATAATAAAATATTGTTCTTACCGTAGTTGTCATACATGCATTTTCCTTCATTGCTCCACAGCATCCAAAGAAAGCAATTATGAATATTACAACACCAATAACAATAAGTAAATCAGAGATATAAAAGTATTTATTATCCATAAGCCCGTCAAATTCATGGAAATACGCTTTGGAACTTATGCCAACGGAAATGATAACAATACCAGTTAACTGAAAAAAATATAAAAATAGTTTAAAAACAAATTATGGAAGAAAGTTATTACAATCAGCAGCAGGAAAATATATAGTACGACCATAAAGTAATGCATAAATTTCAATGTTTTATTTCAATTTATTATCGTTTCAAAAAAGAATCTATCATACAGGGTGAATAACCATTGAGTGATGACGTCAGCACCCATTTTTTTTTAAATCGAACATCCCCCGTTTTTTCGAATTACGGATTTCCCTTGCTAAGCTGATTCCAGAAATGTATCACAAGTTGATTCAAATGGTGGACAAGAATGGAAGTAGTTTATGATAATTTATTATTTACAAAATAATTTATGAAAAATAAACGTACATTCTAATAAAAACGAAAATTTACAGTAAGTGTTCAAATTGTTCTCCATTGACCACTAAAACCAGATAATGAATTAATCTTCAACATTTTGTGGCATAACCGGTGTTATGTTCTGCCTGATTCAGGCTACGATTATTATTATTATAGAATTTGGATTTTAAGTAACCCCATAAAAAGGAGTCTAATGGTGTAAGATCGGATGATCCAGCGGGCCAGTCCACTGTTCCCCCTCTTCACTGTTCTGTTCAAAAACTGACGCACGGCTACAGCAAAATGTGGCGTTGGGTCTATCTTGTTGAAACTATATTCTACATGTGAGCAAGGAAAAGCTGGGTCAAATCAGGAATTAATATAATAATAATAATAATTTATTCTTAAAAAGTACATAGATAAAATTACATTACAATAAAATAAGAATAAATTGATACTCAATAAGTGCCAAACACTTGTTTTGAGAATTATTCGAATACAATAGATAAAATTGATAAAATGGATAAAACCAGATAAATAAATACAATAAAAATGAAAATGGGTGAAAATACAAAAATACAACATAATGATAACACTCAGGAAATTAAGGAAGTAATGATATCAGAAAATATTGGATATGAGGTTTCTTGGTACTTCTAATAGAAACTTTTTTACCAGTCTTTTGAATTTGGGAAGTACTTTAGTGGATCGAATTGTCTCAGGAAGAATATTGAATATTTTTGGGGAAAGGTAAAAAATGATCGTTGGCTTAAAGCTTTTGTTACTGTCGGGATAATGTGTAATGTTCTATTTCTTGTGTGGTAGGTGTGGCTTGTTAATGTATGGGTTTTATTGAAGTACTTTACACTCGAGCATAAGAAGTAAAGTTGTTTCACATCCAAAACATTACATTCCCGATATAATAGATTTGAGCTGTATAAATGAATAATCTGTTTCTTGAATATATAAGTTTTAGGAATCGCCGTTGAAGGAGTTCTACCTGGTTAATTCGTGAATCAGTAGTACTACCCGATGCCACTATTCCATATCTTAAATGGCTTTCAACTAATGAATTATATAATTGTTTGAGAGTTTGGGATGGTAAACATTTTTTTAAATACCTAAATGTATATAAGTTACTTTGAAGTTTTTTAACGACATAGTGTATATGGTAGTCCCATCTCAAATGGGAATCAATATAAATACCAAGGTATTTAATCTTTTTCATAGAGTGTATAACGTGGTTTGATTCGGGCAGAATAATTGAATTTTATTTCGGTAGTCCAATCAAATTACAACTAAAAGGAAGATAATAAGTTTTGTCAAAGTTTAATGTTAATAGCTTAGAATCTAACCATCTTTTTATATTTGAAAAGTCCTTTTCGGCTAAAGTTTTCAGTTTGTCCCAATCAGCTCCTTCATAAAAAATGGCAGTATCATCAGCAAAACCTATGGCAACTCCCTTAGTTTGAACCGAGAAAAGGTCATTGATATATATATATTGAATAGTATATAATAGTAATACAGTTCCCTGCGGAATATGGACCAATAATTGTATTTCTCACAATATACCATCCCATACGTTGATATTTTGTGGTCATTACATATGACATTTTTGCATCTAACGTTTTTGTTTTGCAAGAGGGCACTCCGAGATATGTGTAAAGTGAGTAATTTATTTGTTCTTTTTAATTTGATTTATTTATATATTCACTTTTGTAAGCATTGGTCATTACATATCACATTCTTGCATCTAATTTGGATTTTCATCAGTCCAATATCGGATGTTTTGCCGGTTAATATGCCCGTTCAAACGTTTCCTTATCCGAAGTTTTTGTTTTGCAAGAGGATACTCCGACTATGTGTAAAGAGAGTTATTTAGAACATTGTAGACCTCTGTTTATTAGACAGGAAATTCTCACTATTTACTGTCTAATCATTTTAGAGGCTGCTTGTATATAACATAAAAGGTTTTCAGTTCTTTCTACCCATATGTCATCAAGTTATGTTACTCGCCAGAATAATAATTTAAAATTACCAATTCCTAAGTCAGCTCAATTTATGAATTCTATTATGTGAGGGTAAAAAAAATCTACAACCACTAACCCACTGGTAAGATCTGAAAAGGTCGCAGTGGAATACGCCGATTAGCCACATCATCAAATCTAATGTACCTACTCTACCTACTGGTATTAAAAGCGTAGCGAGTAATATGGTTTTTAGACGAAAATTAAAATATATGCTCCTTCATAAAGCCTATACTACACCATCCAGGAATTTTATTCTGATATCATCAAATCTAATGTACCTACTCTAGACTCCGTTTCACATAAGAAGAAGCCACTTGAAGTTCGCCTTCCTTGTTGCGCACGAATCAAAATCGACCTTGAAACCTTGTAACGACCGTTTCATGCCATAGGCGTTGCTTAAGATTTTCATTCCGACAGCCATTTTATTATTGACATTTGAGGTTGTGTTTGAAGCAATCATTTACTGTCGAATATTTGCGATTTTTGAATATTTTAAGAAGTTTACCTAGTTTATCTGTGAGTGTTGTGTGTTTTATTTGATCTAAAACCATGCCTCCAAAAAAAGTGGTTGGTGTTAAAGGAAAAATTATCCACAGTCAAGGCCGATAGATTCTTAAAAACGTTGCAACTTTTATGGAGTCCGAAGCCGAACATGGAATTCAAATTCCTTTAAAAAATCATCGGTAAGTAAAATAAAAAAAGTATAATAATCTAATATATTACTCCTGGCATTCAGATTGTTATAAAATATATGAAAAAGTATACATTACTTCAAAAATAAATGAATTCTGCCAAGTAATTTATATGGGTCTGCTGCACTTAACAATGATCTATATGGTTCTAATACTAATGCCTACTAATAAATAATTATCTCATACACAGAAAATCAATATGTCTTTGTATATTTACAGCACGACTAAATTTTATACAATATACATTTCTTTGATTTGTAAAATATATATCTTGATCTGGATTTCATTTGTTGGAAAAGCCAAATAAATACATTTATTTTTACAGTGAAAATATGTACCTATTGCTGATTTTTAATAATAATTATATTTTTAAATTGCAGAGAGCGAACTTTAAAAGCTACTGGGGTGAGTAGAAGTACTTACACCAGAATTAAAAATGAATCCTCAGCTATTGAAAGTGGAGCATCTACATCCCTTAGATCTCCTCGAATAAATAGATCTAGGGAAAAAAAGGTACTGGATGCACTAAATTTTGGAGAATTGCAAAGAATTCGGGATATCATTTATAATTTTTACATCCTGGAAAAAAGAGCTCCTACTTTAACATGTAAGTTTGATTAAAGTATAATAAAGGTACTGAAATTAATTACAAGAATTTTTTGTCAGTTTACTTTTAGTATGAGTTTTTACGCTAGGGCTAGAATAATTACTTGTAATAGCTCAATAGATACATAATTTTTATTAAAATATATTTATTTTTTCTAGGCATTTTGCAGAAAGTTCACATTGTTTTACCTGAGTTCACTATAAGTAAAACTTCTTTGTGGCGGCTGTTAAAAAGTATGGGCTTTAGGTAAGTAGTTTTTATTAGTTATTGGAGTATTTGAAGGGAAAATAATGTTGAGAATGAGGAAAACTGTGAAATGGGTAGAACAAATTCAGAACAAAAATGAAAATAAAGCTACAATAGGCATGGTAAAATTGAAAATATTAAAAGGTAACATGCATAACTATTTATTTGAAAATATTGTATCTGTTGTAGATGGCAGTGCACAAAAGATAACAGGAAGGTGATTATGGAATCGCATGATATTCGCCATAAGAGAATTACTTTCTTAGAAATTATTATTAAATATAGAACCGAAGGATGGAATATTGTGTATACCGATGAAACATACATTCACAGCTCCCATGTGCAATCCAAGGGATGGTACGATATATCAGAGAAAGATTTGAAAAAGCCAATCTCAAAAGGGAGGAGACTTGTGGTTGTGCATTCAGGTGGAGAAAAGGGATTTATTCCTAATGCCCTATTAATTTTTCGTTCAGGTTTGTATTAATTATATATACTTATCGAAAAGTGATATTTTGTAAGTAACTGTTGTCCCATATATTTGTAAAGACTTCACTTATATCAGATATAACCTGTTTCAACTTAATTTAGAGAAATATAATTTTTAAACATGGTGATCTTAATTCTATAAAAGGAAATTTATACTATTGTCACTTACAAACAAGTAGTGTATCATTGGGTTTTAAAACAATATCTAACAAAAAATAATTCCAACAGTCAAATAAGACAAACACAATTAACTATTTCTCATAGGACATATTGTTAACGTAAGCCTCGATGAAATTTATTATTTTTTTTGGGTTCTAAAAGTGGAGATTACCATGATGATGAACCATTCAAACTTTATGAGGTGGGTTTAGGAACAACTATTACCCAATATGCCTCAGAAATCAGTTCTGGTTGTGGATAATGCTTCTTACCATAATGTGAAAGCTGAAAAAAATATTACAACAGCATCTAGCAAAACAGAAATGTTAGAATGGCTTAGGGTCCACAATGTTGTCCATGATGCCAGTAAAACAAAACCCGTTTTATATGAAGCAATAAAAACATTTTGCTTAGGTATTCCTGTTTCCTATAAATTGGACTGTTTATTGGAGGAACATGGGCATAAAGTTTTACGGTTGCCACCTTATCATCCGGAATTCAATCCAATAGAAAAAATCTGGGCACTGGTTAAGAACTGAGTGGCAGTGCATAATACCACATTCAAACTGGACGATGTGGAGAATTTAGCCAGGAAGAAATTTTCTGAGGTATCTGTTCAAGAATGGTGTTCTATTTGTGAACATGTAAAGAAATGCGAATCAGAATGGATTAAAAAAGAACACATTTTTGATGATGTTGTAGATTCTCTCAAGTTTAATGTGAATACAGGATCGTCCGATGAATCTACTTCAGAGGATGACTATAGCAGTGGCAACAGTAGGAGTAGTGACTCTGAAAGCAATTAATAGCACAAGTCTGCTAGAAGAAATTACCTCAATTTTTTTTCAGCACACATAGATTCTAGGCAAAAATATTTCAAATATTTTGAGATGGTTCAAATTGCTGATTAATATTGATATATATCCAAAAGTCCGTGTTGAAAAATCTTAAATTTCCACATGTTATACTTTTTTATCAGTAATTATTAACTAACATTCAAAATCCCATCAATGTGTTTATCTACAAATTGGATTAAAATATATTTCTCATTCGGTTGACTATTATATACTACAGGTTTGGTTAAGTTTTTAGATGTGAAAGTTTTAAGGATTTTTATTTCATTACTGTGCTTTTCAAAAATTACAACAATACTATTTGTAGTTAAAACACAAAACATTCTAAATGTTAGTTGCTAGTTAATAAAAGAATATCATGTGGACATTTCTAATTTGATGGTTCGCTCCCTTTAGTGATATATCAATTTAAAAATCAGTCATTTGAGCCAAATCCCAACAAATGAAACCTGTTTGCCCAAAAACTAGATGTAAAGGATCAAAAGTGGAGTACATTTTCTATTTAGGGTGAAATAATGAACCGTCTTTATCAATTTAGAGACCAGTGTTCGTGCTGCCACTATCCAGCAGATTCATGTTAGAACTGTTTAACGAAAGTAGGCGAAATAATGAACCGTCTTTATTAATTTAGAGACTAGTGTTTGTGCTGCCACTACCCAGCGGTTTCCTGTTAGAACCCTTTCATGAAAATAGGCGAAATAAAGAACTGTCTTTATTAATTTAGAGACTACTGTTCATACTGCTATTTAATTCATGATTACTTTAGTGGATTAGGCCTCTTGGGGAAACCACTATAAAAAAAGCGCGCTGCTAACTCTACCTCTTGGGTGGTGTGGAAATGGTTGTATTTAAATTAACTAATATTTTTTTATTTGGATAGGATATTACTTCATATTTATTTAAATATAAGTATCTATTCGAGTTTCAGCACTTCAATGATGTTTGCAACTGAACGAAGCAATGACAGTATAGTTATTTGAGTCAACCATATAACCAAGATGTCACCACTATTTTTCATAAATAAATTTTTTTCAAGTTCCTATTTTGTGTTATTTTTACCTTCTTTAATAATATAAGAACGTAATTGATACTTAATTTTTGGCCGATTTCATCGAACATCGCAAATCGTTTTGTATGTGAAAATATCTCGAAAAGCTTCAAAGAATTCCCAAATATGTTTTATTTAAACTATACATATATGATAATAGTTATTTGTGCAACCAGTGCATAAAGTGGTGCTTTTTTTCACGAGTGGAAAGTTGACGCATGAGCCGCAGGCGAATGCTTCAATTCCATGAGTCTAAATGGACTAAAAATGGCGTCGATTTGAATGTTTACGTTTGTCATGAAGACAAAACGCTAAGTAAAATGTCACTTTTAGCACTAGTGCTTAAAGTATTTTACTTTTAACACCAGTGTCATAAAATGGCATTTTAGACACTGACAGCATGCCTTAAAAATTATACTTTTCCTGACGTTTGTAGAAAATAGCTATTTATGATATTAGTGTTAAAAGTAACATTTTTTAACACAAATATCATACATAGTTTTTTGTACAACTCCTATTTTGATAATAAAATAAAAGTATTTCAAGAAAATCACATTTTGACGACTATTGTCAGTTAATTATTTTTTTGACGTTTTAACAATAATTCTCAATGATTATGTCTCTTTTAACACTAGTGTTAAAAGTATTTCAATTTTTAAACGCTACTTTGTAAACGTCTTCTTTTAACACGTTTGACAGGCATTAAAAATGTCACTTTTAATGGCAGTTGTACAAAAATACATTTTTAATATTCCAATTTTGTGTTAACCTAAAAAATTTGAAAACGTTACGCTACTGTTTTAAAATTTTACAATATGGCGCTGGTTTTGACCACAGATCTCCAACAAGTTCGCGCAGACGACTGCAACTTCAAGTGGCTTCTTCTTATGTGAAACGGAGTATACCTACTGGTATAAAAAGCGTAGCGAGTAATATGGTTTTTAGACGAAAATTAAAATCTATGCTCCTTCATAAAGCCTATACTACACCATCCAGGAATTTTATTCTGATGTGTTATGATAGTAATATAAAGGCGCGTCACATTATGTCGATCTCCCTTGTGGATCGACAAGGGCGATATTTGTCTGGTCCACACACATTTAAGCTGTCTGGACGTCAGTCGACTGTGAGTTGTTGTGTGCTGTTCGTAGTGCAAGCATCGTCCACAAAAACGCAAAATGAGTGATGATGAAGATGCTCTTTCAGCTGCTGCTACTGCCATTTTAATGGCCGCTGTTGTAAAGCCACATGCACATCGTTCGAGGTTTTGGATTCGCCAAACCTCTGCTTTTTCATTTCCAAACGCAGCTGCCATTTCCGAAAGCAAATAGTGCCTTATGTTCTTTTTTTTTTGTCTTTGGGTTGAGTTCCTCAGTTGAGGCTGGTCTCTGTACACCGGGTGGGCAAATAAGAACGACTGTCGGCCATATCTTAGGTTCGGATTGTAGTACAACTTTGGAAAAAAAAATTTACATCAAAAGTGGCCACGAGAAAGACCTGGAAATGATTTATAGAATTGTAGGTCCACCGCTAGAGGGCGTTATTGAATAAAAAAAAATTTTAAAAGCCAAATTTTAGAAAATATGCCTAATTAAGAAGCATAACAAAAACAATCTTCGTATTCCTCAAAAAATTTTGCGTATATTTAATAATGCAAGTTTTAGTATAACTATTCAAATAAGAGATAGGGGAGAGTGGGAACTTTGTTATGAAAAAACGACCATAACTCCGATTCTACTTAACCGATCTTTGCAAATTTTGTCTTGATGAAAAGAGCGCTTTTCCACCATTGTAAGGGTTATATTCTCAATTCCACTTAATAAGTGACGTGCCCATTACAGGGCGTTATTTGAAGTTTTTTAGAAATCTAGTTCTCTTTGGAAAATATTAAATGGAAGCATGCATTTTTAACTAAGGATTATAAAAGTAGACAAAATTAGCAACATAATGGCGAAAACCGCACGTCGATATCTTTTTCCTATCCCGAGATATCTTAAGAAACGCGTAATTGTTGGGAATTTCTTGTCAACCTTCAATTAGACTAGTTAGCCTCTACGGAAATAAACAAATTAAGTCCTGTTAGAAAGGTTTTACTGGCCTATCTGCAGTAATTAAAAATATTGTCATAATGTTACCGTCTTCGCTGAAGGGCGTTACCTATAAGATAATACTTGTCAATTTTTCGTTTGGCGTACCTACAATAAAAAATCTTCAAAGGTAGAATTCTGCCTAAATAATTTCAATTAAATGAATTTTATTAAAAACGGAAAGAAAAATATCTCTTATGGAAATTGCTCATAAATAACCATGTTCGGTATATCTTAACACTTACTATAGGTAATGAATTGCTAGTTGAAATCAAGTAGGCTATGATTTATAAGCTAATGGTACATATTAAGGCAGGTAATAAAATAAGTAATCTTCCAACAATTTTCGATAATATAATTGGAAATGATTCTTACAAATGAAGAAGCTTTTGACTTGTTGGCTGTTTATTTCGAATGCATGAGAAATGCAACTGTTGCTTCTAGAGTGTATACGCAACAGTACCCAAACAGACGACATCACAGCAGAAGTGTTTTTCTTCGAATTGCCCGACGTTTGCGTACTACAGGAAGTGTTCATCTTCCCGTGTATCGAAGACGTGGTAGAGGTCGAACGGAGGAGAATATAATTAATGTGTTATACTATGTAAATTTTAACCCACATTTAAGTACACGAGCTATAGCCAGAGATTTGGGAATACAACGAACCACCGTCCGAAATATCCTACGAGAATACAGGTAACTACTTACTAATTTTATTAACTTTTACATTTTTTTTATTCATTTTCGTGCCCTATCTTTAAAAGCCTATAATTCACAAGTTTTTTATTTTTTATCTACTCCTATTATATTATATACTAATTATTCAACTGCTTTTAAGCAGGTTATAGTATCTGTAAACGAACAGCGTGAGTTATAATAACTCACTGCTTATAACTCACTATAATAAATCGGAAATTCTTGGAAGGTATTTACGGACCGAATATCAACGTGGCTCTGTACTCTGTACTTCTGTACAAGCACAAGCCGGATGGGGAGTAATGTCACTTGTGACACTTGATTAATTTTGACGTTTTCAAATTAAGTTAATACCGAATTCTTATTATTGTGAATTTTGTGCTGAAAAAGATGAATTCAGATAGTGAAGATGAATTATTATGTACACCGCCAGAAATAAGACAAATAGCTAATGTTACCATACAGAATTTATTGCCTGAAAAATCCCAAAACAAATATAGAGGTGTATACAAAAATTTTCAAGATTGGTGTAGCAGTAAGGACATTAGGTCATCGTTTACAGAAAACGTACTTTTGGCATATTTTACTGAACTTAGCACTAAATATAAAGCATCGTCTCTATGGACTTTCTACTCCATGCTAAGAAGCACACTCAACATAAATAATGGAATCAATATAGAGAATTATTTAAAATTACGTGCGTTTCTTAAACGTCAATCAGAGAAACATGTAGCTAAAAAGGCAAAAACATTTACGTCAGAACAACTTAATAATTTCATAAATGAAGCTCCTGATGAGAAATATCTGGCGACAAAGGTAGATCGATTTCACAATAATTCAATCGTTTATATCATTATATAATTTATTTTAGGTTGCTTTAATAATGGGCATTATGGGTGCTTGTCGTGCAGCAGAATTATACTCTATGCAAATTACAGATTTAGAAGATCATGGATCTATTTTTATGGTCAGTGTACCAAATACAAAAACAAAAATTGCCAGAAAATTCACTGTTACGGGAAACTTTTATACCGTAGTTAAGAAATATTTAAATCTTCGTCCTACCGATATATCGCAAACGATATTATTCTTTAAATATCAAAATGGAAAATATCATTCACAAAGAATTGGCATTAATAAATTTGGAGCAATGGGGAAAGACATTGCTACATTTTTAAAATTACCCGACTGTAATTTATATACAGGGCATTGTTTTCGCCGCTCATCGGCAACTTTATTAGTAGATGCTGGAGGGGATATAACGGCACTGAAACGACATGGCGGTTGGCGATCAACTACTGTGGCTGAGGGGTACGTTGATGATTCCGAAAAAAATAAGAAAGATACCGCAAATAGAATATACAGTTCTATAACACCTCAACCAGTACCTACATCATCAACATATATGCAACAAACACAAAAAGAAACAATAAACTTCCATAATTCGGTCCCAAATATTCAGTTCACTGGTTGTTCAAACTTTACTGTTAATTTTATTAATAAACAAGATGAATAATCACAACTAAAGTTTTTAAAGCAATGTTATAGGTACCTATTAAGATTTGTTAATAAAGTTTTTGTCTGTACTTGTGTCTTAGTATTTATTGTTATAGTCGTAGATAAAGTATAGTATTCAACGAGCGGTAATGGTCATAACTCACTTGATGAATTACAGCACTCGCCTGCGGCTCGTGCTGCAAACTTCATCTGCGTGAGTTATGACCTACATTACCGCTCGTTAAATAATATACTATTAATTATTTCTTAGCAAAATTGTATTATTGGTATCATTCGTAAAAGCACGGCAAAAGTTAAAGCATTTGGAGTCTTCTTTAGTTAACAACGAATGACTTCAAGGTGTCTCTTACTGCTTTAAATTTTTTATAATTTTACTATTTTTAGATTGCACCCATATCGCATAGTCCGGTTTAAATGCTGGAGATTTCGATAACAGACTGAATTATTGTAACTGGCTATTGAGTATGATAGAAGACGATCCTGAAATACTTTCACACATTATGTGGTCAGATGAAGCAATATTTCGTGATGGACACTCCTTTTAGAAGATGTACCCCTGGCAATTCGTCGTGATATGTTTTTTCAACTTGATGGGTGCCCGGTACATTACTCTAGGAATGTTCAGAATTTCTGAAACCAAACATATCCTGACAGGTGGATAGGACGTGGAAGTTTATTTCATTGGCCAGCCAGGTCCCCAGACCTGACGTGTTTAGATTTTTACTTGTGGGGACGAATAAAAGATCTAGTTTTTTCCAACAGGCCCACGACACGGGATGACATGATCCTAAGAATACGAAATGCAATACAAAGTATTTCAGTTGCAGAAATTGAAAATGCCGTTTTATCTACCCGTCACAGATTGGAATCTTGTATTGCAAATGATGGACGACAATTTGAACATCTAGGACGCCACCAATCGCACCCTTTGTTGTTATTTGTTTAATTTGTTTAATTTGTTTCGTTGATTGTTAGGTTTGTTAAGTTGTTTTCAAATTGGTTTACTAATATCTACTAATCTACTGTTTGATAAAAGTTATCAAATGGCGATTTTTACTGATAGATAGATAGAAGTTTTTGTGTAGTCTAATTTACCTACATCTATTTCATTAATATGACAATATTTTTAATTACTGCAGATAGGCCAGTGTAAAACCTTTCTAACAGGACTTAATTTGTTTATTTCCGTTGAGGCTAACTAGTCTAATTGAAGGTTGACAAGAAATTCCCAACATTTATGCGTTTCTCAAGATATCTCGGGATAGGAAAAAGATATCGACGTGCGGTTTTCGCCATTATGTTGCTAATTTTGTCTACTTTTATAATCCTTAGTTAAAAATGCATGCTTCCATTTAATATTTTCCAAAAAGAACTAGATTTCTAAAAAACTTTAAATAACGCCCTCTAACGGACACGTCACTTATTAAGTGGAATTGAGAATATAACCCTCACAATGGTGGAAAAGAGCTCTTTTCATCAAGACAAAAATTGCAAAGATCGGTTAAGTAGAATCGGAGTTATGGTCGTTTTTTCATAATAAAGTTCCCACTCTCCCCTATCTCTTATTTGAATAGTTAGACTAAAACTTGCATTATTAAATACGCAACATTTTTTGAGGAATACGAAGATTGTTTTTGTTATGCTTCTTAATTAGGAATATTTTCTAAAATTTGGCTTTTTAATTTTTTTTTATTCAATAACGCTTTCTAGCGGTGGACCTACAATTCTATAAATCATTTCCAGGTTTTTCTCGTGGCCACTTTTGTTATAAATTTTTTTTTCCAAAGTTGTACTACAAACCGAACCTAAGATTTGACCGACAGTCGTTCTTATTTGCCCACCCGGTACATTTCGATAAATTTTAAAATTTGTTCTTCGGTGAAGTTCATGTTTATTTGCCTAAGCACAAAACAAACGTATTCACAGTTTCAATTCTCCGGGTGGACTGATCTGGTTTCGACAAAACCACGCATTCGACACGTCCACACTTGTCGATTACTTAATGTCGACTGCCAATTGAGGCGCTCTGAACCACAGTGGCCCAAGCCCACCTTTGCTTAAACGGAGAAAATCAAATATAAGAAATTGATAATTTTTTCATCCACCATAACTTACCAAATTCCAGGAGATTTTAACCAAAATTTTGGTATAAAAACAGTTAATATAAGCACAATAAAACCCACGGAATATGGGATAGGCCACCATGGAACAGAAACTGCATTCAATTATAATTAGGCCAGAAAGAATGTGTGCTGCTATCTATGAACAACATACCAATGGTGGCTTGAGCCACTCTGGTTTTAAAAATATAGTGGTTAAACTTTATTAAAATGAATATAACTCGATTTTTACAAATTTGTGGGTTGGGCCACTATGGTTCTGGGCTCCTCAATTGTCGACAGAAAAATGCACTTCATTCGGGTTGCATTCGACTCGACAAATGTCGATCGACATAGTGAGGCCTTAACGGCAACACTCGAATTATTTCTTAAAGATCTGTAATTTAAGATTATGTTCATTGTACATTTTAATTTGATTTATTTATGTATTTACTTTTGTAAGCATTTTGTTGGAACTCTGTATTTTGTGATTTATTTTTACAAATTTCATGCTTTGTCAACAAGTTTTAACTTTTATGACAATGAAGCATTTTTCTATCTCTTTCTCTCAAAAAAACGTTATCAATGAAATTGCTATTGCTTTGATTCATCGTGTACTCACTACTCACACAATTCAGTCCTGCACTCACAGTCATCTTCAGCCAAATCATGGATGAGACGTACTTTACGAGGGTGGTATTGTTACGCGAGCTACTGCATTAATATGCTCACTTAGTGCCCCCAGTGAAATCCCCATATGAGACGACTAGGGCTCCTCCGCCCAATTTTCGAGAAACATCGAGAATACCCACCTCATCCAGTGCATCCGCCAGAACGTCGAGCGAATTCTAGAAAATCGACGCGCGAGTATAAATAGGCCACGAGCATCGCTGCAGGCAATTAGTCAATCAGTCAGTGTTGATACCGAAGGAAAGTAATCGCGCCTCGATAAAGTGTTTATTAAGTGACTCTCATATAAATTATAATTAGTGTGTTTAGTGTATTACATAAATTATTAAATAAGGACTGAATTACATATGAATCTGTAAATATAAATTAATTGTAAATATAAATTAGAATAAACGTTACATTGGTGTCAGGTGTGGGGTCTTAAAAAAATAAATAAATAAATATACAGGAAGATGGCGAAGAAAATTTGTGAATTAAAAGTTTCAGAGCTTCGAAGAGAGTTGGAGGATTACGAACTGGACACAAGTGGGGTCAAGTCAGTGTTAGTGGAACGACTAAAAAAAGCTATGATTAACAATGGATTGGACCCGGAAACGTTTGAATTCACCGACGAAGCGTCCGCCTCTATAATTTCATCCATGGAAAACAAATTGACGGACGTGGAAAATAAAATTTCATCCATGGAAAATAAAATTTCGACGGATATAAAAAACGAAATTTCAGCCATGGAAAGTAAACTCTCGGCGGACATGGAAAACAAATTGTCGGACGTGGAAAATAAAATTTCATCCATGGAAAGTAAACTTTCGGCGGACATGGAAAACAAAATGTCGGACATGGAAAATAAAATTTCGACGGACATGAAAAATGAAATGACATCCATGAAGACTGATATTTCTGCCGTGGAAGAAAAGATTAAAAGAATGGAGCAAGAAATGAAACAAAAATCAAAGAAATCGAAAGGAAGACTAGTAATAAACCGGATATTACAACTAGGCAAGCCCCGAATAACGACTAACTGGCAGAGAAAGTAGAGTTGAAACCGAAAATGGAAAACGATATCAACAGCCGAGTGAAACTGCCAACATTCGATGGTAAAACGTCATGGCCGAACTATCTCAAGCAATTCGAGGCGGCATCAAAGGCAAACAACTGGAGTGAGAAGAAAAAAGCGTTAAATTTAACTCTTGCCCTTAGAGGAGACACTATGGATATCCTCCAGACCATTCCAGTGGAAGAGGCCGAAGATTTTGAACAACTCAAAAAGCGATTGAATATGAGATATGGCCTGGAACACCTGGAGCATCTGTACCAGTCGCAGCTGAAAAACCGCAAACAAAAACGCGACGAAACTCTGCAAGAATTCGAAGCAGACATTGCGAGGTTGGTGCGGTTTGCCTATCCATCGGCACCGGAGAATGTCATGGAATGTTTAGGGGTACAGACATTCATCGACGGAGTTCGTGACCATGAAATGCAGAGAACTCTACGCTTGGCTCGGCATAAGACACTGGTCGACGTACTCTCTACAGCCTTGGAGTACGAAGCAGCTACACAGGCTTCCGGAGTATACGGCAAGGTGAGGGATGTAGCAGACGAAGAAGTTGAGAACAAGCTCGACCAGATTGTCAACATGATGAAAAGCATCTCAAATGGAAAACTGAAAGCTGTGAGATGCCGGAATTGTGGAGAAATGGGACATGTACGCAGTTCGTGCAAGCGACCGAGGACTGCTACAAACAAAGATGCCCAGCAGGAAAAACTAGGAAGGGTCGACCTTCAGAGGGCAGCTTCGACCCGAAGACCTTCCAAAGACTCCCTCTCTAGAAGACCATGCCCTGCAGAGTGCTCTCACTGCAGCAAAACAGAAGCTAAGGAAGCTGCGATTCGAAGAACCACGGTGACCAGCGACGACAGCATTTACCACCGGATCTGGACTATGGCATTTCACCGTTATGCCATTTGGGCTGTGCAATGCCCCCGCAACGTTCGAAAGACTGATGGAAAACGTATTGCGAGGGTTGTCCTGGAAGACATGCTTAGTGTACCTTGATGACATCATAGTCTTGGGAAGGACATTCGACGAACATCAAAAGAATTTGGAAGGTGTCTTCAAAAGGTTGCAAGCTGCCCAACTGATGCTCAACCCCAAGAAATATCAACTATTTCAAAACAAAGTCAATTACCTAGGCCATGTAGTCAGCAAGGATGGTGTAGCTGTAGACGAAGAAAAAGCTGCTGCCGTACGAAAGTGGCCAAGACCCACCGACAAGCACCAAGTTAGAAGCTTCCTTGGACTCTGTACATACTACAGGCGATTTATAAAGAAGTTTGCAGATATCGCTAAGCCCTTGACACGACTTACAGAGGAAGCAAGGGAGTTTCGCTGGGACGAAGATTGCCAAACTTCGTTCGAAACCTTGAAGAAGCACTTGACTACTGCACCTATACTCGGCTATCCACTACTAGAGGAAGAATTCATACTAGATACTGATGCTAGCAATGTTGGAATTGGAGGAGTGCTATCACAGGTTCAAGGAGGACAAGAGAAAGTTCTGGGATATTTTAGTAAAGTCCTTTCCAAACCAGAACAAAACTACTGCGTCACAAGAAGAGAGCTCCTAGCAGTAGTGAAGTCCGTGGAGCACTTCTATCAGTATCTGTATGGGAAGAAATTTGTGATCAGAACCGATCATGCAGCACTTAAGTGGCTTATGCAATTCAAGAACCCTGAAGGTCAAATCGCTAGATGGATCGAGCGGCTCCAAGAATATAATTTCACTATTGAGCATAGAGCCGGAATAAGCCACAGAAATGCAGACTCCCTCTCTAGAAGACCATGCCCTGCAGAGTGCTCTCACTGCAGCAAAACAGAAGCTAAGGAAGCTGCGATTCGAAGAACCACGGTGACCAGTGACGAATGGACACCAGAAAAGTTGGAAGAGGAACAAGAGAACGATCCCGACTTGAAGAAAATCCGACATTGGAAAAAGGAGAACTGTCGACCTACTTGGCAGGAGATTTCAAGGTACTCGCCAACGATGAAATCGTATTGGGCCCAGTGGGACTCGCTGGTTTTGGAAAACGGTTTGCTACAGCGAGTAATCGAGAACGATGAGGGTTCCGAAAGTAGAAGACAGTTGGTGATTCCAAGAACAAGGATAGCAGCAGTACTGCGGAAATTACACGACAGTCCGTCAGGAGGACATCTAGGTGTGAAGAAGACCCTTCAGAAAGTGCGAGAACGGTTTTATTGGATGCACAGTTCCGAAGATGTGAAGGACTGGTGTAAGAAGTGCACTACCTGTGCTACGACCAATGGACCGCACGGGAGAAGAAAGGCTCATATGGAGCAGTACAATGTCGGAAGCCCTTTTGAACGCATTGCCCTGGACATTGCCGGACCTTTTCCACCGACAGCAAATGGCAGCAGGTACATTTTGGTGGTGATGGACTACTTCACAAAATGGGTAGAAGCGTATGCCATTCCAAACCAAGAAGCCGCAACGGTTGCCGACGTGCTTGTGAATGAGTTCATTTGCCGATATGGAGTGCCCCTGGAAATACACAGCGACCAGGGCAGAAACTTCGAAAGCCAGCTGTTCCAGGAAGTTTGTGAAAAGCTCGAAGAAAACGAGAACTACGGCTTTGCACCCACAGTCGGACGGGATGGTAGAGCGAATGAACAGAACCCTTGGCAAATACCTGTCTAAAGTAGTATCTAACCATCAGCGAGATTGGGACCAATATCTCTCGCTATTCGCGATGGCCTACAGATCTGCCATCAATGAGTCTACCGGCCAAACACCAGCAAGAGTTCTGTTCGGACGCGAAATGAGATTACCCCTCGACCTTGAATTTGGATGCCGACCCGGAGAAGACATAGCTGGTGAAGATTACGTAACCCAGCTGAGAAAAAGAATGGACGACGTACACGAGCTGCTTCGATCGAATCCTCAGATCGCTAGCGATAGGATGAAGAAAAGGTACGATACGCAAGCTACGGAAGGAGGTTTCCACGAAGGAGACAAAGACTGGCTGCATAACCCAAGAAGACAAAAGGGTTTTTCTCCAAAGTTGCAGAGAGCTTGGGACGGTCCGTACCTCGTAAAGAAAAGAATCAACGATGTCATCTATCGTATCAGCAAGATCCCATATGGAAAGCCAAAGGTGGTACACCGTAACCGATTAGCGCCATTCGAGGGTGACCACGATGAGGAAGTAAACCAGCTTCAGGAAGTAGCCGATCCTGCTTTTGTAGAGTTCATGGGTGCTTATGGCGGTACCGGAAAAGCGAGATTCGGCGTCACCACTGAGAGACGACAAGACCTGCTTACCGTTCCGGAGGAATACTCACTGGCAATAAACATCCCTGCCAGCGTAACCGATGCGCGCGGACTGGCATCTCTGTTTATAAAGAAGAGTGGTGCACGACTTTTGGCAAACCAGTTACCAGTACCAGGTAAAGCTTTGAAGCTGCAAAATGGCTCCCGCTACAATTTCCACCTAGTGACGAGGAACACCTTCGACGAAAGACCAACGTACGAGGATGTCTGGGAAGCATTACGAAGCCTGAGGGAGCATGTGCTTGAATTGAACGTGCATAGGCTAGCCATGCCCAATATTGAATGTAGGCATTTATATTGGCGAATAATCCGTAACATGGTAGAAGTAATCTTCCGAGACACCGAAGTGCAGGTACTGGTTTGTGGCCATGCTCGGGAGACACAGCCAACAGAGAAGACGGTCGCATGTTACTTCCATACAACTGGAAAATGCAACAAGGGGACCAGTTGCCGATACAGTCATCTCGTTCCAGTTTCCTAGCTAGTTCCAGGAGGAACTGTCTCTTAAGGAGGGGGAAATGTTACGCGAGCTACTGCATTAATATGCTCACTTAGTGCCCCCAGTGAAATCCCCATATGAGACGACTATGGCTCCTCCGCCCAATTTTCGAGAAACATCGAGAATACCCACCGCATCCAGTGCATCCGCCAGAACGTCGAGCGAATTCTAGAAATTCGACGCGCGAATATAAATAGGCCACGAGCATCGCTGCAGGCAATTAGTCAATCAGTCAGTGTTGACACCGAAGGAAAGTAATCGCGCCTCGATAAAGTGTTTATTAAGTGACTCTCATATAAATTATAATTAGTGTGTTTAGTGTATTACATAAATTATTAAATAAGGACTGAATTACATATAAATCTGTAAATATAAATTAATTGTAAATATAAATTAGAATAAACGTTACAGTATTTTGCCTTTTTTTCAATTTTGTACCAAACATCTTCCAATAACCAAACCGTTAGATAATCCCCGCACTGAGTAGCGAGGATCGTCTTCTGCCGACAAAATTAATTTTGTTGAATATTTGCATTAAGTGTAGGTCTAAGGGCCAGTTACATAACCATTGCTTAAAAGGGCATTTAACTAAAGGATCCTTTAGCTTATCACACTACTACACTACAAACGGCCTTTTACGCTTAAAGGTTCTTTTAAAGGCATCATGAAACTGGCCCTAACTTGCTTTGGTTCATCCCTAACGTGTCCTAATTCTCTATATTTCCTATACTTTTTTTAAACTTTATTTATTGTTTTTAGTCGAGCAGTTAGGATTACTTATAAAAGAGTAATAATAATAATGGCATTTATTGCCCAACAGATTTTACAATCCCATTAAAGGGCAATACATACATTTATGTTTACATTAAATTTAAAAGTAGACAAATAAAAACGATAAAAACAGTGAAACGAGTGATAAAAATAATATACAGATTAAAATACAAGTAAAATGCAAAAAACGGAGCAAAATTAAATATTACATTACCTGCTATACATCTAATGTGATTGATTCTGTGAAAAAACGAATTGCACTCATTGAAATTATAGCACATATTAAATACATGTGATCTCAGTAAGAGATTAATTGGCTTTATTATTGTAAAAATCAGGCTTTGCCTATTATTAAATTAAGGCACCTTAAAATTTTGCAGCTTCAGCAAACTTGGACAGTCAATAAGACAATGTACAAGCTTGAAGAAACATGATAGAGATGCAAGAAATCTTCAGAACTCAAGAGACTCAAAATTAAAGCATATTGAATTCCTCGTTGTGGGAAGGTAACATTGAGTTAGGTAACTTTGAAAGCCAAACCAACTTCATAAACTTTCTTTGTACATTTTCAATACAAGATATATGGATGCTGTTATGAGAACTCCATACATTGGAGCAATATCCAAATTTAGATCTAATATAAGAAAAGTACAATGTTTTCAAAGAAAGGAGATTGGTGAAACAGAATTGTACTTATATATTTATGGCAGTTTTTAATGTCGAATTAAAAAAAATGGCAGGAATTATTTTTAAACTTCATCTGTTTAGATGAGGATTACTTATGAAAGTTGAAGGTTCAATGTTAACCGTGTTTTTGTCCACTCTGTACCAATTTGAATCAACTTGTGATACATTTTTGGAATCAGCCCAGCAAGGGAAATCTGTAAATTTAATTAAAAAGGGAGGTGTTTCATTGTTTCAACACTGGTACTGATGTCGTTAATCAAAGGTATTTATTCATCCTGTTCGATAGATTATTCTTTTAAAAAATAGTAAATTAAAATCAAAAATTGACCTGTTTCAGAATTTTTTCATATTATTGTTTATTTAGCTAATAATTAATTTATGGAAGCACTGTATAGAAAACCAGATAATGGCAAAAGTAAATATAAAGTTTCTTTGGTATCTGAATTACTGATGAGCTTTAACAGATTCTGAAGGTTGTTTAGTAGCTGTGTCCTAGAAAAAAGAAACTTTCAATAAGTTTCAGCTACAAGTTTTTAACAACCTTCCCATGGATATCTAATTAAAGACATATTATTGTATTTTTGATTCTGTCTATTTCTTCAAGTGTTCACCAATTAGTTGAATCGCTAGAGACAAGAAAATCTTGACCTTCTTATAGACAGGTAGCCTATGATATTGTAACGAGTTATTTTTTTTCTCTGCTTTTTGCAAGTTTAATTTTTTTATTTTTTTATTATTCCGTAATATATTTTATTTTACCACTAGGGTGTATATAACTCGTTACTTTACAACCCTTTCGACTACCGCAGTGATTTATTTTTTTTGCTATTACCGGTGTATATTTTAGTATAAGTCCGAGTTACGCAAATCCAACTTCTACCATACACAATTTATTCATTTCCGATATTTAAATTTTTCAACTGAAAGGACGCCCGGTATATACAACATTTTAATTTAATCGAGAGCCGTCTAGTATACTTACAAGTTTTTGTCGAAACTAGATAGATTTCACGTTTTAATTCCCACACCGAAGAATGTAACTAAAATTTTGGGATATAAATTTGCTAGCGGGCATCATTCAGGGCTCTCTGTCGAAAAAGAATCAGTTCCTTCTACGGCTCTAAGCCTTCTACGTTAAACGTTCTTCCGAAAAAACCGAAAACCGTAGTGTGAAAATTTTGTGATTCCATATTCCGATTGTGTGTGGGCTGTATTTATTAAGGTAAATAAATTTTAACAAATAAACTGTGTATTCGAAACTTTCCGTATCGCCGCTTATTATTAAATTGTTGAATATATTTTTTTGAAAATTTTCCGACCGGCTATTTTTTTCTTTTGTTGTTGAACTGAAATTCGTTTTTTTATTTTGTTTCTCTTATCTGAAAATAAAGATTTGTCAACCGTAATTTGATTTCGAATTTTTATTTACTGCGTTTTAATTAACTGATATGAATTGTTAGTGGATTCTCGAATTATTTTATGCTTTTGGTTGTCAGTAGTTTGAAATTAAATTGATCTCCAAGGGGATTAGGTATAATAGTTTAAAGTTTATGCTAGTACGAATATTTTTACTCTGTGTGTCGATAGTTGGGTACCGTTTAACTCGTGGGAAAATATTTTTTTTTTTAATTGTTACCGGCTATAGTTAGATTCAAGGGTTAATCAGACTTGGAAGAGGCTTAGCCACAATTTGTTTGATTTCCCGGCAGATCTAACCCGTTCTTAAATTTTATTTTTTTGGAATAATAGTTACCGGCTTTAGTAGATTCAAGGGTTAATCAGACTTGGAAGAGGCTTAGCCACAATTTGTTTGATTTCCCGGCAGATCTAAATCGTTCTTTTCCCGTTCCGTAGAATCATTATTTATATTTTTTTCTCCCCGTCGGAATAATAGTTACCGGCTTTAGTTAGATTCAAGGGTTAATCAGACTTGGAAGAGGCTTAGCCACAATTTGTTTGATTTCCCGGCAGATCTAACTCGTTCTTAAATTTTATTTTTTTTTGGAATAATAGTTACCGGCTTTAGTAGATTCAAGGGTTAATCAGACTTGGAAGAGGCTTAGCCACAATTTGTTTGATTTCCCGGCAGATCTAAATCGTTCTTTTCCCGTTTCGTAGAATCATTATTTATATTTTTTCTCCCCGTCGGAATAATAGTTGCCGGTTTCATTTGGATTCAAGGGTTAATCAGACTTGGAAGAGGCTTAGCCACAATTTGTTTGATTTCCCGGCAGATCTAAATCGTTCTTTTCCCGTTTCATAGAATCATTATTTATATATTTATTTTTTTTCGTCGGAATAATAGTTGCCGGTTTCATTTGGATTCAAGGGTTAATCAGACTTGGAAGAGGCTTAGCCACAATTTGTCTGATTACCCGGCAGATCTAAATCGTGCATTAGGGACCCCGTAAAACCCGGTATATTTGAACCGTATTTGATAACCTGACCGTTAAGTCCGTTAAAATCCCAGATATAGGTAATACATACCTCATTTTATTTTCCCTGTTAATTTGTTTGTCACTAAAGAATTATTCGTAAAATAGACCACAGAGTATTAATAGATTAAAGTTTTGAATTTCTATTATTTTCATTTTTAACCGCAATTTATTGATTGGAGAACCAAGATTTGGCTTTTCCGGATTGTCACTAGTTAGTTAAATTTAATTCAACCAGACCCCTGGAATTTTCCGTAACCTCCATCTGAGGCTATCTGGAACTCTTGACGCTAAGGGTCAAGGGGCCGTGGAGCAAACCACGTTAATAATCTGGCGCCCGAGATTTAAAAACCCGAATTTTGCATCAAGGGTGTCCATAGTGACGTGTTCTTGTGGCAGGAGCCACGTGTAAGAAGGGAGGCACGTTACAAAATGGCGCCCGAGCAGGGACCTGATTGTTGATAACAGTAGAATCAGTTTAATACCGTTTTCCATTTTTTTTTAGCGTTTATTTGTGCTTGGACCGTTTAAGTCTGTTTTGACTATTTTCTGCCGTATTTTTTTGTTAGAGCAGGGACCCGATTGTTGATTACACAGGATCAGTTTAATACCGTTTTAAATTTTTATTTTTTTGAAGCGTTTTTTTCGCTTGGACCGGTTAAGTCTGTGTTGACTGTTTGTTTACCGTATTATTAAGAGAGTTGATTATTTGTTAGAGCTGGAACCGTTATTCCGTTTCCGTTATTTTACCGTATTGTTGGAGAGACCTGATTATAGCAGGAACTGAAATACAGCTGTGGATATTTTTTTTTTTAGCGTATTGTTGCTGGACCGTTTATACTGTTTTAGGGTTTTTTTTTGCCCATTGTTGATTTGAACAGGGACCGTATTCCGTTTTCGATTTTTTTTTTATTATTGTTCCGGATTGTTAAGAAGACCACCGACTCGATGATTGAGAGTAACCTGTGGACATGTTGTTTGAATGGACCGTTTTGCCTGTCCCTGATCTTGTTCCTTTGGTATTTACGAAAATTTTTCTTTCCGCTTGAGTTTAAAAGCTTGTCAGAAGGGATTGCTGAGCCTAGGGCCAAAAGGCCAATTTCAAGAAGACATATTTCTCCACGACCGGTTTTTGACCGATCCGATACCGGAACCGTTCCAACCGTTATGGCCAACCCTCCGCCGAATGTGCATGACTGGAAGGTGTGCTTCGGAAGTCAAGGAGATCCGGTCGGATTCATCGAAAGAATTGAAGAAATATGTACCGCAAGGAATGTTCAAAAAGATAATTTGCTTCCTTTGCTACCTGAATTACTGTCAGGTGAACCGGCATGTTGGTACCGCAACAACCGGAGTAGGTACACGACCTGGGATGAATTTGAGGCAGACTTCCGAATTTTCTTCTATCCCGTTAACTACGAAGTTGACTTAGAAGCTGAGATAGGCCGTCGTCTGCAAAGAAGGAATGAGTCCGCCGCCACATACATCACCGAACTCCAGACTTTGATGCGAAGGCATGGTAAGCTAACTCCCGAACAGCAGTTAGCATGGCTGTACCGTAACCTGTTGCCGGAATACCGTCTGCAAGTCCGAAAAGGGGACTTTGACGATTTCTCCTCCTTTTGTCAGGTGGTCAGGGAATATGAGCTCCTCAGGAAGGAACTCCAGTCTATACCCAACCACACTGGACCGAACCGGGGACCAAATCCCCGTCCGCAGTCAATGAGTTCGCCGAGATATGGACCTTCTCACAATACGATGCCTGGGCCATCCAGAGAGCCCATCGCCGGTCCCAGCCAACCGTCACCGACCGATACTCCGCCGCCGCCTGATACTACTCGTCAACCTTCAGGACAATATTCCCGTCAACTCGTCTGTTTCCGTTGTGGTGAGTCTGGACATTATAGGAATAACTGTCAAAACCCGCCAAAAATATTCTGTTCTCGTTGCCAGAAGGAAGGAGTATTTTCCCGAGACTGTTCCTGCAGGAGGCAGGAAAACTAAAACGAAGCTGTACCGAGGAGAGGCCGACACAGCTTCCGCAAATCTTTGCCTCTCATACCGAACCGCCAGCAGAAATGAACGACCCCCGACCGCACCTAGACGTTGAAATAGGAAATCATATGTTTAAAGCATTATTGGATACCGGAGCAGCAAAGTCGTATATTGGTGATCAAGTAGCTAAGACTTTTTCCCAAAGAAAGCAAACTACCTCTCGTCAAGCTACGAAGGCCCGTTTAGCTAATGGAAATCTAGTCTCCATCACCGACATATATGAGCTGGAATGGAAAATCGATGACGTCACAATGGAGGGTTCGTTGGAGCATTTCCCTGGTCTAATAACCGACATTGTATTAGGACATGATGTCCTCCGAAAGTATAATTTCCGGCTGGAGTTAGGAACCGGAGAAATATACGTGAATGATGAGTTAGTGAGGCGTTCACAATTGGCCAGTCCTGTTGGAATATTGGAGGCCGTGAACAGGCCTATGAAAGAAGTCAATTCTGCTGTACCGATAATCTGTAGAGAAGAAACCCCCCACCGTCTTAGGAAAAACCGCCGTTCTGTAAATCTGTCTTGTTCCGAAGTCTCTGCGTCTTCCCTGGTGTTAGGGGTTGGCGAGGAGCAATCTGTTTCCGAAGTCTCTGCGTCTTCCCTGGTGTTAGGGGTTGACAAGGAGCAACCTGTTTCCGAAGTCTCTGCGTCTTCCCTGGAGTTAGGGGTCGACAAGGAGCAAATTCGTTCCGAAGTCTCTGCGTCTTCCCTGGTGTTAGGGGTTGACAAGGAGCAACCTGTTTCCGAAGTCTCTGCGTCCTCCCTGGAGTTAGGGGTGGACAAGGAGCAAATTCGTTCCGAAGTCTCTGCGTCTTCCCTGGAGTTAGGGGTCGACAAGGAGCAACCTGTTTCCGAAGCCTCTGCGCCCTCCCTGGTGTTAGGGGTTGGCAAGGAGCAAACCACTTCTGTAATATCTGCGTTTTCCCTGGATGATTTAGGGGATGACAAGGAGTATGATTGGATAGGATGTCCGTTGGGAACCATCATTCCAGTTACAGAAAGAAATTTATCGAAAGAACAGACAGACAGACTAAACATTTTCCTAGACCAAGAATTACCGAAATTTGGATCCTTGCGAGGTCCAACTACGCTAGTTGAGCATGAAATCCGTTTGCTGCAACCACGTCCGATCAAACAGAGATACCGACCCCAGAATCCGAAAATGCAGGAAATCTGCAATGCTGAAATAGACGCCATGTTGGCAGAGGGAGTGATTGAACCCTCTACAAGTCCGTGGAGCTCTCCAATAGTCATTGTGAAGAAAAAAGATGGGAAAAACCGTTTCTGTATCGACTTCCGAAAAGTCAACGAGGTAACAATGAAGGATGCTTACCCTCTTCCGTTTATTAATGCTATACTGGATAAACTGCGAAAAGCCAAGTACATTTCCAGTTTGGATTTGAAGAGTGGGTACTGGCAAGTTCCGTTAACCTCCGAAAGTAAACCCATTACCGCCTTTACCGCACCGGGACGTGGATTGTTTCAATTCACGGTTCTTCCGTTTGGTTTACATTCTGCACCCGCTACATTCCAGAGACTGGTTGACCGACTGATAGGCCCAGAGCTGGATCCATATGCATTCGCTTATCTGGATGACATTATCGTTCTGGGGGAAACGTTCGATCAACATCTGGAAAATCTGTCCGAAGTGTTCCGCCGATTACGAGGAGCACGGCTGAAACTCAACCCGGAGAAATGTCATTTCTGTCTACCGTCCATGAAATACTTAGGACATGTAATTACTGGAGATGGAATCCGTACCGATCCAGAGAAGGTCGAAAGTATCATAAAATTTGCAGCCCCAAGAAATATCCGAGAGATGAGAAGGTTTTTGGGAGTTGCCTCCTGGTATAGGAGGTTTGTACCATCGTTTTCAGAAAAGGTAGCTCCGTTAACTAAGTTACTCCGTAAATCTCAGCGATGGAAATGGGCTGAAGAACAAGAAGCTGCTTTCACTAAGATTAAAACCTGTCTGTCAGAAGCACCCGTCCTAAGTTGTCCTGATTTTACCGTACCGTTTACCTTACAAACCGATGCCTCCGAATATGGTTTGGGAATAGCCCTTACCCAGCAGAAGGATGGTCACGAACACGTGGTAGCGTATGCAAGTCGCACCCTGAGTCCTACCGAGAAAAATTACTCCGTAACCGAAAAAGAATGTCTTGCTATTGTTTGGGGGATTGAAAAGATGCGTCCTTATTTAGAGGGCTACCATTTCACGGTTGTTACCGATCATCAATCTCTTAGATGGCTGCATTCCATATCTAGTCCGTCCGGACGTTTAGCTAGGTGGAGTATTTTTCTACAACAGTATGATTTCGAGATACAGTACCGTAAAGGTGCTCTGAATCGTGTGGCCGACGCTTTGTCAAGAAACCCGCTACCCATGACCACTGAGACCGACCCACCGTCTGCACTATGTTTGACCGATGTAACCGCCGAATGTTCGTGGTACCGGAACAGGAAGGAAGAGGTCCTGAAGGATCCAGAGAAGTTTCCGGACTACTGCATTAAAGAAGACCGTCTATACCGTCATTTCTGGGACATAAACGATTTCAGAGAGCCAGAAATGTCCGATCCCTGGAAACTGTGTATAGCAAAGCCCGACCGAACCCGGGTGTTGCAAGAAAACCATGATGCTCCAAACGCAGGACACCTAGGAATTGCTAAAACCATCACCCGGATTGCAAAATTGTACTATTGGCCAGGAATGTTCAGGGACATCACCAAATACGTGAGGAGATGTTTGCAATGTCAAAAGTACAAACCGTCGCAACAAAAGCTCCCAGGGAAGATGCAACCGTCATCGAATCGGCAACCATGGCAAACCGTTAGTTCCGATATAATTGGACCGTTACCCAGAAGTAAGAAAGGGAACTGTTACATCATTATGTTCCAAGACCGATTTACTAAATGGGTACAGTGTAAACCGTTAAGGAATGCTACTGCCAGTAGCATAAGCACTGCTTTTTACGAGGAAATATTGACGATATTTGGATGCCCCCGTACCGTACTGACCGACAATGGAACTCAGTATGCCAGCAAGGTGTTCAAGGATATGCTGAGTGGGTTAGGAATCCGACACCGTTTCACTCCGCCGTATACACCGCAAGCAAATCCAGTAGAACGAGCCAACCGCACCCTGAAGACAATGATTGCGCAATACTGCGAAGCGGATCACCGAGACTGGGATGTAAGGTTGCCGGACTTGAAGTTTGCAATGAATAATTCAAGACACGACTCGACTGGATTCACACCTGCCTTCCTAAATTTTGGGAGAGAACCCGAGACACCGAAATCCTTCAGAAGAGAGGCTGAAAACGACACCGAGAAAAGTCCGGAAGAAGACGCCGGATTGGACGACCCTACCGAAGAAGACCCGAAACCGCATCTCTTGCGAGTAGAGAAACTGCAAGAATGCTTCGAACTTGTCCGTCTGCACCTGTCCCGAGCGTTTACCAGTCAAAGTCGTAACTATAATCTGCGCCGTAGAGACTGGAAGTGCACTATCGGAGACAAAGTTATGAAGAAGGATCATACACTATCCTCTGCCGTTGATCACGTCGCCGCGAAACTCGCTCCGAAATATTCCGGGCCGTACGAAGTCGTACGCGTTATTTCCCCCGTTGTATATGACTTACGAGATGAAAAAGGAAAAAGGTATAATCGTATACATGTGAAAGACTTGAAACCCGCCATTGACTGAACATTTTATTTTGCTCCCGTTGTGGACAAATGGACCGAACGACCCCGCCCCGCGCTGGAAGTATCCAGACGCTGCTCCAGGTCATACCGAAGAGAGGCGTCCCGTGGAAGAGGACCGCCCCATCCACACCAAGCGACCCTACGCCGACGTTCCAGGCTGTGAGACGCTACACCCTGGATCACCGTTTTGTTTTCTCACCTTTTTTATTATTAGGTGTAAGTTGTTGTTTAAAAAAAAAATGTAATGTCCGAAAGTTGCACTTTCGCTCATTCATTTTTTTTTACCGAAGTAAAGGGGGTGTGTAACGAGTTATTTTTTTTCTCTGCTTTTTGCAAGTTTAATTTTTTTATTTTTTTATTATTCCGTAATATATTTTATTTTACCACTAGGGTGTATATAACTCGTTACTTTACAACCCTTTCGACTACCGCAGTGATTTATTTTTTTTGCTATTACCGGTGTATATTTTAGTATAAGTCCGAGTTACGCAAATCCAACTTCTACCATACACAATTTATTCATTTCCGATATTTAAATTTTTCAACTGAAAGGACGCCCGGTATATACAACATTTTAATTTAATCGAGAGCCGTCTAGTATACTTACAAGTTTTTGTCGAAACTAGATAGATTTCACGTTTTAATTCCCACACCGAAGAATGTAACTAAAATTTTGGGATATAAATTTGCTAGCGGGCATCATTCAGGGCTCTCTGTCGAAAAAGAATCAGTTCCTTCTACGGCTCTAAGCCTTCTACGTTAAACGTTCTTCCGAAAAAACCGAAAACCGTAGTGTGAAAATTTTGTGATTCCATATTCCGATTGTGTGTGGGCTGTATTTATTAAGGTAAATAAATTTTAACAAATAAACTGTGTATTCGAAACTTTCCGTATCGCCGCTTATTATTAAATTGTTGAATATATTTTTTTGAAAATTTTCCGACCGGCTATTTTTTTCTTTTGTTGTTGAACTGAAATTCGTTTTTTTATTTTGTTTCTCTTATCTGAAAATAAAGATTTGTCAACCGTAATTTGATTTCGAATTTTTATTTACTGCGTTTTAATTAACTGATATGAATTGTTAGTGGATTCTCGAATTATTTTATGCTTTTGGTTGTCAGTAGTTTGAAATTAAATTGATCTCCAAGGGGATTAGGTATAATAGTTTAAAGTTTATGCTAGTACGAATATTTTTACTCTGTGTGTCGATAGTTGGGTACCGTTTAACTCGTGGGAAAATATTTTTTTTTTTAATTGTTACCGGCTATAGTTAGATTCAAGGGTTAATCAGACTTGGAAGAGGCTTAGCCACAATTTGTTTGATTTCCCGGCAGATCTAACCCGTTCTTAAATTTTATTTTTTTGGAATAATAGTTACCGGCTTTAGTAGATTCAAGGGTTAATCAGACTTGGAAGAGGCTTAGCCACAATTTGTTTGATTTCCCGGCAGATCTAAATCGTTCTTTTCCCGTTCCGTAGAATCATTATTTATATTTTTTTCTCCCCGTCGGAATAATAGTTACCGGCTTTAGTTAGATTCAAGGGTTAATCAGACTTGGAAGAGGCTTAGCCACAATTTGTTTGATTTCCCGGCAGATCTAACTCGTTCTTAAATTTTATTTTTTTTTGGAATAATAGTTACCGGCTTTAGTAGATTCAAGGGTTAATCAGACTTGGAAGAGGCTTAGCCACAATTTGTTTGATTTCCCGGCAGATCTAAATCGTTCTTTTCCCGTTTCGTAGAATCATTATTTATATTTTTTCTCCCCGTCGGAATAATAGTTGCCGGTTTCATTTGGATTCAAGGGTTAATCAGACTTGGAAGAGGCTTAGCCACAATTTGTTTGATTTCCCGGCAGATCTAAATCGTTCTTTTCCCGTTTCATAGAATCATTATTTATATATTTTTTTTTTTCGTCGGAATAATAGTTGCCGGTTTCATTTGGATTCAAGGGTTAATCAGACTTGGAAGAGGCTTAGCCACAATTTGTCTGATTACCCGGCAGATCTAAATCGTGCATTAGGGACCCCGTAAAACCCGGTATATTTGAACCGTATTTGATAACCTGACCGTTAAGTCCGTTAAAATCCCAGATATAGGTAATACATACCTCATTTTATTTTCCCTGTTAATTTGTTTGTCACTAAAGAATTATTCGTAAAATAGACCACAGAGTATTAATAGATTAAAGTTTTGAATTTCTATTATTTTCATTTTTAACCGCAATTTATTGATTGGAGAACCAAGATTTGGCTTTTCCGGATTGTCACTAGTTAGTTAAATTTAATTCAACCAGACCCCTGGAATTTTCCGTAACCTCCATCTGAGGCTATCTGGAACTCTTGACGCTAAGGGTCAAGGGGCCGTGGAGCAAACCACGTTAATAATCTGGCGCCCGAGATTTAAAAACCCGAATTTTGCATCAAGGGTGTCCATAGTGACGTGTTCTTGTGGCAGGAGCCACGTGTAAGAAGGGAGGCACGTTACAATATATGTAGACTTCGTTATTTCGAATGGATGCCGTTTTCGTTATCGAGTTTCATGTGAAAAACAAGTAGAATAAGGCTATGCCCCAAGACCCAAGCTAGATAATCGACGCTATAGTGAACATTGAAAATCTTAGAATTTTCACGAAACTTGAACAATTCACTTATGGATGCCATGTACTTGGTTGCATTCCTTGGGTACTTTATCGTCCGAAAACAACGGATGTCGTTTGTATATAAATAAACATTATCGAATACCTTCTTTTTAAATATTCAATGTTTTATTTTGGGTTTAAATTATTGGCTGCCACGGTTAAACGGTTAGGATTTATTAATTTTTAGAACAATAAACTGATGGATGCCATTGATTTTTTAAATAATTTCATAGTAAAAAAAACTAAAAGATGAGTTGCATACATTTTCGATGTATAATGGTAATGTAACAGTGCACTCTATACAGTGCTGTATAGTACATTACTACAAGACATAGATATACTTATACACATATTTAGAATTCGTAATCAAGAGTAGCCAACATTTTTTACGTCATATACTATTTTAGCATTATGGTCTGACCAATTTGCTAATACAACTTATCAACATCAAACAAATTCCATGACAACCTAAGTACCTAGACATAGGTAGCTTATAGGTATAGATACTGCTACATTTAAGATTGCCAGATGGTCGGGATAATCCCGACTTTTCATATGATATCCCAACTCCCAAGAAAATATCCCGACTTTTTATAAACTTTGTTTTATACTCGTGTATCTGCGCACAAGTTTCAACACTGGAAAGCAATGCGTGCGCACAGTCATAGAAATTGATGATGAGTTGAGAACTTTATTGGGCCACCTCAGAAACCGTTTGAATGACAAATTCTTCGGAAGCAAAAATAAAACATTATTGAAGAATGTATTCGATCATGAGAAAAATCATTTTTGTGTCGATGCTGAACAGTTTTTGAAACAATCCAACCAATATTTGCAAGATCGCTATGATTTTTCGGATAATTCTTTATAAAAGAAGCTTTCAGGAGGAGATTTCAGAATTGCTCAAGTTGCTAAATATTTCTAATGATATTGACAATGATGAGTTGTACTCTGATTACTGCTGTCTTAGAGAGGCATTTCAACACCTGCCTAAAGACAAAGATATTTCCAACGACAAAATCTGGGCACATTTTTAAAGTTGTGATAAAAATGACTTGACATTTTTTTTTAAATTATGTCATTTGTTCTGTCCATTCCTGTAAGCAATGCTTACTGTGAGAGAGTTTTTAGCCTTCTCATTGCATACGTAGCAATGTACTTATCTTTTAAGGAACAGTTTAATGAGTTGTGCTGTATTACTAGGGAATATGTTAATGTGTTTTGCTCAGCTTTTAACTATTTAACTATAAACTTTAGCTTGTAAATTTTTTTTGTATTAGGAAGGTGCCTATATTTATTTGTAATGACGAATTCTAATCATTTTTTTATGATCAAATGAATAAATATTATTATTCGAAAGAACGAAACCGCATGGCCTTCGACCTAATTAAGTCTGAGCTAGTTATCCGATTAAATTGTGATCATAATTGCTTAAATTTTAAGTCATTTTTAGGCACACCACAAGGAACGAAGTTAGTAGAGTCTGCGAAATCAAACTCTAAGTATATGTGGCAACATAAAAATAAGTAGATTTCAGTTCTAAAGTAAAAAAATTAAATGTTAATTATTTTTTTATTTATCCCGATAAAAACACCAAAATATATATACAGGGTGAATCACGACCAACGGGATGGAGGTTTATAGCGAAACGGTAAAAGTTTTGAAATGTTTGTCACTATAGTAGTTTGTGCATTCATACATTTTCAAATTATTTTGAAATATACAGGATGTTCCAATAAAGTGTGGCGTATCAAAGTTATATGTTTTCTCATGGGACACCATATACGTTATTGCATTTTCTGATTACCCCTAAAAAATAAAATACTCCTTCATAATGGTTCCCTATACCTAAATACAGAGGGTTCCGAGTTATGCTGACTTTTTTTAAAATGTGAACATTTCGAAAAAAATTAATAACTCATTGATGTAACAAAGTCTAGCAAATTTTCTCTTACATCTAAATAGTTGGACATTCGTTGAATGTATTCCACGATTGAGTACTAAACATCTCTTTACAGGGTGTTCAGAATTTTCAGTTTCATTATTAGATCATTCAATGTGTAATATCGGGCTTATTTTAAATCGTATTTTAATAATTCACCATGTTCAAAAAATTTCCTCTTTCGAATGGTATAAGGGTGTCCTATACCTAGGTATTATACTTTTCGTGCAATTTACAATTTTCTTGAATTGTATGGTAAATCGATTTTAAAACATCTGCAATTCTCTCTAAATCTTAAACTAATGATCTTGGCTTAGGTTTTGTAAAAAAAAACAGTGAAGTTGCTAATAAATATGCACACTTGTAGTTTTTTTACCGATAAGTATTTGAGTACATAATAAAACAAAAACACATTTTTAATAAAGCAAATATATAAATACTACAAAACGAAAACAAATTATTAAAAGCAAAAAATGAAAAATTACTATAATAGATGCTCAAAATGCTTGCCATCTTGTGCAATGCAACATGTGATTCTAGCTTCCACCTTCAACATATCGGGTGTTATAGACGCGAAAGCGTTCGAAATTTTTAATTTCATATCGTCTGGAGTAGAAGGGGGTGTAGCATACACAATATTTTTAATATAGCCCCATTTGAAGAAATCCGTCTTGGTCAATTCTAGTGACCTAGCTGGCCAATTATAAGGACCGCCTCTACCTATCCATTTATTTCTAAATTTTCTATTGAGGTACAAAGTTCCTAACAGCACGTGAAAAGTGAGCAGGAGCTTCCTTCCTTCGGATGCTAAGTGGTAGGTTTTCGAGAAGGATCCAGAACTCTTTTTTCAAAAAACTAAAAAATTTTCTTCCATCCAGGTGTCCGTCAAAAAAATACGGGCCGATAACATACTCGCCCACAATCCCTCCCCAAACGTTTACACTCCATCGGTGTTGGCGATCAACAGTACGGAATAAATGTTTGTTTGCTATATCGTAATAATGAAAATTATGTCTATTTACTAACCCATTATTGTAGAAAGTAGATTCGTCATTAAACAATATATAATTAAAAAAATCAGGATCTTCTCCAACTTTGTCCAAAGTCCATAAACAAAAATTTAAATGTTTATCATAATCCTGTTGTGTCAACTGCTGGTGTAGTTGAATATGATACAGATGGTAGCGATTTTTCTTGAGTATTCTACACACACTCATTTGACTTATTCCTAATTCACTTGAAATTTTTCTAGAACTGATATTAGGATCAAATTCGTTGGTGTTGTAGCCAGTAACTGGTTTAGTTACCTTTTCGTATGCAACGCTACCAGTATCACGGAATCTATTGAGCAGTCTTTCGAAAACTTCCTTCTTTGGGTGAGTTCTATCAGGGCACTTTTGAGCATAATCTCTAGATGCTAGGAGACAATTTTCTAAACACTCCCCAAAGCAAAGTATCATGTCGATTCTTTCGTTTAACGGGTACTGCTTCATATTGAATGATCTAATAATGAAACTGAAAATTCTGAACACCCTGTAAAGAGATGTTTAGTACTCAATCGTGGAATACATTCAACGAATGTCCAACTATTTAGATATAAGAGAAAATTTGCTAGAATTTGTTATATCAATGAGTTATTAATTTTTTTTTCGAAATGTTCACATTTAAAAAAAAGTCAGCATAACTCGGAACCCTCAGTATTTAGGTATAGGGAATTATGAAGGAGTATTTTATTTTTAAGGGGCAATCAGAAAATGCAATAAAATATAGGGTGTTCCATAAGAAAAATATAACTTTGATACGCCACACTTTATTGGAACATCCTGTATATTTCAAAATTATTTGAAAATGTAGCCTATATGAATGTACAAACTACTAAAGTGACAAACATTTTAAAACTCTCACCGTTTCGCTATAAACCTCCATCCCGTTGGTCGTGATTCATCCTGTATATGCTTCAATTAATAAGGCATTAAGGATGCTTGGTTTTATCATAAGGATAACTTGTGACTTTCGAAACGAGCAATGTCTTAGAATACTTTACTTCTCCCTTGTTTGTTAGACCTCTTATTGAATATGCATCTTCTGTTTGGAATCCCTTCTATACCAACCATATTCACAACATTGAACAAATACAAACAAAATTTCTAAGACTCATTGCCTATAAATCTGGAATTCATCTTGTACCACTTAAATTACCATGAATTGCATTCCCAGTTTCTGTTGGAGCCTCTTCGTTACAGAAGGAATTGCAAAGATCTTTTCATTCTATTCAACATTGTCAATTCTACTCTCGATTGTCCTACTCTTGTTCAATATTGGTTTTTCCGCACCAACTAGATCTACTAGAAATAGTGTTACTTTTTCAGAACCACACTACTATACTAATTATCGCAATAATTCGTTCATCCCCAGGTCCACAAGATTGGCCGTTCGATTGAATCTTGATTTCTTTACATCTTCTTCTGAGTTTCGCCGACAACTCCAAATTTGTAATTTTTAAAAATATTTTTAGTTGTTATTGTAAGTGATACGTGCTTTATCTTATGTGTTATTTAATGAATAATTGAATAAGTTTATGGTCTTTTGAATTTATATTTTTTTCATTATTCTATTTTTCTGTGTATCAATTAAACCTATTGTATTTTATTGGGTTCTAGCCCGTCAATAAAAAATAGATAAATAAATATCATCCAGACATTTTGAAAATTTATCCAGAGATTTCAATTTTCTGATCTGGCAACCCTAACTACATTACGCAGCTATTGCAGCTCAACGCTCACGCTTATATATTTTTCATAAATTGATTGTATTTGAATTTACTGTTTGGACCCTTACTTTGTGGAATCTACTCATATTACTTTTAAGTGTTTCTAATTAATTCCACTATTTAATGAAAAAATTATTAAAAATCTAAGATATTGATAATTATTTTGATATTGACATATCATCATCAGAATGACAGAAGTTACATTTTATGTGATACCTACTTGATGTTTAATATTTTGGCTAAACCAAATAGTGAGTGACCTATCTTGTGATTGACTTAATATATATGAATAGAAAAAAGAAGAAGATATGATTTTACAAATATTAAAGCTTAGGTATTATTAGCCCTATGGGGTCACCTGGATATCTTTTTCCCATTTAAGATCAGTATAACTGTGCAATGATATAGGAAACCAAGGAAAACTATATCTGCTGATCTTTACAATTGTTACTTAAGAAGACAATTTATTAGTGGAGAGCTCCCTAGATTTATCTGTTCATTGACAACTTCATATTGTGGGTCTCTTAAGTGTCTTCTTATTTCTAGTTCTTCAAGGAAATCTAGTTCTTGTTTCTTATCACAAATATGCAGTACTTCTAGTTCTGTGTTAGGTGATAATGAATGTTTTGTGTCAAGAAGATGTTTTGCGTAATGTGATTTATCTGGCTGTTTTAATCTGTATGCTCGTGAGTGTTCATTGTATCTAATTTCAAAAATTCGAATTATTTGACCAATATAGACAGCATTACATTCTGGACATTTAAGTTTATATATTCCAGACTTTTTTAATGGGTGTATTTTTGTTTTTACATTTAAGAATTTTTTACTCACATTGTTTTCTGTTTTAAAAGAAATTGCTGTATTTGTTGAACAAGATATTATCTTTGAAATATTACCAGCATATGTGATGGTTTTGTAATTTTGTATTTCCCTAGTTTTTTCAGGAAATATTAATTGTAATGCCACTTTTTCCTCTTTTTTATTAATTAATTTATTTATTGTATGTAATGGATAACCGTTGGATGTGGCTATTTGTTTAATTATATTAATTTTTCTATCAAAATTATATTTGTTCATAGGAACTGAAAATGCTTTATGTATCATTGAATTATATGCTGCTAATTTATGTGACATGGGATGATTGGAATTATATGGTATAGTCACATCGGTATGTGTTGGTTTTCTGTACATTGAAAAATCAAGTATATTATTGACTCTTTGAATTTCAATATCAAGAAAATTGATTGAGTTATTTTCTTCAACTTCTAATGTAAATTTAATTTTTGGATGTAAATTATTAATATGATTGAACAATATATCTAATTGTCGTTCACTACCTACAAAACAAGCTAATATGTCATCTACATACCTATACCAAAATAATATATTTTTTGAAATGTTACATTCAAAGATTTTTCTTTCTAAGCTGTCCATAAAAATGTTTGCTAAAATTGGTGATATAGGGCTTCCCATTGGTAAACCTTCATTTTGAATATATACCTTATTATCAAAAGTAATATAATTCTGATTAATACATACATCAAACAAATTAAGTAGGTATATCTGATATTATTCCTGGATTGATATTTTTATCCTCTAGAAATTTTTTAACAAGTGGTATGCACTTTTTTGGAGGAATTTTAGAGAGCATATTGGTAATGGTAACATCAAATGAAATAAGTTTAGAGTTATCTTGTAATTTGTACGTTTTTAATTTTTTGATTAGTTCTATTGAATTTTCAATTGAGTATTTAGATATACCTCCATAGCTATTAAGTATATTTTTTAGTTTTTTAGCTAATTTATTATTAGGAGTATTAACGTAAGAAACTACAGGTCTAATTGGTTTCGATACTTTATGTAATTTCACAGTTCCATATAATTGTGGAGACTGAGGATTTTTATTAATCATGTATTTTTCTCATAATCATTGAAAACATAATTTGAACTATTGACAATCTCTCTAACATTATTAGAAAACTTTTTTGTTGGGTCAGCCATTAGAATTTTTACATCACAAGATTCTATAAAATTATTAACTTTAGATTTATATTCTTCGGATTTTAAAATGACAGTGGCATTTCCCTTGTCAGATTTTGTTATTGTGAGGTTATAATCTTCTACTTTCTGTTTAATCGAATTTAATGTTGAAATATCATTTTTTGTTTGACGTTTAACCTTTGAAGGTTTCATCTTTTTAATCAAATTAGCAATTTGTAACTTTTCATAAAGAAAACTATTTGACTGAGATTTTAAAGCTATTTCTAACTCTGTAGCTAAAATTAAAAAATTTCTTTAATACTATTTGTGAATTTTGGTGGTATGCTGAATTTTAAGCCTTTATTTAAAAGATATCCAGGATATCCAAATAGGGCTAATAATACCTAAGCTTTAATATTTGTAAAATCATATCTTCTTCTTTTTTCTATTCATACATATTAAGTCAATCACAAGATAGGTCACTTACTATTTGGACTAGCCAAAATATTAAACATCAAGTAGGCATCACATAAAATGTAACTTCTGTCATTCTGATGATGATATGTCAATATCGAAATAATTATCAATATCTTAGATTTTTAATAATTTTTTCATTAAATAGTGGAATTAATTAGAAACACTTAGTTTCATTGATTGTATTTATTATTAGCGCATTAAATTGAATGACCATGATGAAAAAATACATGGAAATAATTAGTTGATTATTAATACTTAATGGCATGCATAAGTTAATTGTTCGCGAAATGCTCAATATTTTTATTCATTAACAGTAGTTTATAGGTCTGTTCCAACCGTAATCAGAAACTGTCAGAAACAATCAGAGAGTAACTGGTCATATCAAACAATGAGTTTACTTTTGTGTAATTCCTATCACTGATTGCAATGGTCGACTATTCTCTGATTGCGGTTGGAACAGACCTTACAACAATTAGTAACATTAGCAATTGGAAGCCAATCTTGCACATAGTATTAGAATATAAATGTTTCACTGTACAAAAAGTTTCAAGCACAAATTAATTAAGTAAGTTAATTGTTTTTTTTTCCATCTTTTTATCAACTTTTAACCGTCGCTTATCCAACCCTTAGTATCACTTGAATTTGTAATTCATGTTGTTTTCAGATGATAAAGTAGTACCCAAGGAATTCATTCAAGTACATGGCATCCATAAGTTAATTGTTCTAGTTTCGTGAAAATTCTAAGACTGTCAGTGTTCACTATAGCATCAATTAACCAGCTTGGGTCTTAGATTATATTAGTTGAGATGACTAATCGGCATATTCCACTGCGACCTTTTCGGATCTATTGGGGGTCCTCTGAATTTAGATTACATTCTAATGGCCGACTCTTTTTAAGTAGCCAATCAGGCTCAAGACTGAATCTTTCATGTAATTTCTTGCCGGTGGCTTTCATCGCCTAGTACAAGAAACCGCACTGGCATAGGATGTGCTCTGCAGTTTCCTCTTCTAGATGACAGAATCTGCACATGGCTTCCTCTGTCAACCCCATTAGCTTTGCGTGCCTTTGCTTAGGTCTTGTGGAATAGCCTTATTCTACTTGTTTTTCACACGAAACTCGATGGTGAAAAAGGCATCCATTCGAAATAATGAAGCCTACATGTGTCATGGGCTACCGGTCTAATAGACCACCTTCCTTCCTTCCTGATTATAATAATTTCCATTTCAAACCAGTAATAAAGTAACATGTCTTTAGTGTGTAAAGGAAATTGTTGAAATGATTACCTTTAGATAACTACAAAAAATCTATTCAAAAATATTTATTCTTGGCTGAAAGATGTAAAAAAAAACTCTCAAGCTGAACCTTAACTGTAATATATTATGTCTTAGAATATGCACTTTAAATTTTTTCTCAAGAGCAAGAAAGTATATTGACAGACAAAGAATATTTATAGGCTCTTTTTAAAAATATATGCCTTTAGAGATTTAGTTAGTTAGAATAAATACCAATAATTTTTATTTAGTCTCTGTGAGTATTCAAAAAGACTGTGTCCACCTTCCTACTGCTCTATCTATACTTGATCAAATCAAATTAATATAAAATAGTCCTAAAGTGTAGTCTGTTATTTTCATGTTTTCCAGTAGAAAAGGTATTTTATTATTATTTGTGCAAAAAGTTTTTAGGGATATTTCTACAAATTAATTGCCTGTGGTTTTACTTTACAATATATAAAATAAATAAAACCTGAAAACTGTATACAATATTTAAATAATACACAGCCTAGACACAGGGCTGCGCCACCCATGTGTGCGAAGTGTGCGGCGCACATAGGCGCCTAGACAATAGGGGCGCCGCCACCGAAATTATTCTTGTTACACTTATAACAACAACATATTCTTTGTATAAGTATGGATAAGTAAGTAGGTACAATAGAGGCAACAGCAACATATGTGCACTATTGATAGTATTCAACAAAAACTTAAAGAGGTTGAAAGGTTTAGAGGTCGAGTCTATGCAGAGTTGTACCTGCCCTAGCCAATAAATTTTGTTTTATAGGTAGGTATAATGACACTGGGTTAAGATAATTATTAACAAAAATCACTTGAATATAATTGAGAATTGTTTATGTATATATAATAAATGATATAACACAAAAACATTATAAACATCACAATGCGATTATAATTCAGAAAGTTTGTAAAATTCAAGTTGTTTAGAATTACATTTAATATACACACACTTGTGAAGTTGCTGGTTTTTTACATATAAGTATATGTCTATGAGTTAAAGGTATTTATAAACAAAATTACTCAAGATCAGTTTCACTTTCATTATCGTCATCCAAAATCCAAATTAATGATAAACTTTTCTTTGGGAATATTTCCATATCCATAAATTACTTTTCCACCCTTTTAATATGGGAAACACACTTGGCCCAGCTGCTATCAGAAATGTTTGCAGTTTCTGTTTGAATAAGAGATACCACAGTTGAACTCAAGGCTGGTGAAGTATTATTTCTTCGAACTGCTGACTTAAGCTGATGCCATATATGTTCAATTGGGTTAAATATACAGTGATAAGGAGAAAGTCTGAGCACCGCATGTCCCAAGCTTTCAGCCAATGAATCACAGAAACATTTCTTTTATTTTCGGTTCCTGAGTGAATTACTGTAATGCGTTTTCCTTTATTAGACGGCGCATTCGTTTGTCACAAATCAGATGACTCTAACCAACTTTTGTTCGGAATATTGTGTGTATCGAATCAGGTTTCATCCAAATACACTACTGTTCTACCACTACCATATTCTCTAAATTCGTTTATTTCCAATAATATAAATATTCAAATCTCAACTTCTTAAGGCACACAGATTCCATTTTGATGTTTCTGCTACTAGTGAGTTTTTTTAATTTATATCAGTTTTGTAAGAGACTTCCTTGAAGTCTCTTTACAACACTGGATACCAGTTTCATTCTTTTTAAGCCGTTGCCAAAAATAATGGAGAGCCTACTGTTATTAAAATGCCAATGAGATATTTTAATCCCGACCTGCGAATCTTTTAAGGGACACACACTTTTATGGCTTATCTATATTTCGAACAATAGGTAATAATGAGGGTCGTCGGCTTATATTGATTTACGACCTTCTCAGATCTCTGGTCGTACTTTAGGATATAATCAAAAAAATAATATATGTTGTCCAATTTCTAAGTACACAAAATATGGCTTTTCGCGACCAAAGCCAAAAATTATACAACCGTAACAATGGTAATTTTTTTAAATGTATTGAAATGTTAGGAAAATTTGATATTTCAATGACTGATCATATACGACACGTAACGAATGATTCGGACTTCAAAACTATGCCGACTTATCTTGGAGATAAAATCCAAAATGAAATAATTTACATACTCGGTAACCAAATTCAACGAATTAATAAATATTTTTCAATTATACTGAATTGTACTCCCGACGTTTCACATGTAGAGTAAATTAGTATTATAATAAGATTTGTCAATTTTAACACAGAAACTAGAAAGTTGGAAATAAGAGAGCATTTCCTAGCTTTCTGTCCAATTATCGATACAACTGGTGCTGGATTAACGTCATTTATAATAGAAAAACCGCGTAGGCTCGGCGCTGCCTAGACAATTTTTTGCTCCCAAATTACACAAAAACGATTCACACAATAGTTTAATTTATAAGCATAACTCTGGATAAGTAAATTTATTGACTTATTTTAATTATAAAAAATTGCTCCTTTTGATTTCAGACCTTTACACATGTGAAAGAAATGAACTATCTACTTAATACTGACTCTATACATATTTTATGCAAATATTCACATTTCTATCTTAATTCCAGTTGATAAACAAATCAATGATTCATCATTAAAAAATGAACTATCAATGTGAAATAGTTATCTATGAATTTAAAAATAACTTGAATTGTTTGTCATTAATTATTATAATAGGAATAGTAAAATCAAACTGATGGAACCTGTGGAACTAAAATAAATGTATAATGTATAATATGGCTGACAAATATACGATTGCACAATATCGTAATTCGAGATGGATACTTTGAATCAGTTTTACGTTACTCATCATTTATCGGAACTTTTAAATATTTCAAAACAGATATGATGAAAATTGAATTTAGTTTTGAATTTTAAAGTAGGTACACAGCCGGCATCACGGAAAAAAATAAAATTAAGTATTTTATGATAATATAAAAACCCTATCAGCAGACAAAGTAAACAGATAGGTAGGAATCTTGTTTAGGTATGTATATAAAAAATAGAATTACTCACCACAAATATTAAATTAAAAATTATGAGCATATATCGAGAGTAGCCTCTCATACATGTAGCGCAATCCATGGTTAGGTATATGGATTTTTTTGGTAAACTACAAAAACAATTATTTTCTTTTCTACGTTGTAAATTCTGCCCTGGATATTAACCGACAACGGAGTCAAAAACAAAAGTGATGAAAATTGAAAATAACCTTCGACTGATTTGACAAGTTTGTTGTCAACCAACGACGCAATTTGAAGGTCATGCAAGCACCATAGAGAAATAATATTTTTGTCTATGGCAAGCACAAAATCACACAGAAAAACTTACAGATTACTAAAAGAGAAAATTCACTCAAGATTGATAATCGAACAGGAAACCTACATAGAAATACAATCGTACAATGACGTAAAATAAGTAATCGTAGAAACACGATTTGATATTCTGTATTGTTTAAAAGTAGACAACCCACCGAATCATTTGTTGCATCAGAGACAATCTGGTTGCATATCCATGGTTGCATACAGAGATCGAACTCATACTGGAAAATTGACAAAACCTGTCCTCAAAATCGTCTATTTAAGCAGTTTGTTTTTTCACCGCGGCGTCGCGCATTATAGCTAGGGTACCATTTTAAAACTGTCACGACAATAACCTTACTTTTACTTTTTAATAGTAAACAGTAAACATTACTTGTGAAGAATAAAAACTAGAAAATTGAAATTGTTAAACATTGATAATGGGTGTACGTTGTTGAAATTTATTGTAATAGTGGTTGGTAGTGCAGATTATTTAAAACGAAGACGTGAATTAAATTTAATTTAAGAAAACCAGAGTTTTTTCATTTTCCAAAAGTAATCAGAAATATTCAAAGATGAATAAAGTAGGAAAGGAAATATTTATTATGATAGACTTAAATTATAGGTATACCTTACTTGTGAGAAGTCTAGAAAAAGCACAATTGCAGACAAAATACTTTACTTTTGCTGATGACATTATTCTGTTCTATACAAGTACAATTTAAAAGAACTGGAAGAAAAAAGGTGAACAATGATTTGAAGAAAAACCAGAGATGGTTGATAAGGAATAAGCTGTAGTACTAATTTGAAAATATTACTGGCATGTTCTTTATACAAAAAAATATGAATTCAGTTAAAAATATAAATAAGGTGAGATTATAAATTGAAGCAAATATATACATCAAATAGAAAAAATTTATGTTTACCAATTATTGGTGCACTTTACCAATGTAGGGGATTATGTGGCTGACTAACTAAGAAATATGAGTTCCAAAGCTCGAGACCTGCAGTTGTGGGCGAAGCGAGAAATACAACGAATTATATTACAAATGAACGACAAGTATGAGCACAAATTACAGCAAAATACAACTCCGTCACCGCAGCAGTCCAACAACACAGAAAAAACCCTGTACGAGTCTATGTTGCAGCCTCCGTTAATTGATAATGAACCTGAAGTTTCAAATACTGGCTGTTCTGAAGGCACTGTTATGCAATATTACGAAACATTGTCTCCTACTTACTTTAATATGTAAAATAATAGTTTAAATAAAAATATGTTTCATATACTCACTTGTAGATATTATTCTTTTAGAACATTAAGGGACAATTGGTGAAATAGTTCACCCAGGTATGCGAAACAAATACATTAAGGAATGGTAGCTGTCTCCTGAAAAAAATGTTGTTTAAAACTGAGGGTTGAACTTTAATAAACAAACTACTACCAGTAGCTAACAAACGAAGAGTAACGGCTAGCCGCTCAGCTGCTGGAATTGCATCTCTCATGTGGGTGTTTTGTTTCTCTATTACACACTTAATTTTGTCCAGCAAATAACGAAAATCTGCGGCAGACACGAAGAAAAGTTTTATAACATTCCTGATCTTCCAGTTCTTTTAATAATGTTTCCATTATATTCTTGTTTTCTCTTCTTTTAATCCAATCTCTCACCCAATGTCTGTGAGACCTTTTCGTTTCTGTACTAAGGGACTTGATGGCAAGGTAATAATAACAAGCTGCAGCCTTTCTTCTTGCCTTTTTCTTGACATATTTTTATAAAATCACTCCACAAAAGTTTGTTTCTTTCTACTTGACATGTACATTGATTGTGGAAACAGCACATATTCAGAGATACCTTGTCGCACGAGAGAAAAATTTGTTAACTCGAGTGTTTCACAGAAATCTCTCCTGTTCTGTGGAAGCATATCCGAGATAAATTTCTCATGAAACAAAAATCTCATGCGATTTTAGTCTCCTAGTGGATTCGTACCTTTAAAGTGTTCCCTCGTGGTTTATCGCTCTACTCTTTCGCTTCATTTGTGTAGTTTGAAATAGAACTGTTTATATAGATTTCTCCGTCGACCGTGCGTTTTTGAGCTATATTAATGTACAAAAAAATCATTCATTAATAGACGATTTTGGTATAGGCAACCAAACATACAATGATATTTCGTTTGATAAAACAAAATCTGCATTTGTCAGACAATACGAGCCTTAACAAAGACTATATTTTTTCAAAATTGACTCCTATTTTTGAGATAATAAATAGAAAATTTCTGCAATTTGGAATTTTTGCAGAAAATATTTCAATTGATGAAGAAATGGTGCCATATTTCAGCCGCCACTCCTGCAAAATGTTTAAAGGGTGGATTCTGTTAGCCGGCCACTTTCATAAAAATCAGCTGATAATAGTGAATCAACCTTTATAAATTCCCTACAATAATTTCCCCAGTCTTGGCCGCTTTTCAAATACAGAGAGCGGGTTCTCACTTTGTCCTAAAACTGGAACAGTGCGCTAGCCCCAAGTGGTTTTAAAAACCTATATCAAATAAAAAAAGGCAATGAAAAAGAAAACATTACTGCTTTGTAACGAAGTTACTTTTTGGGTTTAATGAAGATTCGAATTTGTTTTTTTGTTCCAGTATAAATTTCAGTTTATTTAGTTTTCAATATGTAAAATTAGGTAACATGCAGGTTACTTCCTCACTTTTAATTTTTTTTCTAAATGTTATGTAAGGTAGTAAATTTAAATTTTACCTGATAGAACAATTTGTTCATTTATAATATTTGGGTCAGCCGGTATACATATATACACTTTAATTTTATTTGATTAAAACATTTAGGCCATTCAGTATTCCCATATGAATTTTGGTATAGAGTAATTAAATCTAGTTTCAGTTTGTTTTTACTAAAATTATTTTGAAGCGATTAGTGGGAACGACGGCATAATAGCAAAACAATATTCTGCTCCGTTATATTTGCGAAGAAATTTATTTTTGTTTTTACATTCTGTAGGTACAAATGAATAAATTTGTTAGGTCTACTACCGTCAGATAATACTCAGTGGTATATTATTATTATGCATTTTTTATTTTCTCTTTTCCTATAAAGAAAGTGTGAGCTATACAATATATTTTTTTATCGTTCATTTTAAAATTTTATTTGACAATTTTGTCCGTAGATACTTTAAAGTTTTGAACCAGAATCAAGTTTTTGTGAGCAACGTTGTTATTCTGATGGCTTTGTTTACCGACATTTTTTTTTATCTGTCGTTTTGTTTATAGAGTTTCTTTGTTTGGTTTTAAGAAATAATATTTGATTACTGGACGTCTCGCAAGTCTCGTTCAGGAATTGAATTTATTTTTTTAACCAGGAATCTCAGCGAATCGCCGACTGACTCGGGTCTTGTTGAGATTTCTTTCCGTTGAATTTGTTAATAATTGATTGGTTTTAAGAAATAATATTTGATTACTGGACGTCGCTTTCAGGAATTTATTTCTTTAACAGGAATCTCAGCGAATCGCCGACTGACTCGGGTCTTGTTGAGATTTCTTCCTCTTTCCGCTGTTTTGATTTGAGTTATAGGGTTTTCCGGTTCCCAGAAATAAATATTTAATTTTTGGGCGATTCGTTAGTTTCGTTCGGGGATTAAATTTATTCTGCCAGAAATTTCAGCGAATCGCCGCCTGTCCCGGGTCTCGTTGACATTTTTATTTCTATGATTTTTTTGTGGAAATTAACTTTCAAATTTTGTTAAACCGTTGCTTATTTAAGACCGTGAAATATTTGAGTACTTATTACTTAATACGATAACTACGTTTTTCTACACCCACATGTATATTATCCATTTTCTGCACAATTTACAGAATGTAAATGTAGGCCATTCCGGTTAACTGAACGGATATGATTTCATATACATCCTAGACGTATATGAAATCCACCAATCAGCATTTGCGTTTAGTACCCGCCAACTAATCTTTTTTCAATTTCATAGAAACATCAAAATAACTTGTCAAAATATTTCTATAGTTTTTAAGAAAAATATTAGTAAAAATGAGTGATTCCAGTGATGAATCAATAAATAATTTTCCACCAGATATTCGCTTAGCCGCAAAGGAGACGTATAACGTATAGAAACAGAATAAAATGAATATTTAAGGGTACTCCTCACAAACGTCAGTTTTTATGTAATACACTTGACGTTATAGATAGATGATTAGTATTTTAATTTGAAGTTATATTATAGTTTAATAAAATGTTTATTTTATAGATTTTTTCTTAAGTGGGTCGTAGAAAAAATATACTGTTCGACTCGTGTGGATTGTCCATATCGCTCTCGGACGATTGAGCACTCCGCCCACGGCGTCGTGCTCAAACTTCGTCCTCGTGCGATATGGCCATCATATCCACACTAGTTGCACAAACTACTATTTTCTACTCCTGTTTTATAATATACTTACTAAAAGACTAAAATCTGTATCATAATGATATTCATTATGATACAAATTTTCATTATGATACAGATTTTTAAGCCAATAGGAATGCGACATTCGCACAATATTTAATATAGCCATGGATACCTGGTTGACATTTCTGAAATTAATTATATTAGGTGATACTTAATTTGACAGCTGTCAAATAATTTTGATTTTCAAAAGTAACTATATATGATAATTATTAATTAAATAATTCTTATTAATTGGAGTAGAAAAAATATCGTATGCAACTTTCATGTAATGGCCATTAATACACTCGCATATTATATACGAAACTCGCCTGCGGCTCGTTTCGTATCCTACAACATGCTCGTGTCTTAATGGCTATCATTACATGATCGTTGCATAAAATACTATTATAACACCACTGAGTCCGCATACTGCCTTGCTTTGGTAAAATTTGTGTGTGCGTTTGCTTTATGATTCTACCTACTGTTAGAAACCGTTATTGAATTATTGTAGTTTTATTAATACTTTACTAGTACTTAGTTACTACCATTGGTTTTGAATGTATTTTCTTTAAGTTTAACAACAGTAGTTATCCTATTGGCAAATTATTTTAGGGTAAATTTGTGCGTAAACAACCGTCGAACAGTACCTGAAGCTCTATAAAAACAAGTATACCGTTACTTATTTTATACAGTAATTTACAATCCGACCCCTGGCATTTTCCGTTTCTGTTATCCGGAACTCTCGAAATTTTGGAGTCGTGGGGCCGTGGAGTTAACCACGTTAAAAATCTGGCACCCGAGAGAAAACTTGAATCAGCAATTTTGGGGTGTCAAGACAACATGCCAAAAACTTGGACCCTGGGAAAATCCGAAAGTGGATGGATACAGGGGCATGTGTTCTATGAATATATTAACGATTTTAATAACTGGATTACAACAAATAATATCAAAAAACCCATACTACTTTTTGTAGATGGGCCCAAGTCCCATATGACGATGGCGCTTAGAGAGGGCTGCGAAAAAAAGGGATAATCCTCTATGCTCTGCCCCCTAACACAACCCACATTATCCAGCCAGCTGACGTAAGTGTTTTCCGACCACTCAAACAAGAATGGAAAAACACAATAAGAATATGGCAGAATCTTACCGAAAATGTTAACAGCCAAGTGACTAAAACAAATTTTTGTAAATTCTTTGAAATGACCCTGAAATACTAATATGGCGAGTCACATTATAAATGGATTCAGGAAGTGCGGTTTGTTTCCGCTGAATCCAAATAGTGTAGATTACACAAAATGCATGAAGAATTTTAGCGAAAACCAATCATCGACAATTGTAACTAACGAACACAAAATAACTTCCGAGGAATTAAGGGCAGCTGAAAAAGTCGTTAGGATGATCGGAAATAATTTAACCTCTTATGCAATAAACGTAGAAGTTATTTTGAATGAAATTCGTTATCTAGAGGACTCTCAAAACGCCGAAGAACAAATTCACACTGAACCAAGGCACGACGAGGTAGAGTTTGGAAACGATCCATTTGAGAATGAGATGTATTTAAATGAAATTGTCACAGCTACTGAGTCTAGCTTGAATATTGACGTTTCTAATATGGAAGTGATAGTAATTGAAAATAAGAGCATCATTTCCAGCAGCCTAGAAAATGAATATACCAATACCATGATGATGATGTTGTTCTCCCAGGAAGAAACATTTTGGCAGATGTTACCGAAAACAGCGATGAGAAAAAAACAATGCGCACCGGAAAAATATTAATAGAAAATAAAGACACGATCCCAAATACTACAAACCACGATGCTGTTCCCTCCCAAGAAGAGAAATTTTGAAAGATACGGATAATCAAGTTGCCGAAAATAGTTACGAGAAGAAACCAATGAGCACAGAAAAGACAGTACTTGAAAATGAAGACACAATCCCAAATACCACAAACGATAATGATGTTGTCCTCCCAAGAAGAGCAATTTTGAAAGATACGGATAATCAAGAGTTGCCGAAAATAGTTACGAAGGAACCAATGAGCACAGAAAAGACATTAATTGAAAATGAAGACACGATCCCAAATTCCACAAACGATGATGATGTTGTCTTCCCAAGAAGAGAAATTTTGAAAGATATTACGGTTGAACAAGTTGCCGAAAATAGTTATGCAAGGAAACCAAATCATAAATATATGGAGAGGGACACGAAACCAATGAACGAAGAGAACTTGTACACCTCTAAAACAGGCGACCCAAGCGCATCTTCGACAGTTATATTTAGTATGACAAGCCCTTTTAAAAGAACCCTCGAATATCCAGACCCAATTAAGTATGCAAAAACCTCGTCAAATAAAGAAAAGTTGGCCAGTGCCGTATCATCACCGGCATAGAGAGCCTATATATTATCAAGGGAACGACGAAACAAAAAAGAAGAAGGCAGAAGATGCTAGGAAAAGAAAAGAGGACCGACTAAACAATAAAGAAAAAAGAGTTTAAGAGAATAAAAATAAAACAACTTATAATTATTTCGCCGATCCATGAAGAAAATACGGTAGAGGAAGAAAAGAGCAAATCACCAGAACTAGTGTGATAAATAAAACAAAAAATCATTGTTCTGCTTGCACTGAACAGTTGGAAAGTGATGCGGAGGAAAACGATGAGAATATTGGAGGTGATTACTGTCCAAGAGATGCAAAGAATTTGTGGGAATCCCGTATGAAGACGTGGCCGAAAAGGATTACATATGTGATTATTGCACATAATAATTAGCTGCAATAATTTTTTAGAAACAGTTAGTTTCATTCAATCCATTTTAGTTTTTTTGTGAATAGATTATTTTCATTTCGCGCTTTTTCAAAATTACTATACATACATATACATCTCGTGGTCACCCGGTATACTTAGTATTTTTTATCTTATATTGTAAACCAAAAATTTGAAAGTTCCTAAAATATTTTTATTTTTAGATTTTATTATAATTATTTATACTTTTTATATGAGTTCATTCATTTTCTTCCTGCTAACAATCTGTGGCCGAAAAATGAACCATTTTCCTCGGCCATGGCCGAAAATAGGGACAATTTTGGCCGGCAACCAGTCGAAGGGGGCCGAGAACCAGTGAAAAATGCATTTTTCAACATTTTCTCATCCTTTCGGACATAGTATCTATATCTCATTACGAGTCCAGAAAATAGGCTTTTCCCGTGCGCGCGCGATGGGTTCCCGTGTAAGGCGTAGCCGAACAAGGGAAGTCGTGCAAGCATGGGAATAGTATATTACGGACCAAGGCCAGTGAAGTAAGACATTTCTCAGATCACATGTGATCTGAGGCTTTCTTACTTACTGGCCGACGGAGCCGGGAAGCGACAACTTCGTTTAGCGCGGAGGCCCGAAAGTTGATGCTTTCCGGACGGAGGGCAGAAAAAGCATTTTTCGGAAACCGTCCGGAAAGTACCTACTTCCCGGACGCTTTTTCTGTGAGAAAGTAGCACTTTTCCGGCCTAGTCCGGAAAGTACGTATTTCCCGGACTAGGCCGGGAAGTATTACATCGTTGCTGTCATTCAAACAAACTGAATCCCTTTAATATTAGCAATTGTTCGAATTTCAATATAAATATTAATAAAAACAAGAATTAGATGTTAGTAATATGAGTAGATTCCACAAAGTACCTACTTAAGGGTCCAAACAGTAAATTCAATTAGAATGTTCCTAATTTTGTTCAAAAAATTAGTTTTTTTAGCGTTTTGTCATCATGACAAACATAAGCATTCAAATCGACGCCATTTTTAGTCCATTTAGATATTACAAAGAAACGTGTTTTATTGCGATTTGTTATACCTACCACACGGTTGCCGAAAAAAAAATGTACGCAACACGCCCGGAAACTGTTTTTTTGGACTCTCAGACTTCCTGGACTTCCAAAAAAACTGTATTTTCCGGACTTGTTACGTAATATACCTACTATTATGGATGTACATTGAACGATACTTTTCATTATACCTTACTGAAAATCCTATCTTAACATGCCTATTAAGAGTACCGAAAATGACCTTTTATTTCATAAAAGTATTTAGTACTAGTATTTACTAGGTATACTATACTATAATTCAAAACACTGACTTCTGCTGTCGCACAGGAAAACTTTTTCCCGCGCGATCGCACGGGAACAGGTCATTTTCGGTATCCTTAAGAGGCATGTTAAGATAGGGTTTTCAGTAAGGTATAATGAAAATCTCATTCCAGGATTCATTTTCGAACCATTGAATTGAAAGAGAACACTATAAACTATATATAGGCATGAGAATTCATGAATTTAGATAAACAATATTTTAATTACAGGCACTGACTAAACATAATTACGTTAAGTGGCCGAGAACTAGCTCATTCACCCTACATGGAAAACCAGTTAGATTTGGATTCAAGCTATGGTGTCTTTGCTCAGTCACTGGCTATTTATTCGAATTCATTCCATATGGTGGCAAATCGGAAAAAACTGATAAAAATGTTGCGTTAGGTACAAAAGTAGTTTTGGAGCTACTATCATTTAGTGCGTCTTTTTTGACACCTTTTTCGTCTTATTCTCTATTTCTTGCTCTCAAAGAAAGAGGATTTTTTACAACGGGAACAGTAAGGGAAAATCGTACCGCGAACTGTCCACTTTATGGTATCAAATCAATGGCAAAAAGAGAGAAAGGTTCATACACTTGTGCGTTCGATGTCAACTCGGAAATTTTAGTTACGCGATGGAACGATAAATCGGTAGTAACAGTTATGACCAATATATATGAAGTTCTGCCCCTTATGCAAGCCAAGAGGTAACCGAAAAGAACATAAAGAAGTTCTCCCCCAGCCAAATGTAATACACCAATATAACAAATAAATGGGAGGAGTGGACCTCCATGACAATGGTATTACCAACTACCGCATCAGAAAAGGGGTAAGAAGTGTTGGTGGCTATTATTTTTTTATTAACATGATCGACAGCGTGATTGTAAATAGCTGGAAAATTTATAGGATTGCAAATGAATCAAAAGTTTCCCAACTTGAGTTTCATTCACAAATAGCTACTACATTAATAAAGTTCAGCGGAAAAGTAGAAGATAAAGCCTGAGCTACTGGATGTTCCAGTACCGAGCTTGGCGTATGGGCGACCTTCTAAGGGAGCTTCACCAAATATTGGACATAATATTATGATAAGAGACTCAATAAATTCGCGAAAAAAATGTAGACATTGCAAAAGTAACACAATTTACTTCTGTAAAAAAATGCAAATTGCATCTGCATCCAGATTGTTTTGAAAATTTCCATACAAAAGAATAATCTGTTTTCTTTGTATGTATTTATCATTATACACCTAGTTTTTATTATCTTTAATGTATAGACCTATGCAACTTTCGGCCAAAGGTGCGTATACGCAGCTTGCGTCTAGCGCCACCGTTTAATTTTCGTGCCCGCATGTGCATTTCATGATCAGCATCAGTTTGCCCATACCTTCTAATTTATCGAGAAGGGCAAGGAAAATCATTGAAAAAGCTATACAGTGTTGAAAAAATGGCTTCTTCAATGATCTTCCTTGCCCTTCTCGATAAATTAACCAATGATCTGTTTTAACAAAGAAAAATCAGAAACAAAAACAAGTATTAGTTCCTAATTATTCTAACCTAAAAATTCAAAATGACAAGACAAGGCAAACTGATCATGAAATGCGCATGCGGGGACGAAAATTAAACGGTGCCGCTAGACGCAATTCGTATAGGTACACACCTACGTTTTTTTTGTTAAAAATAATTTGATATTTTTGTTGGGTCCGGTAAGGTTTGCGACCCTCGGAATTTTGCAACGATTTTTTTCTCATTAGAAAGCCCTATTTCTATAGAACATTTTAAAAGAAAAAAATTCTTGGATCATGTACTTTTGAAAGAGAAAATCGCAATTGAAAGTACTAAAAATCCGCCATTTTTTTTTAAATTTTGACAATTATGTCTAGATATCAGATGGTGGATTGAACAATGTTGCCAGTTCTCATTTCCGTAACTCGATACGGCTTGGAAATGCTTTACACAAGGTTTTTTACTAAAAAATTTGTGCAAAATTCAGACTTTATAGAGAAAAATCCAAAAACCAATATTTTTTCACCATGACCACTATTTGGACAAATATTTTATTTGAAAAATAATTAAATACTTTATATTCAACATGAATTTTTTCAAAATTCATGTGAAATACAAATTATATGCAATTTTTTCGAGAAGGGGAAGCTAATAAATATGTATGTACCTATATAGATTAAGCTTTTGATTATGACTACTGTAATCTTAACGATAGTAGAAAGTATGACGTGTTGAGACCTAATCTAACCTAACCAAACTTAACCAAACCTAACCAAACCTAACCAAACCTGACCAAACCTAACCAAACCTAACCAAACCTAACCAAATCAAACCAAATCAAACCAAATCAAACCAAATCAAACCAAATCAAACCAAACAAAACCTAACCAAACCAAACCTAACCTACATAATTGAATAATGTATAAATTAATTTAATATATTATTCACTATATTGCTATAAAACTGTATTAGGTACAGCAGTAAGTTTGTTATAAACTCTTACATTTAATGTAAGAAATAAAGCAAATCTAAGATAAACATTATATTCTAAGGATGCTTAATATTTCAATTTTTATGATTATAAATGAAATAAAATGGTTAGTTATTTATCATATGTACATGGGATTCTTATGTTATGTCCATCATTTTTAACAATAACATTAAAATGATTAAATTAGATACTTTCTGTTAGATATTTTTATGTACCCTGTATAAATCAACTGATAAAGTTGATATTGGAAAATGTCAGTACAAGAACATTGGTAGTTATGGACATTTTTATTTGATTAAATAATATGAACTGTCAGTAACTGGATTTCAACAAAAGTTAGTAATTTCTATAATAAATAAAGAAGAAACAAAAGGATGTTCGTTAGCAACGGGAAGGAAGTTTGTTAGGTGATCTGTAACTAAGGGGGAGACGAAAAAAAAGTAATGGACGTTAGAAGTTTAAATGTACGAAGACTTTAATAAAAACTGATAAAAGAAAAGAAATAGTGAGTTAGAAATATCTTACATAACTTACCTTCGATTTGAATCCAGTAAAGGTTGTTCAAACTCAAGATCAAGAGAGATCATGCAGCAATAGACGATGGTAATGTAAATCATTTAATACCAAAACTTGTACCTAACAGCTGTTTGTAAACCAGTACCGAGGTTCGAGACGTTTACCAGTGATCTTTCCTTTGCGCAACGCAGAATTTCTTCGCTTCAGAGAACAAGTCGTTTTCTATTTAGATAATACAGCTACCGGCGGTGTTTCGACAAGATATTGAGAGATTTATTTTGTTTGTGCGGAATTGTGTTAATTTTATTTTAATATAGGTTGTAATAGGCTAGGAGACCATCGACGGATTGCAATCTGGAGATAGTTATTTAATTAATATTAATTTAATTTTGACGTTAAAGGTTATTATATTTCAAATTTTACTCCTTAAATTTAGACAACTCACTTTACCCAAGATATACCCTGAGATACGCGTGCATGTGATATAATATTAAATTTCAAACATTTCAGATCAATAAATACAACTTAAATATAAAATTTGTTTGATTTGAAGTTCTGGTTGATACTGATACATGTGGTATATAATACTATTCAATAAAATTAAATCACCACACATTGAATTATTGTATACCATAACAATATATATATATATATATATATATATATATATATATATATATATATATATATATATATATAAAACCAGAAATATTGGGGAAACGGCAAGTTTATAAAAGTGAACTCTTCTTACTAATTTAACAAGCTTTCTGCTGTTGAGGAACGGCAATTTTAAAACGGAACGGACCAATAAAACTATTTTCTGACAGCCAGTTTCCCATTCTGCGCTCCAGCAATTGCAATTTAAAACTGGTTTGGAATACTATACTAGACTACTCCTAAGCCAATTGGATGCAATTAATAAGGTATGGATTCCGGGTCACACCGGTAACGAAGTAATGAACTAACGTGCAGGAAAGGAGGTCAGTCCCAGTATATAGGCCTGCAGTCAGCCTCTTTAAATCTGGCAAAGAGCACTAACTATCTCTGACCAGATACAGGGCGAGGAGATCAATTTTATAACTGGAATCTTTACTGGACACAAACTAGAGGAATATGAATCGGCGGAACACATTCTGTTGTTGCTGAACGAGTCAGACTACGGACCCTAGGAGCTGCCCCCTGCGGATGTAGATAGACAGAACCCTTCACAGATTATCAACTTTATTGGGAAGATTGAACTTGAAGGAGTAAACTAATTTGGATTAAGGCACAATAGACAGTAGTGTCACAGTGCACGGTTCTGAAAATATCACTCACAGAAACCAAACCAAACACTTATCATTTATCATTCTATTTATGGTTTTCATTCTAACTGGATAACTGGGAAACAAAAGAGACCTCGCAAAGCTGATGTAGCCGACGTCTACATTCGGTCCAGCACCACCACCGAGTAGAAACTGTTTAAGCTTGTTTAAAATCTTCAATTCCAAGCACATTTTAGAAATGCCAGGAAACCACTAAATAGCATCTGATGTGTATTTAGTAATTACTTGAGCGTTTCAGTCAAATCGTCTACTATTCATCAACCAAACTATTTGTGTACCGGGTGGGACAATAAGAACGGACGTCGGCCCTATGTTAGAATCCGATTGTAGTACAAAACAAAAATGGCCTTAAGAAAAACCTGGAAATTATTCACAGAATTGTAGGTCCACCGCTAGAGGGCATTATTATATTAATAAAATTTAAGAAGGCAAATTTTGCAAAAATCTACCCAATTAGGGAGCATGACATAAATAGTCATCATATCCTGCAGATAGGTCAATATAAGGCCTTCCTTCTTCTTCGTTTCAAAGAGATCGCGTCTCTCCTGAGACGTCCACCCAAGTTCATATTCCATTGTTAATACTGCGTTGAGTATATAACACTTACATTTGTAGAAAAGAGTTATTTTCAACAAGACCAACTTTGCAAAAATCGGTTAAGTAGAACCGGAATTATGGGGACCTTTTTCATAACACAGTTCCCACTCTCCCCAACTTCTTATTTGAGTAGATAGACTGAAACTTGTAATATCAAATATAAGCAGAATTTTTCGAAGGATGCGATGATTGTTTTTGTCAGGCTCCTTAATCAGGTAGATTCTACAAAATTTGGCTTTTAAAATGTTTTCTTTTTTTATTATGATTATATTATATATGATGGAGTAAATAAAAATTACGTTTTCTTAAAATATCTTATTTTTTATACAATTAACTATAAATATATAAATATTTCACCAATTATTGAAATTAAAGGTATTGACATTTTTCTTTTTCTTTGTAGTAAGACCTGTGCTCTCGGTTTCTATCCTGAAAATAATAATAAAATAAAAAAGCCTACAAAAAAAGCAATTGCTTGTCAAAATAAAGGAAACCACGATGGGTCTTATTTCGAAAAATCTTGAAGGTGGTTGTTTACGTGAAAGTGGAGTAGAGATACATTCTAACACAATGAAACATACACACTAACACAACCCTTCCGCGGCGTCGCAAAGTCGACAATAAATATGGCCACAAGGAAGTGGGTGGCACAGAAATCTTTAGAATGGTGGGTAATCTCACCAGGACAGAGACAGGCGAACCAGTTCATTAGAGGACACTCGCCAACTTTTACGGCAGACCCAATAAGCAAAGATAGGCAAACTGTCAAACCAGTACTAGGTATATTAACTAGGCACTGTAAGCTTATCAGGCACACAAAGCTAATGGGGGTTGACAGTCGACGTTGTACTAGGCGACGAGAAGCCACCGGCAAGAAATTACATGAAAGATTCAGTCTCGAAGCTGATTGGCTACTTAAAAAGAGTCGGGCTGGAGAATGTAATCTAGATTCAGAGGACAGATCTGAAAAAGTCGCAGTGGAATAGGCCGATTAGCCACCTGATCTAATCTAGTGATGTGTTAATAATAGGTATGTGACCAAACATTTTCGCTTTCAATGTTGCCTTTTGGTCTACTTCAAGATGACGTTACCAAATAATTCAGTTTTGCAAAGAGTTTCAGGCAGCTTTAAAAAATAATGGACATGCAAATCCAGGAATTATGTTCTCAAGAAGCATATCATCAGGTGATATACTGAGGGATTAAAAACAACAGAAAGAACAGCAGCTAGAATATTCGTCTATAGACTATAGCTCACACAGCATCTTTCATGCAGAAATTCACATAATAGAAAGATGTGCACAATTCAATTTAGGAACTATCTTAGGCAGAATATATATAAGGGGCAGAGAACATATTGTATCAGCTCGAAGATGGTTTGGACCTACCAAGGCAAACTTAATGAACTGCGAGAAAAAAACAGTATTCTTGCTGAGGATACCACGCCATGCTGGCGATCAAAGAAATGAAATTGCTGATACGCTAGCCAGAAAGGCAAAGGACACTCCCTTTGTAGGATTTGAACCGTTCTGCCTTCGGGCGGAACTAAAAAGAACTGAACCAGTCCAAAATACCTCTTGGGAACTTCAACTGAAAGAGGCATATGCCTAAATAAAGGGGAAAAGCCAGCAAGGGAGACGAACACGTGCTTTAACTTCTGCAATTGTTTTTGGACAAATTTTGCTAACTATGATCAGGGATGTAGTTTATCCATGGCTCAAAATTGTTGAATGAATAATAACAGGTAGTGGTTATATTTGGACCAATGAATATCCTGCTTATTTGAAGCTAGAAAAATAGAATAGAAACTTAGAACCTCCTGCTTCTATGGAACACAGCGAAGACTGGGTTTTACAGTTTATTAATGTTTACTCTCTCACTTTAGAAACAAGATTATAGTGATCTTAAGGAAAATGCTTTATATTCTTACCAAAGAGTAGAAATTCTGGAAAAGCTAGTATTGTTAAAAAAATATATAGAACACCGTCGATTTTAAACCTAATTAAGTGTTTTAAGTGGTTCTTACTTACCCTTTATTTCCATTAGGATTGATATATTTCCCAACACCGCTCCTAAATACTTTTAATTCTTTCTGTGCATTTATTTTTGCTCTAGCTTTCACTTCCTCCTCTTTCAACTTCTCCAATTCTTCCCGTCTTTCATTTGCCAACTAGAACGGAATTATTAGTATGAATAAATACAGGGTGACGAATGAATATAAAGATCACTAATTATTTTGAAAAGTTCTTGCTGAGTAATGTAGGTTATTCAAAAATTATATAATGAATTAAATACATTTTTTTAATATACCACGTTTTTAAAGCGAGCTAAAAAGTTAAAATAATAATAATAATAAACGTGGGGCGCATGCGACAGTTGTATAAAAATGTGAAAAGTAGCTGTGTCGCATGCGCCCCACGTTTATTATTATTTTTACTTTTTAATTTGCTTTAAAAAAGTGGTATATTAAAGAAAATAATAAACTTTTTAGTTCGATTTACTATAAGGTGTGTTTACGGATTAATAGAAACTATATTGAAGTTTATTCATATACAAATGTCAAAATATAACTAATAAAAAAAATTATCACCGCGAACCGGATTCGAACCTTACGCTTACAATCTAACCTGAACCTCTAAACCAGTCGGCTACGAAGACATAATATTTGTATCAACCAAGCTGTTATAAGTATACAGTGAACGGCTAAATTAAGGAATATTATCATTATTTCGAGAACCGACTAGTTTTAAGGGAAATACCGAAACAGGTCGATTTTTGTTGTAAAATACCCATGTTATAACGTACATGGAGTAGGGATGACGTCACCGGTGTAGGTGTAGTGACGTAACCGTTAATTTTTTTAAATAGAAATCGGTATAATGTGACACCTCATTTGAACGAGAATGTAATTCTCTATTTAACGACATTACATTTTTAACTAAAATATTTTTTTTTGGTACGAAAACAAATTTTTTATATTTAAATTCAACCAAATTACAACTAATCATTTAATGATTAATGTACTTTAAAGTTACCAAATTATGCATAACAATTATTTTAAATTAAATGTTCGAAATGCCATCCATCGGTTTCTTGACAATATGCGAATCTACGGACACATTCATCAAGTACATTGCGGATGACTTCTGGAGTAATTAGACTCATTTCATGCCTAATTCTATCTTTCAAGTCCTGTAAGTTTTGGGGTCTATTGACATAAACTATTGATTTTATGTAACCCCACAGGAAAAAGTCTAGAGGTGTTAGATCTGGCGACCTTGCTGGCCATTCTATAAAACCTCGTCTTCCGATCCACCTCCCGGGAAAGCAATTATTTAAAAATTGACGTACTTCACGTGCGTAATTCGGAGGGGCTCCATCTTGTGGAAACTAGATATTTTCACTAGGTAAATTTGGATTATTGGTATTTGGATACATGTTAGCAAGGACAGGTATAAGTTGATTTCTCAAAAAAGTTAAATAACGTTTTCCTGTTAGATTTTCTTCAAAGAAAAAAGGGCCAATGATTCTGTCATTGATGATCCCTGTCCATACATTCACTTTCTGAGGATATTGCGTGTGTGCCTCATTCATCCAATGTGGGTTTTCTTGACTCCAATATCTGCAATTTTGACGATTCACGGTACCATGTATAAAAAATGTGGCTTCATCGGAAAAAAGAATTTGATTGATGAAAAGTGGATTGCGGATACATAAATCCTGCATAATTTCAGAAAATTGAAGCCAGCGATCGAGATCGTCGTCGTTTAATTCCTGATGTAGTTGATTTTTGTAGGGATGGTATTTTTCTTTTTTTTAAATACGTAATACCGATCGTTGGGAAACTCCAGCATATTCACCCACTTGTGTTGAACTACTGTGAGGATTGTCATGTACATTTAATAAAATATCAAGTTTTACATTGTCTTCAATTTTGGGACGCCCAGCGTTTGGAATATGTTTACCGTGCCCAGTTTCTCCAAATTTTCGGACTATTTTACTTACTGTTGATTTGCTGATGGGTCTGTCGGGATATTTTGCGTTGAATAAATTGCATACCTCGTTCTGTGTTCTTTTTTTTTATCTCCACATCCGCTAAGGATTAATATTTCTATGCGTTGTGTTTCATTTAGGTGAGCCATAATTTACTATTCATTAGTAAAAATTACAATTGACAACTGATGACAATTCACAAAATCAAAACATTTACGACAATAAATATTACAGTAACTATGCCACTATCACTTGCTTGAATTAACATTTGACAAACTGTTTCAGTGTTTATGAGAGAACTTTTTGTGTCCATTATTATTTTTACTTATTTTTGTTTTTTTAAGTATTTACTTGAGAAAGTCATGGATTCAAGCATCAATTGTAATTTGGTTGAATGTAAATAAAAAAAAAGTTTTCGTACCTACCCTTAAAAAAATATTTTAGTTAAAAATGTAATGTCGTTAAATAGAGAATTAAATTCTCGTTCAAATGAGGTGTCACATTATACCGATTTCTATTTAAAAAAATTAACGATTACGTCACTACACCTACACGGTGACGTCATCCCTACTCCATATACGTTATAACATGGGTATTTACAACAAAAATCGACCTGTTTCGGGATTTCCCTTAAAACTCGACGGTTCTCGAAATAATGATAATATTCCAAAATTTAGCCGTTCAATGTATAGACCATATATTATTACGTATATCAAAACTAAAGAAAGTGACGTTTTATCAATCATTCTCCATTTTTTTCATTCTTTCCATATTTTCTTTTATTGTCCAATTCTGAATTATGTTGAAAATTTCAAGACTCTAACCCATCGGAAAATAAGTTTAAAATCATGTATAAAATTCCACCAGGACAAGAAAAGCGAGTTAATAAAAACGTATTAATAATAATAAAATATATTCTTCTTTGTTTCTCATAAAGTTTCCCGATGTCTCTATTTCTTCTCTGGTTATATAGGAGTGAAAATAATCAACTTTAAAATACAAGACAAAAAATGAAAATAAAATCAGTAATAAGAAGTTTTATTATTTAGGCTTTTAGTGTAGGAAAATAATACAGGCGGAGCAGAGAAGAAATTAAACATACTAAACAAAATAGCACTAGAAAGAACGAAAAATTTTACAAAATGTATCCAAGACAAGAAAATATTAACGCCCTATGCCCCTAGGGTACAAACAGGGTTGGAATATCGATTTTTTTGTAAAAAATTACCTGTTCATCAGCCTCATCATAAGGATTTACAAAAACTTGAGCTTTAATTAAGACTATGTCTTCTATGGGTCTGTCTTTATTGTCAACTTCTATCTTTTCCATCTCATTAAGTGTTTCTATACCGCCAACCACACGACCAAAAATGGTATGTTTTGTATCTAGATGCTTACAGGAACGGTAAGTGATAAAACTAAAAGAAATAAAAGAAAAGATTCATGGCCGAGATTGATATTTATATACAAAGAATCTTACTTTATTCTTAATTACTGTGATAACCATGGTACTTTTGATAAAATATGTTTTGGTAAATATACATAAAAGGATACTTGATATATTAAATGATCAGGTTCGTGTCTACTGAGTGGGAAATTATTATAGTGGAAATCACATTGACATGACAATATCTGCAATTGTAAATAAATAGTTTGGTGTCATCTTCAATTTAACATTTTACAAATATTTCCCACAATTTACTATTTCATAATAATCGGACTATGATTAAAGACTTTGGCAACATTGCTAGTTATTCTCCTATAGGAAGCTGCCATCTGAATGTGAATTCCACTATTTTTAGTTAAATGTTTGTGTATTCCTTTTTTCAGTATAAAGGTTGAACCTTTTTGCATGTAAGTTTATTAGTTTAAGTTAGTAAGGGTTGAGGGCAATATACAGATACATTCAAACACAAACGAAACATAGGGATTTAATGTATTGTCCGATCTAAATAGTCCACCAGCAAAACATTTCTATAAGTTCACTTCAATGAATATCAAGTATTGATCTGGACAGCAGGATTCAGAACCAATGTCAGAAACCCCGCCCCTTCTCCTTCCAAAATTTGTTAGTTATTTGCGAGGTGTGCGAACTGCGATTTAGTATTGAATAATTATTTGATGGGGTTAGCAAACCACGCTACATATTTAAACAATATGCTTACGTTTTATGTTGTTAAAATCGAAAATTAATTGTTATATTCTCTTTAACAATTAATGTTTCGAGTTAAGATAATATGTTTTGATTTCTTTTGGCAATAACGGCTTTCAAAATAAGAATAAATTCGTAAATAAAACAAAATAGGATTCTTTAAATTGAAACAAAGCAACTCATCTACCGACTGTCTGACGCTAATTAAGGACCGCCCACAGTTGAGAATACGGAGTGGTGGGAATTGTACGATATGTTATAGGTGTCCAAATAAACGGTTGTAATAATCGTGTTTTTAATCTGTTGAAGCTGGATGTTGGTCAACTAGTTCAAAAGCAGTTCTGATACAATGCTTAAAATCCCTATGTTCCGTTGTTCCGTTTGTGTTTGAATGTATCTGTATAACTTGACATGTAGAATACTGAGAGGTTAGAGTCTCCACTGTAAGATATACCTACTTACAATTGGGATCCATTGGTGTTTTTTCCTGAGTTTGCCATAGACAATATTCCACGACCAGTATGAGATAAATTAGGTCTAATTTCGTCTTCAAACTGATTCTTCCAAATCGATTTCCCTCCAGAGCCAGTATTAGTTGGATCACCTCCCTGAATCTAGAAATCAAAATCTAATTTGTCATTTCATTTTAGTCTGTTACTAAAACTTCTTTAATCACTTTAATATAAAGAATACCTACCATGAAGTTTCTTATGGATCTATGAAATTTTGTGCCATTGTAATATCCATTTTCACAATGCTTTACAAAATTTTCACATGTTTTTGCTACCATATCACAGTGTAACTCTAAATTTAACATCCCCAGATTGGTTACAAGTCTCACATAACCTAAAACAATCAAATAAATTACATTATTGGTAAAAAGCCAACAGTTTTTGCAGCTATTTACACAATTTATAATCTCTGAATATAATTCAAAATTATATTCTAAGAATAATCAATTTTAAAGGCAGAATTTTTACAATGGCTCTTCTATATAGTGAAGCAATTCTTAATGTGTGTACTTTTATACTACTTGTATGTTCTACTTCAAATTGAAAAATAAAACATTTATAGATCATCCTTTCCAGACCAGATATAAGAAAAAGAGAATGTTACAAATACCTTTTTACAAATATGATGGCAATCAAAGATTTGTATCTGTAATAGGACCTAGGATTTTTAATATGTTACCTAACAACATAAAACATTATCAAAAGCTTTGAAAAAATTTATTCATGTCAAGCAAGACACTCTTTCTAATTTACTTTGACTATTTTTATATGGGTATATATGTATGCATGTGTTTGTATGCATATATTATGTATCTCGGTACGTATGTATGTGCATATATGTATGTGTCTTGGTGATACGTGTGTGTATATGTATATTTTAATAATTATTTTCTGAAAATGGAACCATAGACAATGGAAAAGATAGGAAAAATTTATTTGAGATATATTTGTACAAACAAGTGTTAACTCACTTAGGTACCTACATATAATTTGTAATCTTCTATACAATATATAAAATGCTTTGTCCTGATTGACTGACTGACTGACGGATCAACGCACAGCCTAAACTGATGATCGTAGAAACCTGAAACTTGGAGAGTGTGTTCTTTGTATGATGTAGGTATCCGATAAGAAAGGATTTTCCGAAATTCTAACCCTAAGTGGGGGCAAAGTTTGTATGGGACAACATGATTCCTTGGACCAATCTACTTCAATATTTGCATAAGCATTCATTAACAGAATTGATGGAACACGTGTTTCATATTTTATTGAAACTCATCGCCTAACGGGGTTAAAATGGGGTAGAAAGTTATTTTGGGGGTGATTTGCATCGATGTTGATATCAATACTCCTTAATGCTTTTGATTTAAATTACATTTTATTTTAACACGTTTGAAAACTCAATCCGATTTTATTTAAAAAACGTTGAACTCACTTAAATAGCTTAGTGCTATGCAATACTCTTTAAAATTGGAATGTCAAATATAACAGAATATTTAAATCGCATTAGAATTCGAAATTTCAATTTTATTTGTCCTTGGATATTTGGATGAAAAACTTACCTTAACATTTCAATATAATAATTTATATGTTATAACAAAATTAATAACGCAAAAAAACTAATTAAAAATCCTATTAGAACCATTTTCGACTTCTACGCGGACGAAGTCGCGGGCAAAAGCTAGTTATTGTATAAATTAAAAAAAAATTGTGAAAATTCTAATATTGAATTGAATAAGTAAAAATTGCATAAATTGTATATTTCCTGTAATTGTTATTTACAGAGCTAAAAAGTTGAAATAGGGACCTTTATGCAGATTTTCTGTTATTAAATGATTTTGAAATTATTGCTTAAACTTTACAAATTGTGTTTTTGGGTCTAAAACTGAATGTTTTTTCAACTTTCTTGGTAAAAGCCTGTCCCCATCAAAACACCCCTTGGCGACTGGGAATATTTCCTTCCCATTTTTGGAGACTTAATGTGGAATATGAATTATTGAATATTTATATACAGCCACTCAAGAGCAAACACAGGAACTATGATTTAAGTAAGTCTAGTTATCTATCGTCCTTATACTACTGACTGACTTCTTACTGGATTTGCAATACCCCCATAAAAATAAATCAAAAAGAGGCAGATCTGCTGATTGTGCAGGCCATAAGATAGTTCCTCTACCAATAATTATTAAGTGGCCTGGAAAAGTATTATTAAAATACTTGGTGGCAGGACCATAATTGTGGGCAGGGAAACCATCTTTTTGGGAACAATATGTTTTTGCAATAAATTCAAATACTTAGAGCAGGTTAGAAGAATGGGTTGATCAAGTTATTGCCTATTATACCAACACAAACATTCAATTTCCGTGGGTACTGAGTGTGTAAATGCTAAAAATGTTTTTTTTTGTCACAGAACAGTGCCATGCGAATAATATTGAAGTGCTCTAGGTATACTCCTATAACCAGCATGCTAAAGACACTTAACTGGATGCCAATAATTAAATTAATTCAGTACTTCACATTAATTTTTATTTTCAAAATTAAAATTGGACATGCACCAGTGTATCTGCAGGATAAGCTCTCTAATAGTCTTGGTGTACATAACTATAATACAAGAAATAAGGAAAATTTAAGAATTGAAATGTGTAGGAGAAGCAGTACATACAACTCTGTATTTCACAAAGGTATTAATTCTTTCAATAGTTTACCAGAATACATTAAAAAAAGTTCATCTGTACATTCTTTTAAAAGAGCATTAAAGGATTATTTATTGTCGGAGTGAGCAGTCACAGCCTAATATTATATGTTTGTTTAAATTTGTTTTATTCTAATTTTAATTTATTTATGATGTACCTAATTTTTTGTGCTGTAAACACTATATGTTGTACTGTTCTTTTATTTTATATTGTGCACTTATATTATGTAAACGGAATTAGTTATTTTTGACTAAATAAAGAGATATATATATACAGAAGAGAATTCTAAGGTGTATTTCAAGCATCTCATTAGTAGACTCCTGTCGACCTGTTTTTATCAACTTGAGAATTTTACTGTGTATGGCCCCTTTATGTATTGGAAATCTGTAAGAAATCACCTATAGTAATGGAAATTAAATTTTATAATAGTCTCCTCCTCCCACAATATTTTACAAATATTGCCTTAGTGCATAAATTTAAAGAGAAAGCCAAGGAGAAAGCTAAAAACTTGTCCATATTTGGTTGAAGAATACTTTGAAAACACTCATTGAATTATATTACTTTTTTAAATGAAACTAGTGTTTCTAATAATTAATTCCACTATTAAATGAAAAAATTATGAAAATTTTAAGATACTTATTGATCATTTTTTCTATATTGATATATCATTGCCAGAATGACAGAAGTTACATTTTATAAAGGTAATATGAGTAGATTCCACAAAGTAAGGGTCCAAACAGTAAATTCAACTCACTGAATTATGTCTAAACTGCAACATACACTTGGTTTGATCTTAATTTTTGAAATACCTATGTGTTTCTAGTTTTTTGTAATACTTTCTGAATATTAAGTTACTGTATTTGTTAACCTATATAACCTTCAATAAATTGTATTCTATTATATAAAAAACTAAAATGTAAGTTTTCCCTTGACCAAAACCGGACCCTTGAAGGAATTGTGATGGCCAAATAATGGAAAAGTTGACTTTTTGTTATTACCAATTTTTCCCATTACTTCCTCACAAAATCCCATTTGTTGAATATCATCAGTATTAAAATTTTACCATCTATTTTTCTTTAGAATTATTCAACAACTGTAGCACTTGAATTCACTACAATAACTATTTTCTCACTAGAAAGTGAAGGTTCTTGTATCGCAATAGCACAAACCATTATCTCTAACATTTCTCTATCTACCTTAAGTGGATGATGAAAATTTCTGTGTCAAGACATTGAAATAGTATGAATGTAGACTGCTAAGATTTATCCACATATCCACTTGAACTAAGTAGGCAAAGCGGCCCAGGCCACCAAAAAAAAAAACGAAAATAGATAATATATATACTGCAGAAGATACCATGATATAACACCTCGTATAACACCAATATTTTTCAACAAAGATCTTTCTTTTAAATTAAAATTCTGGTTTTACTATTAAATATGTTTAAAGCATTACCTTTTTTCTTCACTCGTTGATATCTAATCTCATCTTCGTGCAAAACAGCTGCTTCACCTGCAAGTTGAGGCACCATAGTTGTAGATGTGAAACTAGCAGCTACTGCACCCGTAGAATAGTGAGCTGCATTAAATTTATCAGCCTTTTCAGCTTTTGACTTTTTATTAATTTCGAGTGTAGATGGTTTATAGTCTCGATTTAACTCTTCTAGAGTATATTTTGTTTCTGGATTTATTTTTTTTAGCTTGGCTTGAGGATCAGATTTGTTAGCAATCTCCTCTTCTGTTTCTACTCTCAAGTTTTGCTTTACATGATGAAATTTTGAAATATCAAACTTGACTAAATTGTTAGGATCTTGGAGAACAATAATGTCTTTTCTTTCGAATGGCTGATCTGTTAACAAATCCTTCCAATTACGATTTTTTATGTTTAATTGTTCAATAGCTTCCATTAAAAAAACATTTCCCGTTGTAGCTATAGCAGCTATGTGTGAACTATTGGTAAATGGTTTAAATAGAACAGGACACTCATTAATGCCTTCACTTTTTCTATGAAAATTGAGTTGTATTAAAGTTTTAAAATCCAAAGGTTTTCCAGTGACTGGATTTATTTTGAATTTCTTTAAAAAAGGTATTAAAGCTTCTAAATCAAAAATATTACCATCCAAATCGCAATAGGGTATAGCGTATGGCTGTAGGGATAAGCAACAATGATCGAACGGTAGTCTTCGGAAATTTTCTCCTTCTTTGGCTGAATAGCCGCTCTTTTTCCCACCGTACAAAGTAGTCCATTCTGTGTACGTTACGTACATTTTATCTTTTTGATGTTGTCTTTTTCCCATTTTTATTTATTTAAAAATCTACCACAACTTTTAATATTTTTTTCTTTTTAGGTTATGTTAGCTACAGAGCCTACAGAGCTGTCATAACAATTCATGAGCAAACATACAGAAAATAAAATCCACTAATTATTTGTAATAAAATTAAAATCTTACATTTTTGCAGCAAACCAAGGCTTTAAATATATTTTTATAAAGATTCATTAACTTTATTTTTGTGTTTATGTGTTTTAAACATCTAAGAGGAAATCTATTTCGCTAAATACAGTCTATTTTATGATGAAAAAAATTAGTGTTTTTTTTTGTACAGCGCTGGTAACACTGTTCCGGTTCCTACTTCAACTTCATAAGTTACAAGTACGCCATGAGCCAAGACTTGTAAAAGGGGAGTGTAATTTGTTTTGAGTTTTAAATATAAAAACCGAATAAAGGTAAGTAATTTTTAACATATAGTTTGATATTTGTATCCACAATATTAAAAGGAATTGTAAATTAAAATAAGAAGTGTATAGAAAGTTGCAAGCAGGTGCAAAAAAACCATTTGAAAGAAAGTGTAATACGATATTATTGTTTAATAACTTTTGACTTCTTTGTTAAAATCTTAACTGCAATAGTAAATGTAATGATAATTAAGTTCCTGTGTAAATATTTCTGATGTAAAATAAATATTAATAGAAATTATATCTGACTAAGTCTCAAAATGGCCGACTTCTGACAAGAATCAATTTTAATTTTTGAAAAGGGTCACATTCCAGCAAGAACTACCTGCATTCACCAATATTACCACAAGAACTATATAGTTTCCAACTGACCTTGCAATTTATAGCTTATTTTTCTTTAAAACAACCGGTGTCGTAAGTTCTCTGATTTTGGACAAAGAACTTGCTATTTTTTTGGATCAACATAGCACATAGTTAAGTACTTGGATTTCCCTAATTATTCGATAATGAGAGCTTTTTAGACATTTTCTCTTAAAATTAATAACATTAGTTGTTGAATTGTATTTATTAAACATTAAGTTTTTAAGGATACTATGTAAGGGTAATGAGTAGGTACCTTATTAATTCTTCATGGTTGTGTACATTCATCAATTGTGATCCTATTAATTCGGAATGCGGATCTACATCACAAGTTGTCAATTAACCACTTTTTTACTTTAAAGAATTTAATATTAAATCAAGTATCTTGAATTTAATTTTCACTATATTTCTATAGTATTGAGTTTAATATTTCCTTGTGTTGTTTGTTTTTTAATTAGTAACCTTTTGAGTAAAAAGACAATATTTTATATTGGTAATGTCAGTTTTAAAAAAAAAGTAGGAGATTCTTTTGTACATTTAGGTGACAGTACTTATTATACTAGGATTCCAATTAAGTACTTGCACTGGTACTACTTTTCTATATTATTAACAACCAAGGGGAACATTTATAAATTAATGTCTAAAGGGTTGAGAAAATATTAGTTTTTGGTTAACAAGATTCAGGAATGAAATGTCTTTAGAAAAACAATTCAAGTTCATAATATTAAGGGAATATTAAACGTCCAGTATCATGTTGAACTAACTAAATATATTTCCCTTTTTTCCTAATATGACAGAATACTGTGAAATAACCTCTGTCATTAATTTTTCTATTTGGCACTGATTGTTTAAACATAGATTCAATTACTTGGTACTTATTATTTTTGTATTTTATTGCTTATTCATAATATTTTGCTAACCATCTATACTGTCACCAACCATATTATGTTCAGGAACATTAAATCCCAATTTTAACTTTATATTCCTGAATACATTTTTTGTTGTAAAAACTAAATAACATAACTTTGTTGCCAGGTTTCAAAATGTCTTCAGCTGGTTCAAGTGGATCAGGACGTGGTAGAGGGAGCCAGGCAGCTGTTGGTGATCAAAAAGAAGCAAAAGAAAGCAAACCCAATCCCAAAATGTCCAAAGCTCTTGGAACTTCTGCAAAAAGAATTCAAAAAGAGTTGGCAGAAATTACTCTAGATCCACCTCCAAATTGTAGTGCTGGACCAAAGGGCGAGAACTTTTATGAATGGGTTTCAACTATTTTGGGTCCTCCTGGGTCTGTTTATGAAGGAGGAGTGTTTTTCTTGGATATACATTTTTCTCCAGAATACCCATTTAAGCCTCCCAAGGTAACTTTCCGTACTAGGATCTACCACTGCAATATCAACAGCCAAGGAGTTATTTGTTTAGATATTTTAAAGGATAATTGGTCTCCCGCTTTAACTATATCTAAAGTTTTACTTTCAATCTGTTCCCTGCTTACTGATTGCAACCCAGGTAAGTTGATAATAGTATTGATTTTATAATAGAAATTATATTTTTCCCAACATACACATTTGATAAACAATGAATATTATCATCCAATATTTTTCTTATATGATAGAGAGAATAAAAATGAAATCCAATGTAGTATAATGGGTATAGACTTTTATTTTGCTTCAGTTATTTGAAGGTGCATAATATTGTGGATGCTCAAACAATTTGCAGTGTTTCTTTAGTTTGGCGGCCATTACCATCTTTTTGTTATATACAGAATTCTGTCTCCGAGCTTGTACCCGGTAGACCAATAAGCTGATATGTCAGCTGTATATCAGAAGCTTGGATATCTTATAACTAGGGGGAAAAATTCCCAGTAAAAGTGGCCAGGCAAAGATTTTATTATTGTTAAGTGGTTTCGTACTGCCGTAATTCTGTGGAAATGACAAATGTGGTTTTAACTGAGGCTAAGCATATTTTTAATACTTCTTTTATTGCTGTGAGTTCTGCATTTTAAAGGTTATAAAAACTTATTACAAAAAAAGTCACAAATTGCAAGTTTAATTTTGTCCATGGCACAGTGATTGTTTGCATCAAGTGATCTACATGTTGTATACCATGTTTTTAATTATTGTTGTTTTGTTTACAAAATTAATATAATAATTTACAAGAATTTCTGTAACAATGTTATTGAATTTGTTGAATTTATTTTGCCACATTGGATATTTATTACAAACTTGCTTAGTAGTCTCAATAAATTTAAGTTGTATGCTTAGAAAATAAGAATGCTTTAGTTGATGAAGATGGCAACAACAAATTATAAGTGTTTTGTTTATAAATATCAAAAAATTTTATCTTATTTTATTTACATAACTTATCTGAACAAATATTTTTTAAATTGTTTTGTCTACAATAAAAATATTTATTGATGACACATTCCTTAAATACTACAAATGATTACAAAGTTCCTAAACATGTTTTAAAGTGAGTAAGGTCCGGTTTCATAATGTGTTAGTAAAGTCCACTTTATGAAAAGGAGGCTTTTAGATAAAGTAACCTTTCCAACTGGAGTAAAGTTTTAAAAGTTGTCTTTATTTAAAGTACTCTTTATTATTTTATGTCTTGTTTTTTAATGTGTGGTATCCCTGAAACTAGGGGATTTTTTTTCTTATTTTTACTAGATGTGTTAAATGTTACAGTGACATTAACTATAGTGTATTTGAAAATCAAGAGAGAGTAAATTCCCAGAATAAAAACTAATTCGGTATGCAGGTATGCAAAACTATAGTACAGTACGTGCCCTAAAACTTCAATATTTGTAATGCATTCTAAATTGTTTTTGTTAATTTCAATACAAAATTTATTAAATTTCTTGGACTATCACATTATTTTATGATCTTTCATTGTTACTACAGTAGGCCTAAGAGGATTAACGTGCGTCATAGGCGTAAGCAGATTAGAAAGGGATAATTGTTATTTAACGACCTCCGAATGGCAACAGCTTCTAATGACAGATATTTTGACTTATAAATAGTGCTCAAGTTTCTAGAAATGCAGTTATTTGATTTTCGACAAACGTGACAAATAGTAGTGACTAAAAATGGAAGCAGTTTGTGAGTATACGCCAGTGAAAAAATTAAAACTAGACCATTTATCGCTCAATGAAAAGAGTGCTGTAGTGAATGCGTACCACTATTTTAAACATCAAAATCCCTCAAACACTATTGACAGTGTAGTTGAAACAACATCTAAGGCAATGGGATATGGAAAATCTACAATATATAGAGTTCTAAAGGAGGAAAAATCAGGTGGAGTAACCTCACCAAAGCCGAAACCAGGTAGACCAAAACTATTAAAAGTCAACGTGGACGAGTTTTTTAAAAATGCTATTCGTAAGCTTGTTCACTCATTTTTTATAAACAAGCAAATACCAACTTTAGATAAAGTTTTGCAAGCCATTACGAATGATGTTGATTTACCCACAATAAGCCGGGATAAACTATGGAAAACGTTACATGAGTTAAACTTTAAATTTGAAAAAATGGGCAGACACTCAATGCTAATTGATTCTGAAGAAATTGTATGTTGGAGAAGACAGTACCTCAGAAGAATACAACAAGTTAAAGCTCAAAATAAAAACATTTATTATTTAGATGAAACATGGGTTAATGAAGGACATTGTGTAGGAAGAGTTTGGAAAGACAAAAATATAAAATCATCCCATCAAGCTTTTCTAGAAGGATATACTACTGGTTTTAAGGAACCTATAGGAAAAGGTAAAAGATTAATTATTTGTCATATAGGCAGTACAAACGGTTTTCTTGAGAATGGTTTACTCTTATTTGAATAAAAAAAAACCGTTGATTATCACGAAGAAATGAATGGAGACGTGTTTGAGGAATATTTTGAACAGATGATTCAATTCATACCAAAAGGATCGGTTATTGTAATGGACAATGCAAGTTACCACTCCAGATTACTTGAACCTTTACCAACCACTAAATGGAAAAAGGATGAAATTGCAAAATGGTTATCTTCTAAAAATTTAGCCTTTGACAATACAATGCTGAGGGCAGAATTGTTAACTATTGCTAAAAAACATAAGCAAAATTATAAAAAATATAATATTGAGGAGATAGCCAAAAAACGAGAAATTGAAATCCTTCGTTTACCACCCTACCATTGCGAGCTGAATCCGATAGAATTGATATGGGCTCAAGTTAAAGGTTATGTTGCCAGAAATAACACTACTTTTAAATTATCAGATGTTAAAAATCTCTTCAATAAGGCAATATCTGAAGTAACAAGTGAAAATTGGCAAAAATGTATTAGACACGTTACAGAAATAGAAAAAAAAATGTGGGAGCTAGATAACATAATTGATATTACTATAGAGCCCATTGTAATTTCTCTAGAATCAGATGGTGAATCTTCTGACACAGAGTGCGAGGAACCATAACTTTAAAATTATTAATTTATGTACTTTAATTTTATTTTTAGATTTTTATTTTTTAAGATTTAATATTGTCGTATTTTTTGCATGTTGCTCGTCAAATTTTATCCTTGCGGTTGGTTTTTTTTTTCTCATATACCTACTTAATTGTTTTTTAAGCTCCTCATATTAATTTATAAATAATTGTAATTATCTGTACATATTATATACATATTTTGTAAATAAACATATGCCTAAAACAAAATGCCTAAAATAATATTGACTTTTTCTTCATTTTACCCAAATTAAATTACTACTTACGAATTATGTTTATCTATCTAAAATTGGTAATCTAGGTATAAATAACTAAAACAAATTAAATATTTCTATTTCCATATTAATTTAATTTTGAAAACGCACGTCTATGGTTTACTGCCTTTAACACTGATAACTGCAAAACATTTCAGGGAATTTACTCTCTCTTGATTTTCAAATACAGTATAGTTGGGTTTGGAGCTTTGAAGGCATTTATATGTAAAATGTCGTGTGGACCAGTGGTGGTAAGGAAAAAGGGCTCAGTTTTTATTACTGATGATAACTTAGGTTAGAATTAGTGGAAAAAGAAAAAGGCATTATTGAATGCATGAAATCTTACGGTTAACAATAATTGCTCCATTAGCTGTATGACTCCACCCCTACAATGTTTATCACTTTTTTATCAATGTGCAAGTAACTTTCAATATACACAGATATTTGTACAAGCCAGGCGATGTCCTATTTGCTTTGAAATATGTACAATTGTCGGCTTTGTTAATTGAAATCCTTTGAAAAAAGAAATATCGTCGTACTCTTCAAAATGTCGGTGACGTGCTCTATATTTTAGGAGTCTTCTTATTTTACTATCAGAGGGGTTACTTAAGTCACAAAGTGTAATCATTTCGTTTAGATTGTGACAAGTCAATTTGTTTTGTTGCATGTTGTTTGAGGTTAGGTACCGTTGAAAAGTAGTCTTTACCGATGTAAAGGCCAGAATTCGGCACTTTACGGTTTAAGTCGATTCGTTTGACCATTATGAAACCTAATTATGACTTGAAGGATGCTTTTCGGTTTAAAGTGTCCTTTAAAAATGATTATGAAACCGTCCCTAAAATTATCCAATGGGTTCAGAAAGTAACATTAAACATACAATAGACAAGTTCTATACAAGGCAAATGATGCAAATATAACTAATTAAAAAATACTGAAAAAAGTTAGTCGCATAAGGAAGCGGTTTTTCTCATATATTTGAGTCCCTTTACCACCCATGTTGTACCTGAAAAGTTTGGAGTATTTACATCTTACATTTAACGAGAAACTAATATTCAGCATTCTTTGTTTGGCTTTGTTTGTGTTTCTGGTATATTGTATATTACTGATTTTTATTCTTCTACCTTTGTCTGTTTGTGATTTGTTTGACTCTGATCTGCTTTTATTATTTCAAATACCTTCGAGAAGAGATATTCTATAGTTTGGCAAACATAACTGAAGCTGTGAAAGGAATGCGGTCGAAAACATTCGATATTGCCACGTTTAACTATGAAAAATCTAAAGTGCTAAGTATGTAGTGATACTAATTAGAAAATGGACTTTTTATTATTAACAATAGGGAACCAAAATATCAATCTCTCAAGACCTCACCACCAAACAAAGAGAAGAACAGACAGTCCTTAAAAGGAATTTACAGATCCAGAGGCAAAATCCAAACAAAAAATCTTTCATAAAAGGAAATAAACTAGTAGTTGATGGGACAGAATACTCAGTAAGTCAACTACTTGAAGGCGAAGAAGATCGACAAGAAACCATTAAGATAAATAGTGTCCCATCGACACCTACACAACCCCTCCTCCGTGAAGTATTTGAGGAAGAGACGACGAAAGTTCTGGAAGAAACGGTCAAACCAAACACTTGGACCCCAAAAAGCAGAGGAATCCTTGGAGCCAACAAGAAACAACTCCAGAAACAAACGACCAACCAAATCACCGAGAAAGTGAAGACAAGATCAATAAGTGAAAAAGAAAAGAAGAAATTCCCCTACTAATCTGCAAGGAACCCAAACGCGGATGTAAAGATAACATTTTACTAGAATTCTATTTATGTATTGTAATTAAACTAGAAATTTTCAAATAACCAGGTGAGTCAAATTACAGTATGGATCCTTATATACGGGATTTCATTATAACTAAATCAGATTCATTCTCCTTGAGTACTGATAGAGAAGTTAAAAAAGTTTTAGAAATCAATAATCCATATGATAATTTCAAAATTATACACAATAACATTCGCAGTCTATCAAATAACCTTGATGAATTTCTGATCACTCTAGATGAATTCTTTGACTGTATTGTATTCACAGAAACCCGTATCATTCCTGATATCACAATTTTCAACATTCCTGGATACAAAACAATCTATAATTCTGGACATTAAAATCAAAACGACGGGGTCGTAATGTTTGTTAGATCAGAGGCGTACGTATCTCACATCACAATCAGTCTGAACGGTAGTTTCCTCCTGAGAGCCAAAATGACTGTGCATGACTCCATTTTCATAGTAAATGGCATTTACAGATCACCAGCTACAGACATCGGTCCCTTTGTCGACCAATTGAATACTATTTTGAGTAGGGAAGATGAAACATTTCACTATAATATAGTTGTTGGTGATATGAATATTGATTTGCTAAATACTTCTTGTGATACCGAATATTACCTGGATGTCATGAGCGAACACGGATATATATCTGCAATAAACAAAAAAAATCTCGCACATGTTTAGATCATATATTTATAAAATCAAAATACCATAACTACGACACAATCTTACCAATTACGTTCGAAACATCCATTACAGACCATTACACAATTTTAGCCCAAATAGTTCTTAAAAATAGTGGGAGAATTGAAAAAAATAGTATACGATACTATAAACAGGTTCGTAGATTACATAAAAAAAGTAAACTGGGATGCCATCTATCATTATGACGATCTTGACTCCGCCACAAATAAACTAATTAAAATTATAAAAACTAACTTATATAGATAAATGTACGAGTTTTATAAAAATCAACAACAAACAGAGAAAACGAAAAAAGTGGATGACTAAATCACTCGCCGATTCTGCGAATAAAAAAAATTTTATGTACCATAGATTGAAAAAGGACCCAAATAATACCGCCCTTTCTGATGAATATAACACATATAAAAAAAATCTAAACAAAATCATAAAAATTACCAAAACTTCATACTATAGAGAACGTCTGGAAGCAGGAAGAAACGACTCTAAAAAACTTTGGCAAACTGTGAATGAAGTACTGACTAACGAAGAACCTTCACCAATAAAAACTTTTCAGTAGCTATCTACTAAATAGGCGGCAAAGAGTGAAAATTGATGACAGTGTGAGCGATGAAAAAATTATTTTACTTTATTTTACCTTTCAGTAGCTATGGTGTTTCCCTTCCAGAATATGGCATAGCGGTATCCGACATGACTGTCATAAGACCTGTCAAAAAAAATAAAATACCTCGGCATAATTCTAGATAAGCATCTAAGATGGGACCAACATGTACGACATCTCGTGAAAAACTACGATGCATTCTGTACAAATTCAAAAAGATAATAGGCATACTCAACCATAAACAGAAAATAATTTTGTACAAAAGTTTGGTAGAAACACACTTGACCTACGGCATAATTGGTTGGGGAGGAGTCTCTAAAACGCATCTGCATTCCCTTGAAGTCATTCAAAGACGCTTTTTAAGATGTATTCTGCAAAAATCATACAACTATCCTAGCAACCTCCTCTACTCGGAAACTGCAATCCTCGGCCCAAGGCAACTATTTTTCATAAATATAACTACATTTCAATATAAACACAAAAATGAATTGATCACAGCCATAACTATAAGACCCGCCACAAAAGATTTATTCAAATACCAGTCATGCACAAGTCAGTCGGTCAAAGGAGCTACCATTTTCTAGGCCCAAAACTCTTCAGCGATCTGCCAGAAGCACTAAAATGTGAGCCAAACCCTGGAAAATTTAAAAATAAACTCAAACTTTATGTGTATCATAATTACCAGTCCCCCCGAACTAACTCTATTGGTGAATATTTATCGAAATGCCGTTGCTAGGTAACCTGACTTCCCATAGGCAAGAGCATGCGTGTGTTCTTCCCATAGGCAAGCGCGTGCGTGTGTTCTTCCCTGTCACTTCGACAATTGACTGACATTCATTATCCAGTGGCGTTTAAATAATTGTCAGTATTTACCTTCGTATTTTAAGTTTTACTTGGTATCTTATTATTTCGTATCCCTATTGAATTTAAGTACGATTTTCAACAAATAGGTAGGTACCATGTTTTGAAAAATACCTTACCTTTAAAGCAAAGCATAAATCAGTTTATATATATAATTATTATATAATAATAATTATTATTTTTAATACTTTTATAAAATAGGTACCGTACGCTATTGGTACGTTTATGACAGATATCGGCCATGTTTCCTCCCCCCTTACGGATGCCCCGTAGCTTCAGATAGACTTGCCAAACTATACTCTGTATTGTATCTTCCTTGTGATTATCAAGAGCGTTAGTTAAAGGACGATTCCGTTTCCCAAACCCAGGAGAGGTTCCAGCAGATGCCAGATGCTGAGCTGAATTTATATTCAGAGCATTTCAATGAAAACTATCCACCCCACATAATTCTGAAGACGTCACTTTTATGAAAAAATGAAAAAACATCAAAAATCATATAAAAGTGGACGTCTTTTTGCTCATATGTAGACGTTATAACATTAACCCCCTCCCCCCTATGGTCACCACTACCAATTTTTTAAATGGAACACCCTATACATTATTGCATTGTTGATTACAAAAATGTATAATACATGAGTGAAAAGTTAATCAGTTGGGAGATACGGATAATTCCAATGTAAACTATGCCTTTACTGCGGCACTAACTGTACTCAATTAAGTAAACGATGTTTTGCTTGGGGACAAAAACAGCGACCGGAAAAGTTTTTAAAATAAAGTGTCGAGTAGGTACCTTAGTTTTCATTTGAATATCAACATTTACGAGTACCTATCTACCGTAAAAATGATGTATACTTTGCAAGATAGAATTGAAATTGTAGGATTATACTACGAAAACAATAAATCATTCACAGCTAGACAGTTTAATGCTGCTCATCCCGGAAGAACTGCCACACATAAGTACGTAACTGAATTAATGCAAAAAATTATTTAAACAGGATCAGTTGCCAAGAAAAAACACCAACCACAACGAGTAGGTAACAACGAGGCTATGGAAGTTGCCGTTGTAGGATAACTAACATTAGAAGAACAACAGTCAACATAACAAATTTCTAGTGCAGTGGGTCGTTCTCGCAGCGGTGTTTTCAGAATTTTGCATAAACACAAATTCCATTAATGTTATAAATGAAACTAACTGTTTCTAATTAATTCCTCTATTTATGACAATATCGAAATAATTATCAATATCCTTTCATAATTTTCATAATTTTTTCATTAAATAGTGGAATTAATTAGAAACAGTTAGTTTCATTTATAACATTAATATGAGTAGATTCCACAAAGTGAGGGTCCAAACAGTAAATACAAATTGCATTCTTACAAAATTAAATTAGTCCAAGAGCTACATGGAGACGATTTCGACTGGCGTCTACAGTTTTGTGAATTGATGAGTGAACGATTGCACGTCACTCCAGCTATCTGCTTTTCCGACGAATGTTCATTTGCATTAAATGGTGGAGTGAACAGACATAATTGTAGATATTGGGCAGAGAATGACCCACACGTAATGGGGGAGTTCATAGTCAAACACAATCAAAATTGAACGTCTGGTGTGGCATGTTTGGTGACCATATTGTTGGACCATATTTTATTAAGGGAAACTTAAATGGTGAGTCTTATCTAAAATTACTCAGAGAAACTATTGATCCCGAAATAACACGAATACTAGAAAATGATGAATCCATGTCAGAAGCTTTGCTAGCGTTTCAACAAGATGGGGCACCTACACAATACGCTCTCTATGTAAGACGGTTTTTAAACAAATAATTTCCTGCTCGGTGGATAGGTAAACGAGGCCCAATGCTGGAGTGGCCATCTAGGTCACCCGATTTAAACCACCTAGACTTTTTTAAGGGGATATCTGAAAACCAAAATGTATGCCACTCAGCCAGCATTTATAGATAATTTACGTCAGCGAATTATTCAAGAATGTCGACAAATGACCCCAGAAATGTTCGAAACTCATTTGAGGCTTGATTGTATCATTGTATGGAAACCAATGGAAGTCAATTTGAGCACCTTATAAAATATTTTAGTATTGTTTTGCTGATTTGTTACGAATTAAAATGTTACTATTAATAAATTGGAATTATCCGTAACTCTCATCAGATTGACTTTTCACATTTTTGTAATCCTCTTGTAGAGGAGAATTCAACAATGAAATAATGTATAGGGTGTTCCATTTAAAAAATTGGGAGTGTTGACCTTAGGGGAGAGGGGAGTAAAGTTACATCGTACATATGAGCGAAAAGACGTCCCTTTATATGATTTTTGACGTGTTTTTTCATTCTTTCATAAAAGTTCATAATTATGTGGGGTGCCGGGTGGATAGTTTTCATTGAAATGTTCTGTATATCGGAAAGCGTGATATAAATACTTTTTCAACGCTTTTTTACTTTCTTCCTCTCAAATCTTGAAGGCTACAAATATAGAGCGTCGAAAATTACTATTATGTACGCTAAATAATGCCTTTGATACCTTGCCAACAATGAAGCATTTCATAGGTCAAATAATTTTTAAATCGGTAGTTTTTGTGTTTATCCGTTACATACAATTAAATATTGAATATTTTCTCTTTATAATAGGTTAGATAAATTGTATCCGACAAATGGATTCAATTCCAAACTGATATTTTTCATAAGCACACTTTTTTCCATCAGGTGCTCCGAAAAAAAAAACTGCACAAGTGTATCAATATTTTTTCTTTATTTTTTCAGCTGATCCCCTCGTAGGCAGCATAGCGACACAATACCTGCAAAATCGAGAAGAACACGATCGTATCGCACGATTATGGACCAAACGTTATGCCACGTGATTCCATTGTACTCTCAAACACAGCTTCACACTTCCATCTTTCGAGGTCACTCCCTTTGCCAAACCAATTGGCAAAAAATTACTTTCATCTTTATCATTTGTCTCTTAGGTCAGTCTGCGTGAGTAGAAATGCAAGCGGGATATATGTAAAAAAACGTTTAAATATTTTCGTTAATTTTGTTTAAGTTGACTCTTTCCAGGAGAAGGTCCGTATATTTTAACAAACGTCACAAAGTATTAGATTTTCGTTTTTTTTTTAATTTTATGTTGAAAACCAAGAACTGTACTTGACAGTTATAATGTCGTAGTAGATAGAACATGAAGGGTTTACTGACGATGCACATTATTTCTTGAAAAGAAATGAAAAATTGTGCCAAATTAAATAAATTATATAAATAAATATGTAAATAATTTTAGTTAGGTCATTATCAAGTATGAAAACTAATACTTCCAAGAACTAGGTTGCTACAAAATCGTAACTATATGAAGGGTTCTGTGAGTGATAGAGTTGTGATTAGGCCCTGTGTAAATGTAATGGTTCCTTTAAAATCCAGTCGTATATGTATATCAACTATATAGGCTTTGAAACCAACAAGGGAATACAATTTAAAAAAATCATAGCAATATTTATTTTGCTACATTAAAATATATTATAATTATGGAAATATTCGACGTAGTAAGGGTTGCAACAAATTGAAAAGTCTCAGAAAAAATTTAACTTGTTCAAAACTAGTCAGTGAAAGAATTTTTGAAAAATAATAAAATTAAAAGTTGAAATATTCAAAGCGCGACACAAAAGTTACCTGACAAGCTTGACGTTAGGTGCCCGCGCCGTAACACTTCCACTCTTACTTTCAAGCAGAACCTCATTCAGTTTATGTTTGTGTTATTTAAAACGGAAGAAATGGAACCGGGGTTTCAAAAAACGGATACACACAATTTATCGAGTGTAGACATTAAAAAGAACGATTTAATGGCCCTCGGCACCCAGTTTTCTTCTGGGAGTATTTTATGATACATGTTGATTATGATGCTGAATTTACAGAATCCTTGTTTGGCTGATTAAAAGTAAATGTGCCTATACAAAAGGTAACGAAACAACAAATTCCTAAACCCCAGTGTCCTCTCTTAAGTTGTTTATTGTACGTCTGTTTCATGAAGAATACCTAAATAAAAAATTTCTTCCAGTCGGCTTAAAGAATAATAATCACCTAATGAGTACTCTAAGTAATTCTCCATATTCTCCTTTAACTGAAAATGTTCCCAAATCTGGCTGCCACAATCCATTTTTAAGACTTCTTAGAAGTCAAAACAAATATTTAATCAAGTGTTGTATGAGACGTATTTTTTCAATAAAGCAAGAAACGCCACTTGCGAGTAAGCATATGTGTTTAAAAGACACCAACAACATTCTAAAACACTTAACGTCTATGCGTGCATAACGTAACTCAGACACAACAACGGGCAGCTGACGTCACAATGCTCTGTGAACGGAAAAAAAACGGAAATTTGTTACTTTGTTATTTATTAGTGAAACTTTTGCAAAGACTGAATTCTAGAGCCCCCTGTATGGAGCGATTTGAACAATTTTAACATAATCACTTGATAAATGTTTTATACAAAAACTACAGACTGTCCTAATACTTTTGTGTGTCTCAATGTTTCACATACTTATATCATTAAGTTTGTTTATAACATTTAGATATCGTTTTAGTTTTTAACGGAGGAGGTTTAAATGCAAATTTTTGTGAATAAAATATAATTTTTTTTTCAACAAAATTGTATAGTAATCTTGTCGTTTTATTCTCGCCGTTTTAAGATGAAGTGTCTGGAAAAATGTTTTTATATTAAAAATTACCAATGACATATTTTTAGTGCAACATTGAAAACATTTTGGAATTTAAACGTTGATAATCTTTGTTTGGCAATATGGTATATTTTATTACAATTTGACTCGAATAGACCAAAAGGTGAAAAATAGCATATGATCAAAGAAATTTGAAATTTTTCTAAATTTAGTGATCACACATCATGTATTATAAAACAAATGAAATTTGTTTATATGTTTTGTAATTTTAAACATATCGGAAAATAACTTATCTGCAATACTTTTGAGAAATTAAATCTTACTCATGGCTCTTTACCATTTAGATGGGATATAATGTATGTTTTAGATTCATAGAAAATATATATAAAAAAGATTTAGAAAATGCTTGATATTTTTGACAAGTGCCAAACTGGAACAAAATAAATTACACTTTAAAAAAAATCTTGTCATATTCTACGAATATAAATTACTGTTGTAGGCTAATAGTACAGTCAAATAGTATTTTTTAGTAAGAAAACATTATAAAGTTTTCATATTAGATGGAAATGTTCCTATAAGAGGGTATGAACAAAACTAAGAAAAGTTTCCATCCTGCCGTTGTTCCCTTATTTTGCTAAAAACCACCCCAGAGGGTAGCTTGTGTGGGGTTTTCTCAATTTTCCCATAACTCGTTGTTCCAAGGTAAAAATAAATACTGTTTCATAGGTATTTTAGCTTGTCCTCGCCGAATTCTCAACAATAGCGGTCAAAGTTGAGGTAGCTTTTTGCTACCTTTTTAAAATATAGTGTTATAGTTCTAGGCACGGTTTATTTTTCAGTCTCCAGTTGGCCTATTCCACTATCATCTTCAATGAAAACCATATTTTACATATTTTAACACGTTGCAAAAAGCTTCCTTAACTTTCACCGCTGTGTGAGGGAATTTAGTGAGAACTACGCTAAAATACTTATTAATAACAGTTTTTATGTAAAATTTAATTAAAAACCTTAATGTTGAAGAAAATTGAGAAAAACCGGGACAATGCGGGGGATTTTTAGCAAAATAGGGAATGTTGTAGACACTGGTCAGGTAGGAACTTTTAGGGGTTTTGTTCCTACCCTTGTATAGGAACATTTCCACCTAATATGAAATTTTTATAAATTTTTTCTTCTATTCGATGTTTTTATGTTTAATTTCCGTGTACTATAAGACAGTCCATGACCTCTAAAGCCAGAATTTTTTAATTTTCTATTGTTTTCCTCTCAATCTTGATATCTCTAGTTATTAATTGCATCTCATGGTTGGTTTTATCCCGACTATATATTATCCTCCTTGTGATGAAATTGTAATTTTTGTTTAGTTTGTTATTCTATGATTGCACTGTATTTTGTAGCAAAACTTGATATTTAATATTGATTTTAAAGGCAATCTCTGACGATTCTTTATCACCCATATCCTGGTCTTCTGGTTATAAGGCCAGTCTCTTGGTACCGCCGATACACCCTTTGTACATCACAAATTTTCACACCAACAATTCTTGCGTTTTCATGTTGCCCCCGACCATCTCGTAAAAACGCTACAATTAATGTCGCAACAATAGGATCTAAAGAAACCTGTGACCGATAGGTTCTACAGAGAAAAATCAACTGATAAAAAATACTCTACACTGAAAATTAACCATCGAATGTAAATTTTTCATAGAAGCCGTAAATATGGTGACAATTTACCACAAATATTCCAAGTGACATATAACAATTGTCGAAAAACCAATGATTCAGTGCATTCTGTTAAAGTTACAATCATACCCTTATTATTATTGCTTCTAAAATTACTTCGTTAGTGACCTCAAGGGTCAACTTTCGTTTAGCTGAAATCAGTTATGGAAAGACTGTTGTCATGGTAACTGGTAAACAAAAATCTAAATCATATGGTGAGGAAATGCGCGGTTGCCGAGTTGACCGCTTTCGTTTAGCTGGAACCAGTTGTGGAAAAACTGTTGTCATGGTAACCATTGTAGTGGTAACGAGTGGAGAAAAATTCAAGTCGTATAGTGGGGAAGTGCGTGGTTGTCAAGTTGTTCACTTAAAATAATGAAATGCTAATTCTATGTTTGAAAGATTATTTGTAAATTGTTTATGTAATATGATACAAAATGTTTCAACGAACTTCAATGTAAATAACTCTTTAATATCAACAATAAAACAAACAAAATTAAAAATAAAATAATCTGACCTAAAATCTCCATACTCTGTTTTTATTGAATTTAGGGGATCTAGCACTGGATAGAGTTTGTTTTTTCTATTTTGTCTTCTCCACAAATATTCGCAAAGCTTGTCTGTAAACTCGTTTTCCGGAATATGCTGACCCCTCAGAAACTTCTTGGCAGCACTCCATTGGTACTCTATTCTTTGAGTGTGCATACCATCAGCAGAAAAAAACTATGGTTGACAGTCTTATGATGATATCCACACTCTAAAAGTTTAGAGTAACCCTTCCACATGTCCTTGTGGATAATTGAACCTCGCTGAATATGCTGCTTAATAAGGAGTATTGGGTTGTGTGCATTCCTCTTATAATCAGGACAAACAATCAATCTCAAATCGTCTGAATCTTGAGCAACCAAACCCAAAACCCAGTCTCTTTCTACAATCCGTCCTCGATTATATTTTTTTTTTATCCAAATTTGGATTCGTCAATCTGAAAAGTCAGTATTTTTCACAGTCTGTCTATAGCTGTTCATTCAATTTTTCCCTTTGCAAATTGTGTATGTAGGTACTTCTGATAGTATACCTATTTGAGTCCGTCTTTCAGAATAATGTGGATAATCATGTAAATTATTTTTTTTACCTGTACTATAAATCCAGACCCTCCAATTTTTGGTGAAGAAAGTTGCATTTGTGTATTTCTCTGCAGTAACGCATTCTCACTGCAAAGGTAGCACTGAACGAGTTTTCCCCAACTCCCAATGAAATCCTTTAATAACTCTCATTATATGTATAACCAAACAATTCCCTGTAATATGGACTTTTTGAAATGAGAATGATACAATGTGATAAAAAAAACTCACCTAAATTAATTCTCTGGAGACAAATAAATATTTTCAAACCATGAGTTTTTTGCTGCCGATATATCCGCTCTACATTTTTTTGATTTGGGACATTGGTAAATTCCCCAATCAGTTTCTTCATAGTAATAATGGGAGAAGAGTTCAGGCCGATCTTTATGGCCCTTGAATTTCGTTTTATATTAAGGTCTTGCTGGCACTAAACCATAACTGCGAGTAAATTCAAATGCTCCAGTTCGAGTTCTCGGAAGAGAGAGTTCACTAATCGAAGACATTATTGAACTGACTGTTCTCTGACATTTTTAAACCAGAGTGATGCAAAAACAATAATCATTGACGTGCGACCCATAGTTCAAGTAGAATTAACTTAGCGCAATGAAAATTTTTTTGATGAAACTGTACCGTTGCGTTTCCTCGCCAAGGTGTCTGAATTTTCCGTTGCTCTTCACCATTTCAATGGTTACCACTACAACAGTTTTCCATAAATACTTTCAGATTAGCGAAAGTGGTCAACTTGGCAACCGCGCGTATCAGCATTGTAAAATTAGGGGTTTCACTCTTTCTTCGCCATCAGAACGGTTGCCATGACAACGGATTTTTCGTAAAATTAGTTTCAGCCATGCTGAGGTTGTTGATTTGGCAACCACGTATTTCCTCAGCCTATTATTTGTGTTTTTGTTTTCTCGTTGCCATGACAACGGTTTTCCCATAACTGGTTTCAGCCAAACGAAAGTGATCAACTCGGCAACTGCGCATTTCCTCACCATATGATTTGGGTTTTTGTTTACTACTTATCAGAACAATCGTTGCTATGACAACAATTTTTCCATAACTGATTTCAGCTAAACGAAAGTTGAGCCGACCTCAATCTTATAGGCACTGAAATTAAAACATTCGTTGAAGAACCATATTAAACGATGAAAAAAAAATAGTTTTGGTGAGAAAACTTTACTTTGTTGTCAATAGAATTTTGTACCTTCATTTTTCTAGACACATTTTTAATATTTATGTTAAAGAGTTGCCAAATATTTGATTAATTCTTATTTATATTTTTCGCAAATTTTGAATACAATCAAAACGGCAGCTGATGATATAAATTACATAGAAGTCATAGAAAATTTGTAAAATTTCTATTACATTTCCTTAAATATTGCAAAAACGAAATATAACAATAATACTTTTGCATTAAACTCCGTATCAACTATTCTCACCCGCTTAACAAATAAAATGGACGTAACGTTTGAAATTACGTTCGAGATTTTTTTAATAGTTTTTAGAATATGGTCCGTTTTATTTGATGAGATTCTTCTACTTTTTACTTCTATTCGTGCAATTTATCTGTGTAGATTGCTTTTTGTGCGAAACATTAGGTTTCTTGAAACATGACTTGAAATCAGTCAATCGACTGATGCGATTGTAAAATATTGTAGAAGTGATTTGAAAAATTAAGAAAAATCTCTTCAGTTAGATTCTGTGTTTTGGCTACACTATCCATTTGCATGTCATAAATACTTCGTTTTAAACAACTGTATTTCTTCAAAGTCTATCTGCAATATTTATAATTAGTCGCGGCAACGAAGCACTAAAAACGCCAAAGTTAGGAATCTTTCCGGGACAGCACGTAGAGAGTTGGGGTTTTTTGCATTCGGTGGCAAAAACGATGTAGAAAATTCCTACCTAGGTTCTACCCTGTAGAAACCCCTGGGTGCGTTGCTGCAGGCCAAAATGCAGCCCAAAAATGCACCTTTTGGGAGGCCTTTCCTCCAATTTTGTTTCAAACGCTATATATCAGTATTCTTTTTGTAAATTATTTTGGGAAATTAAACCACAATTTTTTTTATAACTTTTAATTCAACGTTTCGGTAGCGTTCCAGCTACCGTTATCAAGAACAATTAAGTTTTTAAATTCTGGTCTCTATCTGACACTAACGAAAAAATTTGACAACTAGAAAATCAATAATATTTTGGAGTTTGAGACTTTGTTGTCAAATTTTTAAGGTCCATTCACAGTAGACCACAACCCTGATAAAATGTGAAACAAAATAATGAATACACCACAAGGAACATACAGAAGATCAGATTTCTGAAGAATTGTACATTTACGCCGTCTACCTACCCATTTTTGTCTCATTATATGTTTTATTGGGCTTGTGAAGTATCGTAGATTTAAATTTTTTGAGACAAAACATATTTTCATTATTTTAGGTAAAAAATCGTTATTCAGTGCGTTAGATATCAGACTGAAACAGAAATTATGAAAGAAGAATCAGCAATTTACATGAATATTTGCAGTTAATTTCAACCGAAACTGCCGACGAAACTGTAAAGAAACACCAGCGCACGACACTTCCACGTGAATTATGTCCTGCAATTATTTTTGACCAATGGCAGTACATCTTTCTCGTGGACGGATGTGTGTCGTGCGCTGGTGTTTGTTAACGTCGTCGGCAGCTTGAGTTTTAATTTAGTTTAGAATAAAACGTTTTAAAAACAAAAAATCAACTGTAATTATAAAATTGTGTTTTCTATTAGCCTGTTTCCTCTGAAGATTCTAAAATAATCCACCAGAGGCCGCACTAGTGGGGAGTACATATGTTTTGATTCTTCATTTGACACTAACGTTAAACGTACCTAATAAAAATTGAATTAACAAAAAATTATGTACCTGGAACGAAATTAAAATTTGCACAAGTTAAAAATCATCTTGTTCGGGATTTAAAACCATAGCTTGCATTCCGTGATTTAACTATTTCAGGTAATAAAAATATACTTGTAGAAACGTTAGTTGTTATTAATAATACGTCATAATACTTCATCCGCGTGAATAATAGCCATTCTACACAAGTAAAAGAGTATACTTTCTCCACGACTATGCATTAAAAAATAATTCTTCCATTGGGAATCGATCCTCGATCGCCCGCGTAAGAGTCGGGTACCTCTACCACTGAGCTATCGACCAAATTTACTTATGAAAATGTATAGAACATGAATATAGGTAACTCATATTTTTAATAGAAACCTTTACATTTTTAAATGAAATTAAAACATTATTAGGAATAATAGAGATAACATAACATTCTTTTGCAAAATTTGTGGTAAAGTTATTACAATTGCTTATATTTAATGTGGTTGGTATTGAATTAATCTTAAATATAGGTACTTAATTTAGATTCATTATTTTGCAAAATTTATGGTAAAGTTATTACAATTGCTTATATTTATTGTGGTTGGTATTGAATTATGATTAAAACTAGCAGTGCTAGTCTGCTGTATGTAGTTGGGTGATTCCGGTTTGATTTATCGACTGCAGTATTTTGTTCGCAGTGTTCATTTTATTTGTCATTGAATCATCCACGTAGCCCTCAGCTACGGATTTACTTTTCCAGCCACCGTGTCGTTTGAGAGCCGTAATATCTCTCCCCGCATCAATTAATAGTGTGGCAGAAGATCTACGATAACTATGTCCGGTGTACAGATTTACATTTGGTAAGTTTAAGTAGGTTGCTATTTGTCGGCCCATTGATGCAAATTTGTTGATGCCAATGTAACAGTACATTTGCCGCGTTGGTAGTTCAAGAGAGAAGTATTTGTTACATTAGTTGGGCGTAGGGCTATATACTTTTTGCATATTTCATAAAATACACCTGTCACTGTAAATTTTCTAACAATCTTTGTTTTAGTGTTAGGTTTCTATTATTTATTAAGAGAGCTGAATTAAGGTCTTGAATGTCTCCCATTTTCATTAAATACATTTCGTTATTTTGGCAAGCACACATAACCCATAATATGATTAATGCAACCTAAAAATACAACTTTCAATCTTTTACGGCTAAGTGAAACAATTAAATTTGTTACCTTAGTTCCGAGATATATATTGTCTGGAGATTCTGTGATAGATTTATTTATATCTTTTGAGGTAAACGTTTTCGATTTCTTTGCTTGAAATCCTTCTACTTTTCGTTTAAGGAACGCCCGCAATTTTGAATATAGAGTATATTTTCCATAAAGTTGAAGATTTATATTTTTCGGAAAGTTTTGTGAAATATGCTAGGAGAACGTTTTCCGAAACGGAACTTACTTTATTGGAATGTTTCCATGCTATAAATGTTTCATCTTATTATAGTCTTGCTTTGATCTCTCCGGTAGCAAATTCATTGTGGATGATTGAGCAATTTGTTTAATTTCGGGAGGCGTACATATCAAATATTCACTATCGCTACTGTTGTCCATTTTGTTCTCTATACATACGTAAAATTATGATTATATGATTATTTTGACGTTTCAAACGACAAGCTGCCAGAAGCGATTTGCTTAGTTAGGTATTTGACGTTTTAATTTGATTTGATTTATTCATTTTAGCGTGATTTCTAATCATAGAATGTGATTGGCTAACGAGAGTGAATTCTTTTTCATTCTTCACTGGTGTGAAGAATTTATATCATTATTCAGCTAAGTATGTAAAAGTAATTTGTGCATTATTATATAGTCGTAGAGAAAATATTTTTTGTTATATTTAAGAAATTGAGGAATGTATTACAAATGGTAAAAAATATCATTCATAACAAAATTCACATAAAATATTTAAATCTGACAACCTATCAATGATAATCTAACCATTCTACAAGTATATTTTGATTACCTGAAATAGTTAAATCACGGAATGCAAGCTATCGTTTTAAATCCTGAACAAGATGTGAAAATTTTAATTTCGCTCCAGGTACATCATCTTCCGTTAATTCCATTTATTAGGTACGTATAACGTTACTGTCAAATGGAAAATCAAAACATATGTGCCCCCACTAGTGCGATCTCTGGTACATTATTTTTGAATCTTCAGGGGAAATAGGCTAATATTGTTGGATGTCATCTCGTTGTCTAAATTTTTGAGTCCTGTAATTTTAAAAATTACTCCATTCGAAGAGTTCAAAATTTCTAACTATTCTTCAGTTTTTTGTACAATAATTATATTCTGGAAACAAGAATACATATTCCACTGAAAGGTATACAATACAATACAACTCACCATATTTCTGTAAGGTTCAAGTGTCAAGTTTTGACATGCTAGTGATTTTATAGTTAAAACAATGCGATGTTAGTGATGGACAATTATTACAAAAAAAAATAGTTGTCCATATTTAAAAAATAAGAGATACGATTAATAATTAATAAAACAAAATTTACTGCAAACACTTTTAGTACTTAAAGTTGATAATTTTCAAAATAAATTTTGATCGTTTCTGAAGAAGAAAACTTGTAAAACTCTTCAATAGAAAACGTGCTTGAAACTTCGACTAAATTGGCACAGTCCTTTAATCATCATTGCAAGGTAATGTTTTTTTTGTTCGTCTAGCATATTGTGGGGTTTATTGTAATTAGGCAACCAGATTACGGTTGAAGACAATTATTGTTACTAAATTTTAAAGCCGCAAGCATCTCCACTTCCAAACTAAAAGTTTTAAGTATTGAGCAAAAGATTTGTGTTTGTAAATTTTGTAGTACTAATTATTATATTTTAGCGTTGACTAGATTTTATTATTGATGTTAAATCACTTTTTCAAATGAAAAAATCAAACAATGTTATACTGGGTGTTTTCCAAATACGCTTCTCACCTTATGAAAAAGTTGGACATATGTTCGACCAGTTTTTTATTATTAGTCTTATTACAGATCGTAGTCACATAGTATCTGAAATAAGAGTCTAATAAAAAATTGCTCATAAGAAATACCCACAATGCAATGTGGAAACGCATTTTTAGTCCCGTTTTAAGACCGCTATAACCTACGTTTTATTTCTTGTTTTTTTTATGTGATAGGTATATTTATTTTGTTTTCTTATGGAAGCATAATGAAAAATTAATTACTCCCAAACGGCTTGTGTAAAGTATCCTTTTTTACTAAATTTTAAGAGAATATGGACTATTCTTCTAGTAAGTACTGTTTTAGTTGGTATTGTAATAATAAAATTTAGTATGTAGATTTTCGTGTTTTTTGCCCATTTCATTTTATTGGATAAGATCTTACAAGAAAACATATGTGGATTTCTATCGATATCGATGGTTTTCCAGTTATTTTAGATTCTTTTTTAGAAATCTGAATTAAACTTCTGTATTTTGATAAAATTTTCGGTAGTAGAAAAAATATTGGATGCAATTCGTGTATAAAGGCCTTTTTTCAACTCATGTGATTGTCGCATTTGCCTGCGGCTCATGCTACAATATTCACATTCGTCGAAAAAAGGCTACTTTACACACTTGTTACATAAATAACTATTTTTATTGCATTTAAAATAACAATTCCACGACGGCCCTGGCGGGGCGGGTAATAAGTCTTCAGAGTCCGAAACTACGAAATAGTCAGTTTATAGTGTCATCAATCTCCGGCGAAAATTAACGCCGAATTATGAATTAAGGACTATTTACACACATCAGATCCGTATTAGTGCCGTGTCGGTTCAGTATCAGTGCTAACCGTGCTTCTTCACACGCATCCGTCTGTAGTCCGTACCGGGTCAGTAGGTACCTTGCTTTTAGTGAAATATCAGAATTCAGAGATGGCCTTTTTTACTGATAAAGAAATGAATGAATGAATTTTGCCATAATCGGATGCTGACGGTTATTGCGATAATCGGATTATGGATGATTTTTAATTCGAATTATGCCCAGAGCGTATTCTCCTTACCTGCTGCACCTCCGTTGCAGAGGTCAGACTAGTTTCAGCGTACGTGCTTTTTATTTTGCAGATGAAGACTTTGATCCAGAAAAAGATGACGACGAAGCTGTAGATTCCGACCAGACTCATTTTGATTTAGTTCATGTTGTACATAATTAATAATCCGGTTAATATCGTATCTTGCTATGTAAATACGCGAATATTGTTAGCTTTTAAAACATGTAAATATATAGAAAAAAATTAGCATTTCACTCTGAATAAGACAAAATTTCGCACTACATTTATATGTGTATATTATTCATATACTATTTCCTTATGTGATCCAAATTGCTTTCCTATGCCGATACTGGGGCAGCTATATATACTGTTCATAAAACAATAAATATTAAAAATTGAAAAGAAAATAATCAGAATCTCCGGCCGCGGCCGATTCGAACCGCGCGCGCCGCGTTTTGTATGGGTTCCTAGTTCCCAGGAGTGGTTTGCATGGGAGTAATGGTCTGCTTTTGCGATTTTTGTGATCTGGGGCCGTAAAAAACATACTGGGAAAGTACCCGAGCACTATATCATTTTTTTCATTGATAACGAATTTGACATGTTTGAACGTGCCGTCAACATGTCTGCAGGGGGTAATCGTCTGCCAATGCGATTTTAGTGAACCTCAGGGCCTAAACAAAACAGAAAAAATTCTGCCCGACTACTATTTAACATTTGTTTCGTTTATGGGTTCCATGCAACTTCCGCCCCTGTCTGTCGCATGTTCGCGAAGGGTTACCGGTCTGCCATTGTTTGGGGTATCAAGGGAGGTCTAAATTATCATATAAAAAAGTTCCCGCGAGCACTGCATGTCGTTAAAGATCATGTGGGTTTCAGCATGTTCCGGCGGTTGTAATTAATGAACGGCACATTTTCTGTATGTAGAAATTTGGGCTTATAATAATGAAATCTATTGATAAGTATGGGTTTTGGCCGAGCACTTTGTAACGTGGCCATTTCGGACTATTTTAAGCGTACCTACTTGTTCTTGAAATTTGTGCATATCTAAAATTAGAATGGGAGTAGAAAAACAGTGTATTCAACTCCTATTCAAAGGCGATTAAGACACTCGCCTATGGCTCGTGTCGTAATTTTCATACTCTTTTCTTAATAGCCATCATTGAATTAGTCGGGGAGCTGGCTACATAAAACAGTATCGATAAGGTACAGGACATTTAAGTTCATCAATGATTGTAAGAACATTAACACATCAACAAATGTCTATTCTACCAGTGTGCATAGGCCGGATATGTAAATGGCGGCCTGTTTTACGCGTAGAAAGAACCTGCCTGAAAAACCTATAAGGTACAGGACATTTTTTTCAGTTATTGTTTAGACCTTAAATAAGGGCACTGTAACAGTGGCAGAGAGTTAGCAGGTCGGAAAATACTGCAGGAATGATTTGTCAATTTACGAAAGAAAAATAGGAAGAACATGAATTGTGGACTGTAGTGATATTGGTTCTTTATTCACAACGTAATGGTTTTAACATTGAATTATATCAATAGAACATAAGAACTTAGAAACATTTTCTGAGTAAAAACGACTGTTACAAAAATTAATGCTGATTTGACACGTCTTGTCAGCGGAACACAGAATAAATGTTTTTCATAATTGTGACACTTGCACGTGGTTTCCGAACATATCCCCGACCTTGAAGCAATCAGCTTTAAGACAAAAATAAGCAGTACTTTCCAGTTTAGTCACTATCGGGTAAAGGACAAATTTTCGTAAAATCACGTATGATAGTCCCATTGGCGGTGTAAATATCACAAACACGCGAGATATTGTCTTTGTCCGGGTACAACTCCGTGATGCGCCCGAGTTTCCAGTTCAACGGAAGTAACTTATCGTCCTTTATAATAACTAATTTACCGACCTCTAACTTTCCGTCACTTGTCTGCCACTTTGTACGCTGCTGCAGATTAGAGATGTACCATTTCGACCAGAAATGTTGGCGTAGCTGCTCCAAGCGCTGGTATCTTGACAACCTATTGACTCAGATCAGGTTCCAATGCTGCCGTTATCGGTATTCCAATGATGAAGTGAGAAGGAGTCAAGGGAAATGGATCTAGTGGATCCGTGGAGAAAGTGGGCAAGAGTTGAGGATTCCTTCTATTTGACAAAGTAGTGTATTAAACTCTTTATATGTGAATTCCTCAGAACCCGTTTTAAATGGTGTTTTACGGCCTTGACCCCAGCCTCCCAAAGACCCCCGAAATGAGGTGCGTACGCGGGACCAAAATGCCAACTAATACTTTGATTATTCACCAATTATTGACCATTCCTGTTAATTGAAAAAAGTCTGGAATTCTTTGAGTTCGTTGTTAGCCCACACAAAATTAGACCCATTGTCCGAATATAAATGTGACGGTTTTCCCCGCCTGCTTATGAACCGTTTTAAAGCAAAAGGAAAAGTTTCGGTTGAGAGGTCCGAAACAAGTTCTAAATGGATAGCCTTACATCAGGAGAGGCACACGTAACCTTTCAAGAGTTTAGCAACGCGACACCCTTTTTATTTAGAATCATAAAGGGCCCGGCATAATCAATAACGGTTACCTGAAATGGGAAACCTGATAGAAATCGATCCTTGGGCAGATCACCCATAATGGGTTGAATTGATTTAGTTTTAAATCTGTAACATTTCATGCGTGATGAACAACATATTTCGAAAGGTTTCTACCAGCAATAACCCAATACTTTTGCATCACACTTAATAGGGTCTGTTGGGGACCAGCGTGAAGTAACATTTTATGCTCATTCTCAATAATAAGTTTACTCAAATATTGTTTCCCAGATAATAACATTGGATATATTTTGTTATAAGCAAATCCAGAATTTTTCAATCTCCCTCCAACACTAATTATACCGGACAGATCCATAAATAGATTTAAACTAAAGGTTTTACTTCTTTTATCAATAGACTGGCCTTGCTGTAAACGTCTTTGTTCTTCCGGAAAAGAAATATTTTGTGATATTTTGACTATAATCCCTAAGGCATTTTCCAATTCAGAAGCCGTCAATACCCCGAAATGCCGATTCTCTTGCTTACTACGACAATTATTTTTGAACCTCAACACATAGGCCATACATCTTTGTAATTTGTTTAATTTTGAGAACCTTTCAAACGGGAAACTTTCAAGTTTTGAAAATAAAACTATACTCTTAAACTCAGGCAAGTCAATGTTCTCATTATTATAATTAGTAGGTGGCCAAGATTCATGATCTTCAACTAACCAATGTGGACCATGCCACCATAAAATCGTGCTAGCAATGTCTGAAGAGGACTTACTCCTCTACTAAGCAAATCTGCAGAAAATGTCTACGGACATGTTACGCAGACATGTCTGTCGACCTGTTTCGATTTTATAGAATAAATCCTTTTAATTAGCGCTCGTCGTCACATTAGCCACTTCCAATTATAGTTCTGTGATCCCAAATTCTTCAAACCTGACCACAAGACAATTGACGTCTGCCAACGGACGCTTCCAATTTTTCAACGCCACGAGGGACAAGACAATCCTTTCCGTTATCGACTCTCTTCAAGGAAAAACCTCCATTTTTTTATCGTTTTTATACACCTTTCCTATTTAATTAATTTTGCTGTGGTAAGCACAGCCCCTAGGATATAAGCCCTAGGCAAGGGTATATCCCCAACCGTAGGCTAGGATACAAGCCCTAGACCAGGATACCGCCCTAGATGGACACAGCTGCTAGGATACCGTTCAAATCAAGACTCTATCTAGGTACCTATCTTCTTCGAGATCTAGTCTCAAGACTTCGTAGAGGCAAGATCTACCTACCTTTTCCGGAAACAACACTTCATAAGCTAAGTACCTATAAAAGTACAAATTCCTCACGTTTGTTCATTTCCTGTGGCAGAAGAATAAAATATAAATTTGTTTTAAATCATATTTTTTATTTTTTTCTAAATCCTCAACTATAAAAGTTGAGGGAGATATCGCCCGGTGTAAAGTTTTAAAATTTTCTGTTTTTAAGTAGGTAACTTTTTTTATTTTTTGATTTCCGTTTAAACTTATATTTAAATTCTACAGGGCGTTTCTACCTTTTCCGCCTTAGTTTTTTTAATCATTAGTATTTTTTATCGACGTCAAAAAGGTAGTGGTAGCCCTCAATTTTTACAACCTTCCTGTTATTCTTGTGTGACATAAACTTGGGGTCGAATCACCCTTGAGAGGAGTCTATAGCCGGAGCGCTTACCGTTACAAATTAGCGCCTCTTACCGTTACAACGTAACGCCATACTGCGACTCGGGTAAATTCCTGTATTTCCGCTATGCAATTACGAACGAATGGTTTCAATAAATTAGTGGAGATATTTATCCATCCAAAAATTATTTTAGAGTCCGTCCAGAACACTAACTTATCGAAATTTAACCTCAAAGACTCTGTAACCTTGTCTACTAATTTTGCAAGAACATGAGCCGCGTATAGGTAACTCTAAGCGTGGAATGGTCAAAGTCTTTATCGGTGCGACCTTTGATTTGGACATTAGCAAATGACAATATTTCTTGCCCGTTTCGTCCTCCGATAACATATAAACGCATGCACAAAAAGCGATCTCACTCGCATCTGAAAATGCATGCAGCTCCACTCTTTTTGAATTTGCACATACTACGTGACGCTCTATTCTTAAATTATTCAATCAATTTAAATCGCCTATGAATCTATTCCATGAATTTTGCAAATCAAAAGAAACAGCTGCATCCCATTCCAAATTATGTTGCCATAATTTTTGAAGCATTACCCTAGCTAGAATTACACATGGACTTAACAATCCCAGAGGATCGAACAACCGTGCAATGCAAGACAACATAACTCGCTTTGTAACTTTACGATTTATAGTGTAACGTTTATTCTAATTTATATTTACAATTAATTTATATTTACAGATTTATATGTAATTCAGTCCTTATTTAATAATTTATGTCATACACTAAACACACTAATTATAATTTATATGAGAGTCACTTAATAATCACTTTATCGATGCGCGATTACTTTCCTTCGGTATCAACACTGACTGATTGACTAATTGCCTGCGGCGATGCTTGTGGCCTGTTTATACTCAGGCGCCGTAATTCTAGAAATCTTTCGGCGTTCTGGCGGGTTCACTGGATATTCTCGATGTTTCGTATTCTGGATGCTTCTCGAAAATTGGGCGGAGGAGCCATAGTCGTCTCATACGGGGATTTCACTGGGGGCACTAAGTGAGAATATTATTGCAGTAGCTCGCGTAACATTGCCCCCTCCTTAAGAGACAGTTCCTCCTGGAACTAGCTAGGAAACTGGAACGAGATGACTGTATCGGCAACTGGTCCCCTTGTTGCATTTTCCATTTGGATGGAAGTAACATGCGACCGTCTTCTCTGTTGGCTGTGTCTCCCGAGCATGGCCGCAAACCAGTACCTGCACTTCGGTGTCTCGGAAGATTACTTCTACCATGTTACGGATTATTCGCCAATATAAATGCCTACATTCAATCTTGGGCATGGCTAGCCTATGCACGTTCAATTCAAGCACATGCTCCCTCAGGCTTCGTAATGCTTCCCAGACATCCACGTACGTTGGTCTTTCGTCGAAGGTGTTCCTCGTCACTAGGTGGAAATTGTAGCGGGAGCCATTTTGCAGCTTCAGAGCTTTACCTGGTACTGGTAACTGGTTTACCAAAGGTCGTGCGCCACTCTTCTTTATAAACAGAGATGCCAGTCCGCGCGCATCGGTTACGCTGGCAGGGATGTTTATTGCCAGTGAGTATTCCTCCGGAACGGTAAGCAGGTCTTGTCGTCTCTCAGTGGTGACGCCGAATCTGGCTTTTCCGGTACCACCATAAGCACCCATGAACTCTACAAAAGCAGGATCGGCTACTTCCTGAAGCTGGTTTACTTCCTCATCGTGGTCACCCTCGAATGGCGCTAATCGGTTACGGTGTACCACCTTTGGCTTTCCATTTGGGATCTTGCTGATACGATAGATGACATCGTTGATTCTTTTCTTTACGAGGTACGGACCGTCCCAAGCTCTCTGCAACTTTGGAGAAAAACCCTTTTGTCTTCTTGGGTTATGCAGCCAGACTTTGTCTCCTTCGTGGAAACCTCCTTCCGTAGCTTGCGTATCGTACCTTTTCTTCATCCTATCGCTAGCGATCTGAAGATTCGATCGAACCAGCTCGTGTACGTCGTCCATTCTTTTTCTCAGCTGGGTCACGTAATCTTCACCAGCTATGTCTTCTCCGGGTCGGCATCCAAATTCGAGGTCGCAGGGTAATCTCATTTCGCGTCCGAACAGAACTCTTGCTGGTGTTTGGCCGGTAGACTCATTGATGGCGGATCTGTAGGCCATCGTGAATAGCGAGAGATATTGGTCCCAATCTCGCTGATGGTTAGATACTGCTTTACACAGGTATTTGCCAAGAGTTCTGTTCCTTCGCTCTACCATCCCGTCCGACTGTGGGTGCAAAGCCGTAGTTCTCGTTTTCTTCATGCCGAGCTTTTCACAAACTTCCTGGAACAGCTGGCTTTCGAAGTTTCTGCCCTGGTCGCTGTGTATTTCCAGGGGCACTCCATATCGGCAGATGAACTCATTCACAAGCACATCGGCAACCGTTGCGGCTTCTTGGTTTGGAATGGCAAACGCTTCTACCCATTTTGTGAAGTAGTCCATCACCACCAAAATGTACCTGCTGCCATTTGCTGGTCGTAGCACAGGTAGTGCACTTCTTACACCAGTCCTTCACATCTTCGGAACTGTGCATCCAATAAAACCGTTCTCGCACTTTCTGGAGGGTCTTCTTCACACCTAGATGTCCTCCCGACGGACTGTCGTGTAATTTCCGCAGTACTGCTGCTATCCTTGTTCTTGGAATCACCAACTGTCTTCTACTTTCGGAACCCTCATCGTTCTCGATTACTCGCTGTAGCAAGCCGTTTTCCAAAACCAGCGAGTCCCACTGGGCCCAATACGATTTCATCGTTGGCGAGTACCTTGAAATCTCCTGCCAAGTAGGTCGACAGTTCTCCTTTTTCCAATGTCGGATTTTCTTCAAGTCGGGATCGTTCTCTTGTTCCTCTTCCAACTTTTCTGGTGTCCATTCGTCGGTGGTCACCGTGGTTCTTCGAATCGCAGCTTCCTTAGCTTCTGTTTCGCTACAGTGAGAGCTCTCTGCAGGGCATGGTCTTCTAGAGAGGGAGTCTGCATTTCTGTGGCTTATTCCGGCTCTAGGCTCAATAGTGAAATTATATTCTTGGAGCCGCTCGATCCATCTAGCGATTTGACCTTCAGGGTTCTTGAATTGCATAAGCCACTTAAGTGCTGCATGATCGGTTCTGATCACAAATTTCTTCCCATACAGATACTGATAGAAGTGCTCCACGGACTTCACTACTGCTAGGAGCTCTCTTCTTGTGACGCAGTAGTTTTGTTCTGGTTTGGAAAGGACTTTACTAAAATATCCCAGAACTTTCTCTTGTCCTCCTTGAACCTGTGATAGCACTCCTCCAATTCCAACATTGCTAGCATCAGTATCTAATATGAATTCTCCCTCTGGTAGTGGATAGCCGAGTATAGGTGCAGTAGTCAAGTGCTTCTTCAAGGTTTCGAACGAAGTTTGGCAATCTTCGTCCCAGCGAAACTCCCTTGCTTCCTCTGTAAGTCGTGTCAAGGGCTTAGCGATATCTGCAAACTTCTTTATAAATCGCCTGTAGTATGTACAGAGTCCAAGGAAGCTTCTAACTTGGTGCTTGTCGGTGGGTCTTGGCCACTTTCGTACGGCAGCAGCTTTTTCTTCGTCTACAGCTACACCATCCTTGCTGACTACATGGCCTAGGTAATTGACTTTGTTCTGAAATAGTTGACATTTCTTGGGGTTGAGCATCAGTTGGGCAGCTTGCAACCTTTTGAAGACACCTTCCAGATTCTTTTGATGTTCGTCGAATGTCCTTCCCAAGACTATGATGTCATCAAGGTACACTAAGCATGTCTTCCAGGACAACCCTCGCAATACGTTTTCCATCAGTCTTTCGAACGTTGCGGGGGCATTGCACAGCCCAAATGGCATAACGGTGAAATGCCATAGTCCAGATCCGGTGGTAAACGCTGTCTTTTCTTTATCGGCTGGATCCATTTCTACCTGCCAATATCCAGACTTCAGGTCCAAGGTAGAAAACAATTTGCTACCGGCCAGCGTATCCAGAGTGTCGTCGATTCTCGGCAGAGGATAGCTATCTTTCTTTGTAACATTGTTCAACTGCCGGTAGTCCACGCAAAACCTCGTGGTTCCATCCTTCTTCTTTACCAGGACTACCGGAGAGACCCAAGGGCTGGTAGAAGGTTCTATTACCTTGTCCTTTTCCATCTCGCGAACAATTCTCTCCGCTTCCTCTCTTTTGGTCTGTGGTAGCCGTCGAGCCGATTGTCTTATCGGTTTAGCGTCGCCGGTGTCAATTTTGTGTTTGACAGCAGATGTTCTTCCTGTCTGTCCTCCTTTTGGTACAAAAAGAGATCGGTATTGTAGCAGGAGTTCTCTGATTTTTTTCTTCTCTTGAAGGCTAAGGGATTGTCCAGCCACTGCTATCATTTGTTCAAATTTATTGTTGGCATCATTGGAGGTTGTTGTTTGATGAATTATCGACGCCACTGGTACGAAAGTTCCAATTTTGGTATCCTTCTTCATGGTTATTGGATGGTCATTTACATTTATAATGCGTACAGGTATTTCTTCGGCAGTCATGACTAACCCTTTTCCAACCAGGATTCCTCGACCAACCTCTTCATCGTGATACCATGGTTCCATCATGACCGGTGTTCCTTCTTCGACGGTTCCTTGTAGCCTTGCCACCTGAACCTTGCTACCTGAACAGTCTTATCCTCGTGTGGGTGAAGGAATACCTCCTCAGAACCTACTCTAATCACTCGGTTCTTGAAATCTAGCTGGAAGCCATGTAGGTTCATAACGTCCATTCCGAGTATTATGTCCTCTTCGATATCGGCGACAACGACTGTGTGGGTGAACTTTTCTGCGCCAATTCCCAATTGCACCGGTAGTTCTCCATGGACATTGGCGCTTTCACCTGTGGCAGTCCTGAGTCGCAGTCTCGTCGGTAAAAGTCTTTTCCGGGTGTTGACAGTCTCGGGGCGAATAATAGTCCTCGTTGCTCCAGTGTCCACCAATAGTGTATACTTCCTTCCATTAACTTCACCATCCACGTATACACTATCGTCGCGACATTTAAGAGAGGCTATTAGGATGAGAGGGTCTTTGGAAGGTCTTCGGGTCGAAGCTGCCCTCTGAAGGTCGACCCTTCCTAGTTTTCCTGCTGGGCGTCTTCGTTTGTAGCAGTTCTCGGTCGCTTGCACGAACTGCGTACATGTCCCATTTCTCCACAATTCCAGCATCTCACAGCTTTCAGTTTTCCATTTGAGATGCTTTTCATCATGTTGACAATCTGGTCAAGCTTGTTCTCAACTTCTTCGTCTGCTACAACCCTCACCTTGCCGTATACTCCGGAAGCCTGTGTAGCTGCTTCGTACTCCAAGGCTGCAGACAGTACGTCGACCAGTGTCTTATGCCGAGCCAAGCGTAGAGTTCTCTGCATTTCATGGTCACGAACTCCGTCGATGAATGTCTGTACCCCTAAACATTCCATGACATTCTCCGGTGCCGATGGATAGGCAAACCGCACCAACCTCGCAATGTCTGCTTCGAATTCTTGCAGAGTTTCGTCGCGTTTTTGTTTGCGGTTTTTCAGCTGCGACTGGTACAGATGCTCCAGGTGTTCCAGGCCATATCTCATATTCAATCGCTTTTTGAGTTGTTCAAAATCTTCGGCCTCTTCCACTGGAATGGTCTGGAGGATATCCATAGCGTCTCCTCTGAGGGCAAGAGTTAGATTTAACGCTTTTTCCTTCTCACTCCAGTTGTTTGCCTTCGATGCCGCCTCGAATTGCTTAAGATAGTTCGGCCATGACGTTTTACCATCGAACGTTGGCAGTTTCACTCGGCTGTTAATATCGTTTTCCATTTTCGGTTTCAACTCTACTTTATCTGCCAGTTCGTCGTTATTCGGGGCTTGCCTAGTTGTAATATCCGGTTTATTACTAGTCTTCCTTTCGATTTCTTTGATTTTTTGTTTCATTTCTTGCTCCATACTTTTAATCTTTTCTTCCACGGCAGAAATATCAGTCATCATGGATGTCATTTCATTTTTCATGTCCGTCGAAATTTTATTCTCCATGTCCGACATTTTGTTTTCCATGTCCGACATTTTGTTTTCCATGTCCGCCGAAAGTTTACTTTCCATGGATGAAATTTTATTTTCCACGTCCGACAATTTGTTTTCCATGTCCGCCGAGAGTTTACTTTCCATGGCTGAAATTTCGTTTTTTATATCCGTCGAAATTTTATTTTCCATGGATGAAATTTTATTTTCCACGTCCGACAATTTGTTTTCCATGTCCGCCGAGAGTTTACTTTCCATGGCTGAAATTTCGTTTTTTATATCCGTCGAAATTTTATTTTCTATGTCCGACATTTTGTTTTCCATGGATGAAATTATAGAGGCGGACGCTTCGTCGGTGAATTCAAACGTTTCCGGGTCCAATCCATTGTTAATCATAGCTTTTTTTAGTCGTTCCACTAACACTGACTTGACCCCACTTGTGTCCAGTTCGTAATCCTCCAACTCTCTTCGAAGCTCTGAAACTTTTAATTCACAAAGTTTCTTCGCCATCTTCCTGTATATTTATTTATCTATTTATTTTTTTTAGCCCCACACCTGACACCAATGTAACGTTTATTCTAATTTATATTTACAATTAATTTATATTTACAGATTTATATGTAATTCAGTCCTTATTTAATAATTTATGTCATACACTAAACACACTAATTATAATTTATATGAGAGTCACTTAATAATCACTTTATCGATGCGCGATTACTTTCCTTCGGTATCAACACTGACTGATTGACTAATTTCCTGCGGCGATGCTTGTGGCCTATTTATACTCACGCGCCGTAATTCTAGAAATCTTTCGGCGTTCTGGCGGGTTCACTGGATATTCTCGATGTTTCGTATTCTGGATGCTTCTCGAAAATTGGGCGGAGGAGCCATAGTCGTCTCATACGGGAATTTCACTGGGGGCACTAAGTGAGAATATTATTGCAGTAGCTCGCGTAACAATAGAAACATTAATCTTAAATGCAAGCTGATCACCTTTGCTAGACCTAGCGTTTTTGAAATGTCTTCATCATCGAAAGACAAATCCAATTGCTCCGCGCAAAATGCCGATCCCAAATTTTGTAACATTTCTGGCTCATTAGTTCGCCATTTTCTAAGCGGAAAACATCCTGGCGATAAAACATTAGCTAATTCCAGGAAACTATTTTTTGCTGAATTTAAATCATCAAAACCAGTAAGTAAATCGTCGACATAAAAATCGTGTTCGATTATTTCCGCAATATGTGGCCTTTCAATTTTACATTCTTGCGCTAACTCTTTAAGACAACGAGTTGCTAGAAACGGAGAACTTCCAAATGTAACGGTCAGTAACTCATAAGCAGACAACTCCTCGGTGGGGGCACCCCGCCATAAAATCCGTTGTAAATTTCGTTGCTCAGGCGTTATCGATATCAGCGGTTACCATGTACCGATGCTGTCTAAAGCGCAATAAAATTGTTAAAATGTCATCCTGAATCACTGGCCCTTTCATCTGTAAATCGTTTAGTGAAATATTAGTTGCTGTACGAGCCGACGCATCGAAAACCACACGGAGTTTTGTAGTCTTACTTTCGTCGCGTAATACCCCGAGATGAGGTAGGTAAAAGCAAGTTTCACCTGTTGATAAAGGAACCTTTCTCATCTTGCCTAGAGATTCATAGCTTTCTAAATATTTTGAATATAAATCTGAAGTTTGATTTTTTGCAAATTTCCGTTCAATTGAATGAAGTCGATATTTTGCTTGTTCGAAGGAGTCACCCAAAGTGTCAACTGACCTTTTAAATGGTATCGAAACCTGAAATCTGCCATTCGGCAACCGAATAGTGGTTTTTACGAAATGCGCCTCGCATTCTATTTCCTCGGCAGACCATTTTCCCTTTGTAGGAACATTTTCAATTTCAAAAAACTTTTCTAACTGTTCTTGCACCCCTTAGGTATCTAGATCTTGACTAAACTTACAAAAAGTTACATGCCCTTTTGTTTTTGTTACACCTGAGGCTCTGCCACTGGTTCTACCCCAAATAACCCAACCTAGTAATGTTTCTTGTAAAACTGGTCGATCAAAACCTAAACTAAATTGCCTATTTATAAGCAAATTCCAAAATAGATCTGCGCCAATTAGCATGTCGATAGGGCCTGGTTTATAAAAATTTTCATCTGCCAGTTGTATTTCTTGAGGAATACCCATGGACGTATAAACAAAGATGGACCCAGTTATTTACATCAAATTGTGAAGCCAAAAATATTATGTTAGGTCAGTGCAACGATTACATTCTAAACACCTTCGAAGGTTGTCACGTTGTAGAGATTATAATTCCTTGTTCAAGTATTGCTAAAAATGTAAATCATCTTCCTGTCATTGCCCACTTTCCAACGTAATTAATAATTATTTTGAAATATTAAATATGTATTTTTGATAGATTCAGTTGAAATATTAAATGTAAATATCTCGTTATAAGCATGAAAACATTTTTTAATACGTAGAAGTTCTGAAAATTATTTGAAGCCGGCAACGTCGTGCTCTCAACGTCTCATGTCAACTGTGCGGCTGCTGTTCTATGAGCAATTCTTTGATTCCGTCTTGTTCTGTGCCTCTAGCTTGTGTTTATACTGTTTATACAGTTGAGGAAGTTTGTTTTGATTTCATTTTTCAGCCCTGCTTTAAGTGTTATTTGTGAAAAAGTGATATAATATTATCAATAATGGTGCTACAGTGCTGTATTTGCAAAAAAACTAAGTTTTTATATCCCGATCTCACGTTTCATACGTAAGTATTGTTTATTTACATTTTAGAAGTATAAACAAACTTCTCATGACTTATGTTTCATAGGCGTGGTAGTGGGTTTCGTATATATGCTTGGGACAAAATAATATTCAATCAAATTGTGATGTAAAAATGTTTCTTTACAATAATTCACAATAATAAATCGGTTTTCAAGAAATTAGACATCATGGACGTACTTTTATAAAGGGTTATATACATAATCATCTGACTATAAAAACTCAATAATTCACAATTAAGATTTTGAATATTGTTTTGTTTTCCTACATTCAACCACTAATGATAATTCAAATTGTAGTTGGTTTTTTTATGAATTTAATTGGATTTTATAAGGAGTAGGAATAAAAACTCATTCACCTAATTACCTATGTAGGTTTCCAACCAATACTGATGATAGAGCCATTTGGTTATCAAATTTAGGAGAAGGGAAGGAAATTTCAAAAAATTCAAGAATCTGTTCTGCCCACTAAAGTCAAGAAGATTTTGAAGTTAAACCGAGCGGTAAAAAATTCTTGAAAAAGGGTGCCACTCCAGCATCTGTAGTTGATCCTGTGTCAATGCAAGGGTAGGAAATAATAAATTATATCAATCTTAAGTACCCAATCAGCTGAATATAAAATTTAGGGAAAACTAAATTATTATTTACTATTCTGTACTTTATAGGCCAAAAACAATTCAGTCAATAGATACTGCTGCACACGCTAATATTGAGGAAGATATAAATTGTCCAGGCTCTTCATCAATTAAAAGGTAAGCTGACAAATATTTAAAAAAAGAATTATCAAGTAACTAGAATCACTGGAAACTGTTGGGGATTCTGACAACTTGTCAATTAAATTTAATATGGGGCTTGGCTTGAAAACAATTTGAATGTCATAATTGTGTACAGTTCAATTTTGAAAGAAAAATGCCACTTAGTTTTTTTTGTATACCTACTGAGGATTTACTCAACATCCATAAAACAATCTGAATAACGCTTGAAACAGTAGGTGCTGAAAATTTATAAACTTTGTTGGCTTGCCAATCAGGCACCATATTAAGACACTGGGTTTGAATTCCCCAATTGTATCATATATTTGTCATATCTTGTTTGGTTTAAGGTCATCAGTGATAATAAATATACCACCTTCAACCAATTTATCACTTGATTCAGCTTCAGATGACAGTTTTCAGATGAGCATTGATTCTCCAGGTCCTTCAATAAAGAGGTAAGTTTTGAGTATATAAAGCATTGATGTATGGTTTTTATATTGATGACTGCTTTGAATTATCCATGATTTTTTGTTTCTTATTTTCAGGAGAAAAATTGAATCAGATAATGATCAACTTCAATCTGATATTTCAACTACCATAACAGTATCAGACATATCAAATACTTTTTCTGCATCAGACATGTCAAATAATGTAACCTCAGACATTGAAAAAGTTCCGACTATCAATGTAAGTCATGAACAGACAGCAGAATCCTCTTTCAGTACTCTGTCAGCATCTGAAACTGAATTAGTTCAAACTGATACTAATAACAGAAGATGTGGATAATAGCTACATTGAACAAGATAGGAAGACTGAACCATTATCCAAAATGTCAAAGAAAAAGTTAGTTCTTATATTATACATTACATTTTAATAGCCATTAAAATAAACATCATCAGTTGAAAATATAATTAAAATTTTCTATTGATAACAATGAAAAAAATATTTGAATAAACAAAATACATTGATAAAATGATTGCATGCCAATTAATTACCACCAATTTTTAGGGAAACTAATGCAGTTCATGAGGTGTCTAGTAGTTCCTTCTCTACCCCTACAAAAGCGAAAAGAAATTTTAAGATGTTAAAATATACTGTTATTTCTCAAAAACGAAAGATACGAACTTTGCAGCAATCAGTTAGGAGGTTAAAATCTAGGGTTACATCTTTGAACACATTGATAAAATTATTGGAACAGAAAACATTGTTGCATGAAAATTGTGAAGCTCCATTGAAAGTGAGTATTTTGTATAGATTTAAATTATTGAAATGTAACCAAATCAGTAACTACCTATATCTTCAAAATTGCACTCGACATAATACTAATGCTAATATGTTTGTTTCAGGCTTCCTTGCCTGAATCTGTTAATCAACTTTTTGAGAGAATGTTGAAAGGACATAGAAACCAAAAATACACACCAGCACTCAGATCCTTTGCACTTACGCTAAGTTTCTATTCAATAAGAGCATACAATTTTGTGAGGAACACTTTTAATAAATCATTACCTCACCTTACAACATTATCAAAATGGTACCAGTCAATTAATGGAGCTCCTGGATGGACACAAGAGGCATTAAACACATTGAAAGCCAAGCTAGTGAAGCTAAAGAAAAAAATAAAACTGTTGTTTGTAATCTGGTATTTGATGAAATGTCAATTCAAAAACAAATTGAATGGACAGGAAAAAAATTTTGTGGTTATGTGGATATTGGTACTGATTTTGATAGCGATGAACTTCCACAGGCCAAGGAAGTGCTTGTTTTCATGCTAGTTAGTATGAATAGTTCTTGGAAGATACCTGTAGGATATTTTTTGTTAGATGGTCTTCGTGGTTCTGAAAAAGCTGCACTAGTCCGAAAATGTTTGGAATTGGTACATGATACTGGAGTGCTTGTTACCTCCCTAATATTCGACGGGGCTCCTGCTAACTTAAAAATGGCAGCAGATTTAGGAGCTGATTTCAGAGTACCTATAAAAAGTGATTTCAGTCATCCTGTTACACAGGAAAAGGTATTTATATTTCTAGATCCATGCCATATGATCAAGCTAGTACGAAATTGTCTAGGATCCGAAAACATTTTAGAAGATCGCGACAAAAACCAAATTAGTTGGTCTTATATCGACAAGTTGGTTGATATACAGTACGACCAAGGCTTACATGCTGCAACGAAATTGCGGAAACGTCATATTATGTGGACAAAAGAAAAAATGAAAGTAAAAATTTCCACTCAAACACTAAGTAAAAGTGTAGCAGATTCTTTGTTATACCTTTGCAAAGATTTATCTTTGTCTGAATTTAGAGGAGCTGAAGCAACTGCACAATTTATACAATATTTTAATGATCTGTTTGATATGTTCAATTCTAAAAACAGATTTGCTAAATATTTATATAAGAAGCCATTATCTCCGAAAACAAAAGTGCAGTTCTTCTAGTATTTAGATGAGATTAAAGAATATATAGTTCATCTATCCTCTAGATCAGTCAATATTTTGGAATCTAGAAGGAAAACTGGGTTTTTAGGCTTTCTTATTTGTATAGAAAGCCTTAAAGGTTTGTATGAGACATATTTGGAAAAAAATAATTATTTAAAATATATCCTTACCTAAAAACTTTCCCAAGACCATTTAGAATTATTTTTTGGTTCTGTGAGGAGTCGTGGGGGATTCAACAACAACCCTACTGCAAGACAATTTGAAGCAGCTTATAAGAGGTTGATAGTCCATACTGAAATAAAAGCTGGTGACACTGGAAATTCTATCAACCTTGATGCAACTTCAATATTGTTTTGTAGTAGTGGTAAGCTGACCGAAAATGAAGATTTAAATCAGGCTGCCGAACAGAATACCCTCGAAGAACAATTGGAGGCTGATATTCACAACCTTGATTATATAAATTCCTCAGCTTGGAACTTAACAGACTATGTGGATGACATTGTTTGCTATATTGCAGGTTTTGTTTCAAGGAGCCTAAATAATAGTGTTACATGTTCCACATGTAAACGATTATTAATAGATGAAAATGATGAAACTTTGTCCAAACTTCAAAAGAGGAAAGAGTATAAAAATCTCACAAAGGCATCACTTTTAACCATCAGAACTTGCAAAGAAGCTGAGAAATATTTCAGATTTTTTAATAAAACTACGAATATATACAATTGGCGCATTAAAAATCTGATGAATATTTTAGTAACCAAAACAATGCAAAATATCCCAAAAACCGTTTATGAATATTTTGGGGACCATTTGTATGATGAAGATATAATCAATGGTCACTCAATTCAACTTTTAAAATTGGTGCTTGAAAAATATTTCAAAATCAGAATAAATCATGAAACTAAGAAAAAGTTAGATTCCACCACTATACGAATACGGAGTGTTCTTACTAAAACTGTTTTGTTTCGCAATCAGTAGATCCATTTTAGCACCAATTTTTTTTAATCAAATATTGTTCTTAAACCTATCACTTTTTTAAATGAAACTGAGTGTTTCTAATTAATTCCACTATTTAATTAAAAAATTATCAATATCTTGGAGTTTTCTTAATTTTTTCAATAAACAGTGGAATTAATTAGAAATACTTAGTTTCATTTAAAAAAGTAATATGAGTATATTACTATATTCCACAAAGTAAGGGTCCAAACAGTAAATTAAGTTTTTAAACCTTTTACTTTGTAGTTACGTTATTATTGTATACACCTACATTTTTAAAACAAATAAAGTAATACCCTCTTGGTAATTTTTTATTCTTCCTTCTCCATGTGATTGCCAATTAATTGTTATGTGTAACTAGTAATTATGCTACAATTTTTTCCAAATTATTGTGCAGAATATTTGTTTTCAAGAATTTGTATTTGATAATTAATCTATCTGAAATAGTTATGAAATGATACATGCAACTCTATAAAATTTACCAAATATACTATTTACTATATTTATATTTACTATTAAAAAAAGTTTAGAGTAATATACACCTTTTATGTGTTTTAATTTCTTTTCCACTCATTTTGACATGTTCTATATACCTACCTTCTTTGGAACGACACGATTCCGCCACCCTAGCAAATTGAAAATTTTGTTATAGGTATCGAGTCTGCCATTATAGAACAATCACAGTTTTTATTCTTATACTTTTAATTTTTTTGAATTGCCTTTAATAATATTTACGTGCGCCTATGTTGTTTGAGGAACTGGCACATTCTATCGCTACAGATTCCCCTTCCCTCGACCCGCATGCCTACGAATTCGCGGCTTCAAAATAATATGTGCTGAATGTATCTTGTTGCTGTGTCCATCTTTGTTTATACGTCCATGGGAATACCCAACCCTTCAATATCTAATTCAAACGCTGGTAAAGAAGTTGTTATTTCCGGCAACACTAGACAAATTAGTCTTGTTTTGTAATTATAATGCCTCGAGGACACCTCAATAGAACATCTATAATGTAATGTTAAATTTTTACTATTTATTCCTGAAACCGAAAGATTTATCTTTTCCTTTTTTAAAGCTAACTTATTGCACATGGACTCACTTACTTACTATGACTGAGAGCCAGAGTCTAAAACGGCGCGAACTGGAAAAGCTTTATCGTTCACGAGAATACACATATGTCCAAAAGTTTGGAATATTGGAATATTTCATCTTTTTCTTGATTTTTGTATAAAAAATTTTCTGAATAATTAAACATCATTTTGCTACAACGCCCACCAATATAAATAAATCTCAAAGCCAGATAAACAATATGCAAAAAAATGATTTATTCTTTTGGAGTGAAAAATTTACAATGTACCACTTACATTTAAAATTAAATTAGTATAGAAAAAAATATTTTTTTATAAAATTAATAATCAGTATTTCCTCCATTGGTCTGTATGCATGACTGCAGGCGATTTGGCATGCTGTCGATTAAATGGTCGAGCTGGGCTTGCGGAATTCTCTCCCATTCTTCACGAGCAGCATCTTTTAGTTCTCGCAGTGTAATAGGGGGATTGTTTCGCTTCTTAATGCGTGTTTTGAGAATGTCCCAGGCATGTTCAATGACGTTCATGTCAGGGGAATTCGAGGGCCACCATATTGTGGATATTCCTTCTTCTTCCAGAAAATTTTGTACTGCTGCTGTTCGATGCGGAGGTGCGTTGTCATGCATAAACACAAATCTATCACCTACTGCCCCTCGGAATAGACGCACGACAGGATTTAAAACCTCCTCGATGTATACAGCCCCAGTGACTCTTCTCTCCAGAACCAGTAGAGGCGTCCGTGTGCCACTCATAATACCACCCCAAACCATAATACTCCCACCTTCAAATGGGACACGCGGTTGGGCTGTTTCTAGTCGGGCTTGTCGTCCTGAGGCTCTCCAAACTAGTGTTCTTCGCGAATCAGAAACCAAGCCAATTTTTGATTCATCAGAGAACATCACGTTATTCCAGTTAGGACCATGATGTACCATTTCTCGAGCCCATTGCAACCTTATAATTTTGTGTTGATAGGTTAGTTTGGGAACACGTAAGGGTCTTCTACGATACAAATTTACTGCATTTAGTCTGCGTGTTATTGTTTGCCGTGAAATATTCAGTCCTTCAAGCCTAACAATTTCTCTGGAGATACCACTTATTGTAGATTCCAGACGATTTCTTCGAGCTATCAATGTTATCTGCCGGTCTTGTGCTGCTGTTGTACATCGATTTCTGCCCCTTCTGGGGCGATCCTTCACGTCATTTGTGTCTTGGAATTTTTTTTGAATTTTCGATACAGCACTCTGAGTGACGCCAATAATATTGGCGATATCACTTTGAATAAAGCCCTGTTGTAACAATGCAATTACTCTAGATCTGTCGAAATGAGATATCATGTTTCTAGGCATTTTTAAACAGCTCGAATGAAATTTAAACAAGAACTGAAATAATGTGTAAATACCAAAATCAGTTTAATGTGACCAAATTGCTACAAAAACGAATCAAATTTTTGATAATTTTCATTTAAAAACGCTCTAGAATAAATATCAACAACTGTTTTTAAACCACCATAGGCGTAGATATATTATTTGTACGTATTCCAAACTTTTGGACATATGTGTATTTAAAATAGCAGTGCATAACAAAGTCTGATTATTGCAAGGAACCGTAGACAGCATGTCGTGGTTTTTTGTAACCCAGCGAAAGACTAGTGTGAAGCAGTGTATTATGCTTCTTTGAGTGACATGTTTTACAGGCACCGAATAAACGACTTTTTGTAAAATGACCAGGACGAAGAAATCTATGACAAAGTTTTAATTTATTTGCCTGGTCATTTCTCTCTGACACTGTTAAGGCATTGAACTTTTCACAAAAATAAACCAAATGCTCCCCCGAACAAACATCACATTTTTTTAAAGTCTTTTCTTTATTTGTGTCTCGGTTGGACTCATTTGAAGAAAACAAAGTCCTACCTTTACCTTTATTAAACGACTTATTTTGGTCATATCTGTTAATTTCTAAGTGTTCTAATAAATCCGCCCTATTTTTTAGAAATTCAAACATCATTTATCGAGGGAATCTCCTTTTGAAATTTATATTCTTCCCATTTTGATATGGAAAAATCATCTAAGCCTTCGACTATTATATAATTAACACATCCCAATGATCTGTAGGCATATTGAGAGATTCTAGGGCCCTTAAATGTTTTGAGGCCGTACCTAAATCCCAAGCAGTCAGGTAATTGTCTGCAGAAAACTCCGAGGATTTTATAACTTGTGCAGCGCTACCCTCTATTACGCTCTTAAATAGTGGAATTTCTGTATTTGATTAATTTCCTTATTTTCATGTATCAGCGAAACAAATAGATCTCTAAACTCTAGCCAGGTCTCGTGTGCCCCGTTAAAACTTGGCAATTTTATATCCGGTAACTTTATACTTTGGCTAATACCTAATTTTAAATCTGATCTATAACCTGTGACCCCGTCCGAAACTCCGTTCGTGAGAATAGTATTCGAACTTTTGGGTTTTAATTCGTCAATTAATAATTTTGCCTCTGCGACAAATTCAAAAAAATTATTTTCGAACTCAGACCTCTCAGACATCTTCAGAAAGCAAATCTATCTCGTTTTGTAAAGGTTCAAATGATTCTGCTAATAGGCTTTGAATATTAGAAGTACGTTCCTTTAACTGTATTTTTAAAGCATCGCTAATCTGAATCCCATTATCCCTATCCGTCTTTATTTTATTGATAAAAGTTGAAAAATTAGTCAGTTTCGTTTTTACAGACCCCCTTTTCTTATTTAGAACTTAGTGTTCGGTGTTAGTATTAGTTGCCATTTTTTATACTCAATAAACACCAGTCAAAATCCTAATATCACTTTCAATTTAACTAAATAAGAGTTAAATGAGTATAAAATAGGATTGAAAAACAAACTAACAATCGATATCGATTAAATACTGCTACTTTGCCTGATAAAACATTTGTTATAAAACGGAATTAGGAACAGGTAAATAAACGAAAAATGAAGGAAGAAGGAACTCACATTTTCTTTCCAGTCGACCAATTCTTAATGCATAACCAATAATAGCGAGCCAGTCTCTATTACTCTTTGAACGGTCCACTGCAAAAATTTCTGGCTTCTTGAACACTATTTTGCACTGCTTTCAAGTTCATACGACAAGAAGGACCATATCAATTTACGAAAGAAAAATACGAAGAACATTAATTGTGGACTGTAGTGATATTGGTTCTTTATTCACAACGTAATGGTTTTAACATTGAATTATATCAATAGAACATAAGAACTTAAAAACATTTTCTAAGAAAAAACGACTGTTTTTTTTATTCGGTTATTTAACGTCGGTCTTTTTCTGCAACTCGGGCTAATCACCGACGCCGGGAGCATTCTACCCCTAACCGGAAATTTTGCCGAATCTACTAGTATTCCAACCAGTGGTAGGGATCTTTATCGAGCCCAACATCCATGGACTCGGGACCTCGGTTTTAGGTTTATCCGAAAGACGGCATATCTACATTATACCTCGTGCTCATTGGTATAATGCCTGCGGGCTGTGATATGCTACTGACCCTAGTAATCTAAGGTGCTTCGCTGCAGGCTGTACGGGCTCTACGACGGTGTTTCCCCAGTGGTCACCCATCCAAGTACTAACCTCGTTCGACCTTGTTTGGTTGCAATTATCGCATCAGAAGCGTTCCACTGCAAAGCTGGGCCGACGCCCAAAAAACGAATGTTACAAAAATTAATGCTGATTTGACACGTCTTGTCAGCGGAACACAGAATAATGTTTTTCATAGTTGTGACACTTGCACGTGGTTTCTGAACATGATTCAAAGTCGCGGAAAATTCCCATTTCATTAAAAACCGATAAGGTACATGTGAAAAACTTTTTTCCGTACATTCTTTGGGCCTCGAGGAAGAGCGGTGCGGTAGTGGCAGAAAATTAGCAGTTCGGAAAACTCTCGGCAAAAGGTTCAATTAACTTATCGTGTGATGATATCATGATTTCTTCTACTTACATACATTACGAGACTGATAGTGTACGTTTTCTAAATTATCAATAATCATTTTGAAAAAAAATCGTTAGTTCCAAGGCTCAAGAAATTCGTCTGTTATGTGACCAGGTTTATGAAACACTAATTTCAATGGACATAAAATAAGAAAGGTAGTCGTTATGACGATAATCAGATTGAGGCGTCTGCAGTAGTGTATTAAAGCTATAGAGGTAATATAGAAACAGTGACGTCTCATGAGGAGGTAAACCCATTGAAAGTCCCTTCGGTGACTCATGCGAAAGTTTTCAAGATCATGCGTTTCCGGATTAAAACAAAAAATTAAATTGTAAAGAAAATATAGACTTTCTCAATGAAACCTGATTGTTATATGAAATTATTGCATCTCTTTGCGCACTATCTAAGGCCGTGGCAATTTTTTGTATGGAAAAGAGAAAGAAAAGTTAGCAAGAGGATGAAAGGTGTTGCTTTGATTTTGCATAAATTACATAAATCGCGGTTTAAATCTGTAAAACCCGATTTAGACCACGATGTGTATTATGTTTGGGTTGAAAACTGTTGTGTATGCAATAATAATAGATTCCAGTCACATTAGATGCTATATTATATATTGAACAAAACTTAATAAACGTAATCTAATTGACATATATTTAATTCTATATGACCCTGACAACCCGGGATTGTTAACCGGCGCGTTCACTATGTATCTCCGTAACACTTCCCCTCGTTGTATTTATAAAGTTATAGATCTAAACGTTTTGGCGGCCTTCTGTTTCTACTACTGCGGCGAACCACCACATCCTCCTTATGTTTCGGTTCGTTGATTTGAGGCACACTCTCGGCCGAATATCCTACCTCTCCATTAGCCGGTTGTTGCTCCGATTTCTATGGTGTCTGGTCCTCTTTCTCAATATTTTTTTTCTTAACGGGTTCATTCTCAGAGTTAACGCCTTTATCCGTCTGTGATTCCGCTTGCGAATTAGGCACATGATGCTCCCTAACAGACGGATCATTGTAGATAGGGTGGTCTTTAATACATGATTTTAATATTTGATCCACATGTCTTCTATGAATTTTTCCATCTGTATTTATCTCATAGTGTAGTTTTCCTTTTTTACCCACGATGACTCCGAATTTCCATTTATTGTCATCATACGATCGTATCTGTACTGTTTCTCCCACATTGAATTGTTTATTTATTTGTATTTCTTCCCTTTTGTTGTTCATGTCCGTTGCGAATTCCCTTTGAACCAAATCAATCCTTGTTCTATATAATCTTTTAAACATCATTTCACCAGGACTCAATCCAGTGGAATTATTTGGCGTTTTCCTGTGCATCATTAACATTTTTGTTAGTTTGTCCTGGAGAGTACCTCCCTCATGTATCATTGCCTTTAATTTATTTTTAAATGTTTGTACATATCTTTCCGCTTGTCCATTGGTCGATGGATGGAAAGGTGCTGTGAATTTTGATTGAATTCCATTTTGCTTTAAAAATCCTTGCATTTCTTCTGATCGAAATTGTTTTCCATTGTCTGATACTACTATCAAGGGTAATCCAAATGTAGTGAACATTCTGACGTAGGTATCACTTCCAGCCATTTCGTATAGGCATCCACAACTATCAAGAAATAATTTTTCATGAAAGGCCCTGCATAGTCTATGTGTATTCTAGTCCATGGTTCCTTTGGATATTCCCAACTGTGTACGGGTACTTTAATAGGATTTCTTTGAAGCATGCAACATGCTTTACACTCCTTTACCATCTTTTCAATGTCAGAATCAATGTTTTTCCACCATACGTAGCTTCGAGCCAGTGCTTTCATTTTTACAATTCCAGTATGTGCTGTATGTAACTCTTGCAATATAGTGGCTTGTAATTGTTTTGGTATTACGATTCTAATTCCATAGAAAATGCAATTATCTTGTAATGAAAATTCATGTATATTGTTCATGTTTCCTTTTCCCGATTGAATATTTTTATATAACCCACATAGCAAGGTGACGTAACGTTGACGTTAATAAAACGTCACGTTTTACGTCAAAATCACCAAGGTATTGACGAGAAACTCACGTCCTGATGACGGCAATATGTCACAGGTATTTGACGTCATTATGTGACGTAGAAAAGGCGTCACCTTTTACGTCAAATTATCACTGAATTGAGACCTAAATTTACGTTTTTATGACGACAGTATCTTCGATAATCGACGTCATTAAAGACGTAAAATATATGTATTTGAGAAAAAAACTCTCAATGAAACCACCGTTTTGTAGTTCCATGCACCGCCTTGAATGTAATGTATTGTCAAAGTTGTAAAATAAAGCTCTTGAAATAGAGCACATGTCTCATAACCTGTATTCTTGGACTTCAGCAGAGGCAGGTTATACAATAATTGGTACCAAATGTATTAGGACATTTCCCACATCTATATATGGAAACTGGATAATTAAACAAAAGTTCAAGTCCAAACATAATGTATATTCTTTACTCTATTTTTTATTACAAAATATAAATAAAACAAAAAGTATATCTATTCTAATAGGAATCATCTATTAAAAACAAAGTTATAAAAAATGTAAATTTTTACGTAATCTTAATATTTTTTATTTTAAATAAAAAAATTATATTACTAAAGATCCTATGAGAGTTTTTTCAATTAACATTTTTTTCTTGGACCCTTCAATTGTTTTGTAAGAACTCACATGTACATACAGGGTTGTTTCGAAATTTGACCCATTAGAAAATGTTCAATTTTCTTATGAACTTGAGATTCCATATAGGCCATCTACCATAATTGGTGCTTATAAGAGTCTGAATAAAACATCAAGTAGAGACCAACTTAAAAAATTAGCCTGTATGGACAACATAACAGGCTAAATTAAGCAATGCAAGTGTGTAGAAGAGGAATTGAAACAAAAATATCTTGGTATGGCAAAAACATACATTTTCCAATTATTTCAGTAGTGTGCCAGGTTTTTGAGAAATCAGATAAGCCCAAAAGAATATGTAAATCACTAGAATCAAATGGATAATCATAAAATGAAGTATAGGAAGTAAAAAACTTTCCTGAAATCTTTACATTATTATTTCTTTCACTAATGAAATCTTCTATTTAAGTTAAAATGTTTAGTAATATAAAAGTAAATATGAAGATTGCCGTAATATAACAAAATAATAAATACTCACAGAATATTTTTCAAGTATAAATATTGAACAATAAAAATGATAATTCTACCCTTCTTGTTTTTCTTTCTAACTAACCTTTTGGGAGCACGCTTCAGCCAAATTTTAATACAGTCATCGATTTCTGCCGCATCTCCTTCACTTTTGGATAAAATGGCATCTTAAATTAACAACAAAGAAAAAACGTAAAAATGTTTTCTTAATAAATATACAAGGTGTCCCAAAACATGGCAATATTGGTAGGATTAAGACAAAACACAAAAATAAATAGGGTGTGCTTAATAAAGTCCAGTATTGAGATACAGAGGGTTGACGTTTGAAATTTAAAAATGAATATATGTTTTGTGAAAAAAGAGATGTAGAAGTTATAGCCATAATTCTGAAAACTGGGGCACACCAGGCGACTAAAGTTTAAAATGCAAACCCCATTTATTTTTGATTTTGTCTTAATCCTACCAATCTTGTTATGTATGCTTTAAACACCTTGTATAGTGCCCATTACTTATAAATAAGAACTAACAACTCCCAAGTTCTACCTTTGTGAACGAAAAAATAGGCTATAACATTGTAAATGAAATCGGTTTGAGTATCGCTAGCTCTTGATATATTATTATAGGCAGTGATGTAAAATGACGGTCATTTTAAACATTGTGACAAATGACCGTCACGTGACCGTCATATGACCGTCATTTTGGTCATTTTCATAATCATTGACAATTCATATATACCTAAATGCAAAAACACGTGAAATGCAGATATGTGAATCATTATCTTGAAATGAAAAACAGGATATAGGATATAAGAAATATTATTAACATAAATAAAAAAGAACACCAATATCACACTAAAAATTTTAAAGGTACTATGGACTATGGTACTAAATGTATAAATTATACAACAATAACTGTTGTATAAAATATACTTAGGTAACTTAAGTAATAAGAATATCTATAAATAATATAATTAATATAAATATATTATTAACATTCTGAATAATCAATAATATAACGGAAACAAAAATAAAACTATCAATATTAAACAAAAACCAAAAACGAATGAACTCTTACTTCTAACTAGAAAACTAGAAATAAAAAAACAAAAACACATTCTTATATCACATTAACAAAGATAAATAAGGTAAGGAATAAGGAAACGAGGCAATTGAGAGGTACCTACATAATAAAATAAAAATATTCTAGATTCAGATTCAGTCTACTTCTGTTTCCGAAAAGTCTTTTTTTAATCTGAAATATCTTCTGGTTCTGGATCAGATGATTCTCGAAATTCGAAATTTCTTTCCTCTTCGTCTTCTTCACTTTCGGTTTCTGTTTCCGATCCTAATTCATCTCTTCTGATGAAACGCCAGCACGTGTTTATTTTAAGATAAGGTTATGTGCAAAATGACCTGGCGGTCATTTTCGAATGTGACATGACCGTGACCGACGTCATGACCACCAAAATGACGCGGTCATATGACCGACTCACATCACTGATTATAGGTAAGGTTTTAAAGAAACTTCCTCAAAGGTAATTAGTCATAATATGTAGATACCCCTGAGTTATTAATAAATAATAAAAAGTTACACTTACTGACAACTACTTTCCGTAGATTTAGTTTTGCAAATGCTTTCTTTTCGTTTCTTGATCCCAAAAAACTATATTTGGCTAAGATTAGAGACTAGATTTCAAAGAATATTGTTGACTTTTCCAACTTTATCTCGACCACCCAAGGTCTCACAATATGTAGCCTACAAACATATAAAGGGTGTCAGGTGTTACAAAAACTTATTAGAAAAATTCGAGGGTATTAAACTAATTCACGCAATTTTTTTTTAAATGAACTTCAATAAGAAAGTTTAAAGAGCAAAATGTTGCCTTCATTATAATAATTGCCAGTTATATATGTGTTGATCAAATACTGATCAGGGATTAAATATTGAATATTGATGATAATTCTATCAATCTATGTGATAAGACAATAAAAATTTATAATCAAACATGGATTCAAACTATACAGTATGTAATTTTATATGTATATGGTATAAATATGACAGCAATATCAATTATTTTCAAAATTTAATCCTGAGATCAATTTTTGATTGGCTTTTATATAACTGTTTATGAGATTTTTTTAAGACAAGAACTTGTATCATTGTAGGAAAAATGCTTTTGCAACAATTGTGGATAAAACTCAACAAAAATTATAATAATTTTAACTACCACTCACCAAAGCAGAAAGATTTTTCTCTGCTCCAAGATACTCCTCGATTGTGACCAAATCTGTAGTATTTTTAATTGGAAGCTCCACTGGAGTATCTTTGGGTGGGGCCAATTTTAATTTTGTCCCATCCTGTCTCTCCTCAAGAATACTCAAAATATGTTTGTTTTTCTGCTTTATTTGCAGCAGAATATTGAGTATATTTTTTTGGAAATCTAAATATTTAAAAATTAACCAGGATTGTTCAATGTATGTAAGGTAAAATGTTAATACCTGAAACTATTGTGTTATCCACTTCTCTATAGGTTTGACATGAATTTAAGCCATTTGATAATCGGGAATGATCACCAAAATTACCACTTTGGCTTGCTGTTGGCTTATGGGCTTTCTCTTTTTCAATAACCTCTAAATCTCTCTAAAAAAATAAATAACACTAATTGAACCACTATAAAAATTTAATTTATTTCTTTACTATACCTGACTTTTCTAGCAATTGTACTTCTGGTGGTAACTCCTTCAAAGTTTTTGGGTAGGATTTAGCTTTTACAAAGTGTTCTGGAAGTTAAAAATGTTTTTAAAGAAATTATAGTTTTATCACCCATTGTTCAAAATTTTTTATTCCGCTCTTTTCAATTTTATTGTAGCCTTTTGAAAATTATCTACAACAAAAATAGGAAATTACATATCAACTATCTTACTTCGAATTCCTTCTCCTTTATAATACATTCTTTAATACACAAAAAAAGATAATGGACCGTGGAAACAGAAAGCCGCCCTATATTTATATAATTCTAACCTACAATAAAAATTCATCCAACTTTACCTTCCTGAAAAAACGTTTTCAATATTTTATACAGGCACCATTGCTCGTTCGGAGTTTCTCCCTTTTTAAGGCTTCTAGCAAAAACATCCTGCTGTTTATGAGGAGGCCACCAAACTTCCTTTTTGTGAGGCGTCAGCCATTTTTCATGTACTAATGACCAACAGGTTCGGCAAACTGAACACCGTAAAACATCTTTTTGTTTTAGCACTTTTAACGCGGTAAACAGCACAGAAACACAATATACACAAAAACAATATGTTCGATAATAGTGAAAAAAGTTTTCATTTGAAAATCCATATACACTAACACGTTCTAATACCTTGTAGAAAAACCGCGTGGTATCTGCTTTGAGTGCTTTGTGCAAAATGGCTGTCAAACCGTAAGTTATTTGCAAGTATGTTGTGTTGCCTACCTATTGCCATTGTTTGTACTTAGCAGTTTCCAGATCGCAGTTTCGTGTACCTATGTACGTAGGCAACACTTATTACATTAATGTAAGATATTTTTTAGATTTCCCTATTTCTCATTGAATTATTACGGAAAATACTGTTGGATGCTTTAACATATTAGAAAATCAACTAAAATATTTATTTATTCTACAGTTTATATTAAAATGAACAATATTGCTGACGTAACAGTCACGTGATGGAAAAGCTTCAGCGTTTCTACTGTATTTGCATTTTTTGCTATTGGTTATTGCCGTTTGGCACGAAATACAAATTATTTCTGAAATATACAATACAAATCGATACTTTTTTACAAGAACTATAAAGTTGTCATTGAAATCACGTGATAATGACGTGAGCTTTTAACCAGATTAAGGTTGATCCAAATTCGTGTTCAAAATGACGTTATTTTGACGTCACCTTTTGGGACCTTAATGACTTCGACGTGTTTGACCTGATTTCTACGTGACTTTGACGTTCTTTGACGTCACCTTGTTAGCTGGGAACTGATGTAGCTCCGGATCTTTAGCTGTAGCTTCTTTGATTTTCTCTTTAGTAATTGGCATCGTTGCAATTTGATTTAGGTAAAATATATCGTCATCTGTATTCTTTTCCTTATTTTTTGTATTATTTTCTAGTCTTGAGAAATAATCCGCATTTGCATGATCTGTTGTTTTCCTGAGCTTTATTTCGTAGTCAAATCCAGCCAAGAAATTCGCGTAATGTATTAGTCTAATTGCTGTAGTTGACGGCATCACTTTTGTAGGATGTAGGATTCTTGCAAGGGGTTGATTATCAATGATGATTATAATTCTTCGTCCATAACAGTTCTGAAAAAATTTTTTAAGTCCCCAAATCAGTGCTGTTGCTTCTTTGTCAAGCTGGCTATAATTTCTTTCGGCTTGGGTCAAAGATCGTGACGCAAAGGCAATGGGTCTTTCGGTCTTATCAGGCATAATATGTGACAATACTGCGCCGAATCCCATTGGTGATGCATCTGTAGCTAGCGTCACAAGTAAGTTAGGATAGAATGGGGTAAGTACTTTTTCACTACATATCTCTGTTTTCAAGTTTTGGAAAACATTTTCACATTCTTTGGTCCAATCAAATTTGGTATTCTTTTGTAATAGTTTATACAGCGGATTAAGTTTTGAAGCCAGGTTCGGTATGAATTGCTGATAATAGTTGATCATTCCGAGGAATGTTCGAAGTGACGAAACATCTGTCGGCCGGTAACTATTTTTGATATCATATATTTTCTCGTCAGTTGGATGTAGTCCCTCCTCATCAATTCTGTGACCAAGATATGTAATTGATTTTTGGAAAAATTGACATTTCTTCCTATTGAGGTGCAGTCCACATTCTCTTAATTTGCTAAATACTATTTCCAGTCGTTGCAGTAATTCTGTGTATGTACGTCCTTGTAAAGCAATATCATCAAAGAAGCATGCTGTACCTGATAACCCTTGTAATGTCTGATCCATATATCTTTGCCATATATTTGGAGCTATTTTTACACCAAACATTAAGCGATTTACTTTATAAGTTCCTTTGCAGGTGCTGACCGCTTGCATTTTTGCTGAGCTTTCATCGGTTTTCATGTGTAGGTATGCTTGGTTAATGTCTAATGTGCAAAAATATTTTCCTCCACTCAATTTGCTAAATATCTCTTCTACTCTTGGAATAGGATAGTTGTCATTTTCTAGATTTTTATTTAATGTTGCACTGTAGTCGGCACATAAACGAATTTTTCCTGAAGGTTTTATTACGGGAACCAAAGGTGTGCCCCATTGTGAGTAAGTAACTTTCTCAAAAATCCCAACTCCTTCCAATCTATCTATTTCTTTTTCGACTTGTTCCCTGAGCGCAAACGGTACTGGTCTAGGCCTCAAGAAAATTGGCGTAGTGCTTTCCTTTAATTTGTATGATGCTTGGTAATTATTAATTTCTCCAATTTGTTCTGAAAATAAGTATTCATTTTCTTTTAGTAATTTGTTTAATTTTTCTTTGAATTCTTGTTCTGTGATGTCGTTGTTTTTTTCTGAATTTATTGCATTTACTTCAAAATGTATGTTAAGTTTCCTTATCCATTCCCTTCCAACTACGGGGTCTACTTTCCTATCAATCACGATTACACTGCCCCAAATTACCTTGTTTTTGTATTTTATCATCATATTGCAGGTACCCAAAGGTTGTATTATTTCCCCCGTATATGTTCTGAGTTTAATTCTAGTGCTTTTCAGTTTCAGATTTTTGAAATGTGTGTTATAATAATCTGCAGAGCATGTAGTTACTGCTGCGCCTGTATCTAACTCCCAAGTGTGGTCTGATCCATTTAATTTTAATGTAATATTGAATTTATCATTTGATGTAACTGTATTCTCTGTAGGTATTGTATGTATTTTGTAAATTTCTTCATTTTCTGTATCATCTGAGTATTCCTTTTCAATTCCTAATTGCTTTTGTGCTCTGAAACATACAGCCTCGACATGCCCTTGTTTGTGACATTTTAGACAAAAAAGTTTGTCTTTAACCTTACATTCAATTGCTTTATGATCTGGTTTTCCGCATCTGTAACAAACTATTTTCTTTTCCTCTCTGGTATTGTAATTCTCTGTATTTTCCTTGTATGTATTTCTCTTGAAAGTATTCTTGTTGTATGTACCTTTCTTGGCTGTAATTTTATTTATTGGAGAATTTTCATAAATTCCCATTTCTTTACTTTCTGATTTTGATGTTTCAATTGCCATTGCAATCTTTATAATGTCATCAACTTTTGTAGTGGGTGGTTCCTGTAGTAATCGTTCTTTAATCTCACTGTTACGTAGGCCACGAATAAATTGTACTCTCAGATGAGTTTCAAATGTACTATTTTTACATCCATTGCAAATAAAATTGCATTTTCCACCTATTTCTTTTAATCCTGCCACGTAATTGGCTACAGATTCATGTTCATGCTGTGCTCTGAGACAAAACTTATGCTGTTGAACAACTTCACCTGGTTCCGGAGCGATGTGATTTCTCAGGATTTGTATGAGGTTCTCGTATGTTTTTGATTCTGGTGCATTTGGTGATGTAATGTTCTTTAGTATCTGGTAATACTTTGGTCCAATGCAATTTAGGAAAATGTGCACTTTTGTATTGGCTTTTGTCACTCCCTTCAATGTAATGTAATTTTGTAATCGTTGTAGGTAACTATCGAATGACTCATTTATTTCGTCGTATGGTGCAAGTGAAATGCCTCCGACTTTAGACGTAGACGTATTTTCTTGGTTTAACAGCGTTTGTTGTAATCTATTTTGCTGTTCTTGCATCTCTGTCATTGTATCCATCATCTTTGCTAACACTATTGCTAGTTGTTCCTCCATTATTGGATTTGTACTGTGGTTCGAAATATCCTCGTCGCCAATCTGTTGTGTATGCAATAATAATAGATTCCAGTCACATTAGATGCTATATTATATATTGAACAAAACTTAATAAACGTAATCTAATTGACACTGACAACCCGGGATTGTTAACCGGCGCGTTCACTATGTATCTCCGTAACAAAAACAGTAAACGGAACCAACAAAATAATTTTTCACTTTTAGTAGATCCTGTTAATCAACCACATTTATCATAGGTCTGTTCCAACCGCAATTAGAAACGATCATAAAATAGTCGACCATTGCAATCAGTGTAAACTCGTTTGCTATGACCAGTTATTCTCTGATCGTATACCAACTTTTATTAAAACTGCGTTTTTGCGATTGTTGGAGGATTGGTTTAATGTTTCGATTCTATATTAATAAACTAAAAAAATGCTCACCAATCAATTCACAATGTCTATAGTTTGTCCATTGTGTCAGAATTCCATAAATTGCACAAGAAAATAAATTCCAAGCAAATGACAGTGATAAATGGTATTCTTGAACGTCATTCTATCGAACGTCAATAGAACGATGACTCCCTCATGCTTCTACTGGGTAAATTGCAGGGAACAACGAATAATTTGACAGTTTTGTGAATTTATTTGTCGTTGTTAACCATTAACATCACTTTTTTATACTCTTTGCTGTTCAATTCATATATATTCAATGAAATTATAATAAATAACAATCTTCAAAGATTATTGTTGTGAGAAAGAAATGATGGAAGATGTTCAACGATCCGTATATTATGGCATAATTATTATTATCAACACTATGAGTTGTTATTTATTATTATAATATAACAATAATTGTATTTGTAAATGATTATAAATTTCAAATTAAATACTGATGAAAATTCACATGATGGATTTAAATACGCGCATTGTGTCTATCAAAAAATTTGCTTTTACGATTGGTCAAGAAATTTGGCGTCGCTGTGGCTTTGTTCCCTGTTTCATGCTTCCTCCTTGATGTTCCAGAATACACAATTATGATCTTAAGAGAACAGCAGTAGAGTAGAATAGAGGGGAATGTTTTAATGTGTCAAGAATTGATACCCTGGTGGTAAACAATAATTTGGTTACATTTGTAATTTGTTTGTTTTGTACTGTTGTAATTATACTTTTTATTATAAATAGTCAGATTATAGTAATTTAAAATGCCTAGATTTTGTGCAGAAGTTGGTTGCGGTAGTAATAATGAAAGAAATAACATATTCTTCATAAATTTCCATTAATATTTCACAACAATGCCGCGATCACCTTCATCTTTTAAATACAAGCCTGCAAATGTCAATGTTTAATTAAAACATTATATCGAAAAAGATACATTTTAGGTATAGGGTAATCTACACAAAATAACATTTAAATTGAACGTAGAATCCGAAAATTTGAATACAGGGGTTTAAAAAAGTGGTCATTTATTTGCATGAGGTTTTATCAAATACACAGATACCTGAAGAACCCTGCAGCATTATCAATCTTATACTATAAAAATAAATAGAGGTGTAAGAGCCAGATTGGGCGTCGACCCAGCTTTGTAGTGGAACGCCTCTGATGCGATAACTACAGCCAAGCAGAAGTTAGTACTTGGATGGGTGACCACTGGGGAAACACCGTCGTAGCCTGCAGCAAAATACTTTAGACTACTAGGGTGAATAGCATATCATAGCTCGCAGGCATTATAACAATGAGCACGAGGTATAATGGAGATATGCCGTCTTTCGGATGAGACGTAAAACCGAGGTCCCGACTCCATGGATGTTGGGCTCGATAAAGATCCCTACCACTGGTTGGAAGACTAGTGGATTCGGCAAAATTTCCGGTTAGGGGTAGAGTGCTCCCGGCGTCGGTGATTAGCCTCAGTCGCAGAAATAGACCGACTTTAAATAACCGAATAAAAAAAAAAGAGCCAGATTTACGCACCAACAATTTAGTGTTCGGTTTTATCCGACGGCAAGTGTTCGGTTTTATCCGACGGCAAGTGTTCATGTTGTAATTGGAAATACATGCAATTTTTACTGTAGTAATATTTATTGTTCATATAACATCAATATACAATATATTCTCACATTAAATAGCCAAAATATGGCAGAAAATTGCAAGTTAATGTACTACACATATCTGTACACAACCACAATAGAGAAATTTTCCAAAAATATTAAGACATCTACAGCACTTACATCAGGTCTCAAAAATACATTTACTAGAATTATTTTTCGAATTCTAATGAAACTAAAGTAAGTTTTCATTTATACTTCGTTATCAAAAATGTGCATTGAAAAATCATATGAAATTAGGTGCTGAATAAACTTGAAGCGGTTTATAAAGTTGGATGTTTAACGTTGGTTTCATATCGTCATTGAGTAAGTACATACATCAAGGAGGCGACATAACGTAACCAAAAGCGATACCAGGCCCGCCATACTGGTGCTGGTTTTGTGTCATTGTTGTCATTGTATAAATAATGCATGCATTACAGTATTTTTGATTTCCCAACATATTTTGGTATTTTATTTACTTGTTTGTGTTGTGTATGAAATAACTATATACAAGTGCAATAAGAAGTTGCCGTTGCAGATTTGGTGTAGAATAGAAATTATGGGGAATATCAATTCATAGGCGAGTATAAACGGCATTCAGGACCGGACTTTGCAAGTTTTAAGGTAGTTGCAATATTTTAAGTAGCTGTAGCCCTAGATTATCCCAACATTAAGAAACTATTTTTATTATACATGAAAACAATTATATTAAGCACTTTTCACGAATTCCGATTAGATCTGAAAAGGATATAATACGAAGCCATAAAAAAATTCTAGCAAATGTATTACAGTAACTTGTGTTCTGATGCTATTCAGAAAAATGCTTTTTGCGTCATTCGACTTTTAAAATACGTTAAATTGCACTTTGCAAAATGTAAATTTTTATAAAAGTAAAAGCAGGATTGTTACCCGCAACAATCGTTACTTTTATCAATTACAAATATTTAACAATTTATTTATTTTTTCTGAATAACATTTATTTCATTACCTATTTGATTAATAATGAATATTCATTTAACAATAACGAAAAACATTTATTTTATTCGAGTATAAATCTTGGGTAAACTATTTTAAAAAATAATTATTTCCTCATATAAAAATTTTCTTATTGACTCACTTATGTTTAATATTAAAATAGTTTTGGCGCATCGAGTACAAGTTAGATTATACCATGTTCAAATACGTATGAATAATAATATAAAAGCCTCAAAATTTCGATTTTATAGTATAATTGTAAAGATATACCACAACGGCAAACGTTATGGTACTGGCCGTGAATATCAGGTGCGTTTTAATGGAAATTATTCTGAATACTTTACACTTAGATTTATCACTGAACCTTTTGTTTGTGAAGCGGGGTATCACTTTGGCGATATCATACCTCCAATACCCCGCAAAATAAAATGTTAGAAATAACAAGTCTATTTGCCTGTTTCCTCTGAAGATTAAAAAATATCCACCAGAGGCAGCACGTTTTTATTTTCAATTTGACAGTAACGTTAAACGTACCTAATAAAAATGGAATTTAAGTACACATGATGATGTACTTGGAGCGAAATTAAAATTTGCACAAGTTAAAGATCATCTTGTTTGTTCAGGATTTAAAATGATGACTTGAATTGAATGTCGTGGTTTACCTCTTTTTGGTAATAAAAATATACTTGTACAAAGGTTAGTTATCACTAACTACCTAAAATATTTTATGTGAACTTGACATTGAAATGACAAAATAAAAGCTACGATCGTGATCCTTCCAAGAACAATCAAGAAGAAGAAGCTGCAAAATACGCCCAACAAAGAAAGGAGACAATCAAAAACATCAGATCGCATTTTGCCAGAGAAATATTTGTAGGGCACGCACTTCATTAATGAATGATAATTAATTTTTTTAATCGCTGAAATATCTCACAGGTCTTTAAGGTTACGCGAGAACGCTGCCGTTACGAATGAGCAGCTTGAAGGTTAAATAAGTTTGTCGTTGCTGTCAAATGGGAAATCAAAACATATGTACCCCCCACTAGTGAGGCCTCTGTTAGATCTTTTTTAAATCTTCAGATGAAACCAGCTTATTAATCGAAAACTACAAAAGACCTTAATATGAAACAATGACAAATTTGTAGTAATAGTTCAATACTATTAAACGCTTTACAAAATTAGAAAAATTAATTTCCAATTTTGTAAAGCGTTTAATAGTATTGAACTATTATTTTTTGACGTCTATATCACGCTTTACTAATATGACAATTATTTACAGTTAACTGTAATTAAGTAAATTTGTAGTAAGTAGCGCTTTGTTTATAAACATTATTTGTTAACATTAGATTTTTTCACGAAACATTTGTTATTTTTTACATCAAATCTACAATAAGTTTTATTTCATCCACCCAGAAGATTCCTACCTCCACTTTACACTGGCAACAATTAAAAAACAAATGTTTGACAATATAAATTGAAGAATCTAAAACCTTGAATATATCTAAGTATTTATGCAGATAGAACTCCGACGTCCAGTATGGTGGACAGGAACTAGGAGATATTGTTTATGACTATTGAGATTGTATTGTAAAAAGAGTTTCCTCCTGGAAAACTACAATCAGGTGAGATCAAAATAATGCCGAAGCCAGAGTAAAACTGCATTAACGATGTTGACAGGTGTCCTAACAGACTCCCCAAGAAACTCAAACTACAAAGGGGAATGTAAATTCTGTGGAATGGAAACAGAAAACTCCATTCACATACTTGCGGAATACATTGCACTTCGGAACCCCAGGGCGTAGCACCTGGAAGACTGCCGGATAGAAGACCTGCCTAAACTGAAGCCTGTGGATATCCTGAAATTTCTCCAGGGAATAGGAATAGTGGATAATACCCCTTTTTACACTGCGGCTTAAAGTCGTCGAAGAACAGTTAGTTCTAGCCAGAGAATCTTTATGTCTGTGCATACAATTAGTCCAAAGATCGTTCTATAAAAATTTCAAAACGAAACGTTGCGAATTATATCAATGACAGATTTTTTGTCTTTGTCACTGCAGTGACAGAGTAACCAAGCAAAATATGTGTACTCTCGGAAACTCTACTCCGACAGTTAAGAATACGGTCCCAGATCCATCACCAAAAAAGGACACTACATCCTTGCACACAACTCTTTGAATACTTTTGACCAGATTAATTGAATCATTGATGTTTTGTTTAAAAACAATTATATTACGAATATCGAACAATGAGCTTACAATATATTATCAAAATTTCATATTAAGGTCTTCAAAAATGAACAGGCGCAAAAAACTATTCATTACATACATATCTTAGGTGCATTTTGTACTCAGCTTGAAAATTTTAATTTTTATAAAACTTAAGAGAGAAAACTTATCAACTAGGTGATTTAACAAATAAGTTAAAAAAACTATGTTTATAATCAACAGTGATAAACTTACAAATCAGTCTGTGAATAATAACACACGAAAAATAGTAAAGAACGATTATAGTATACAGGTTAGCCCCAAAAGTAGACTTTTGTAAAGTCCATGAAACCTTTTTGTGTGTCATGGAATTCATAAATAATTGTCAAATTTACGGTTTTATCCAGAATTAATTCTTGAAAAATATTAAATTTTATGTCAATTTAGTGTTTAAAAATATATATGTCCAATCGTTAAAATATCAACATTCTTTTGTCAAATTTAATTTCAGACTCAATACATTCGAACCCTTCAGTTGGCTAGACATACTATATACTTAATAAGTTAAGTAATAATGCTTTTATTTATGTCATGAATTGTCAATTCTGATTGTTATTTTCTGTTGTAAGACATTTGATACCTTTTGGCAACTGTCGGTTTTAAATAACTAGATAATGTCTAAGCAATCCCTAGTCAATGCTGACATAGTAGCAATTCATGACATAGCGAGAAGCATAAATCGAATTTATGAAAATGGGTAAAACATTTTGAGAAAACGCTATAAAAAAAAGAGTTATGTATAATCTGACCTGTTTCCAAATTCTACTCCCAGGAGCAGATACATTTAGGAGTAACAAGATATGACAAATTACCTCGGTGTTCTTCTGGTTCTGAATCTGATTCTAATATTTCTATGGACATTTTTCACATATTGCATCTAAAAAAACGCAAAAAATGCAGGGCTTGGTATACATAGAAAACTAGGAGAATACGACGAACTCAGGAAAAATATACCACATCGAAACGCTGTATGTAAATAGTGATTATCAAAAAGCGAAGCTATCCCGAGGGACAGAAAACATTATTTTTCTAAGTATACTTTTCCGCACGCATTTTAGTCCAGAAAGTTCTACTTTCCCGAAAGCGAAGTATTAACTATGATTATTTTTTCGGTTTTTTTGAATATTGCGTTAATAACTTTTAATGATTACATCAATAACCAGAAGATAACTAATAAACTTGTTAGTTTGTACCTATTTATATTCCTAACATATGCAGAAAGTGACTATATGTGCTCTTCGAAGCGCGAATTTGGAAACATCCTAAACACTTTTTTGTGTTGACTGATAATCACTTTGTACACATTTTAAAGTTAACTTTAACACTACTTTTTGCGGTACACATTTTTCTCTACTAAAAATTGTACAATATATTCAACTAAGAAAATCAGACTTGTGAAATTTTTTTGTGAGTAAATTTGTTCAGACACGCTTTGGCTTGAAATACAAAATAAAAAATAACCTTAGATTCTAAAAAATTGCAAAAAATAGTGGAAATGTTATTAGAAGGTGTATTCGGTGCTACTTTAAAATTATTCTAATGTGTATCAACAACTAAATTCTTCACTATTTTTATACACGAGACAAATAAAAAAAAACGAATACTGATCAAAATACAATGCAATTATTAGTATGGACTATGATGAGAAACGAAAAACAGTGTATAGAATACTATATATTTAAAAATACTATGCTATACTGGTGCACGAAAATGCGTTGTTAGTTTACACTGTTTGGTATTCTCTGCGGATCGAACAGGCCAAGCAGCAGGCAAAGAGTATTCCAATGACCTGAAAAAAAATTTTTGTTTAAAAAACTTTTATAAAAGTTTCAAATTTGTGTAATGTTGTTTAAAAAAGCAGCCTTGAATATAGTTTAGTACAGGACTAAAACAAATGGTACTTCCATTTGCCAAATAAACCAAGTACATTTCGATCAAAGTCTTTCATGGAACACTCACTTTCAGAAGACCACACAGAAAGCTACATTGTCCTCAGCAGATGCACAATAATGTGTGTGGATAAAACTGGGGTCTCAACCCAAAAATTACCCAATGGTTATAAACAAGAGTTATTAGACCAATGATAGCTTACGGATATGTAAGACACTGAAAGTGGGAGCTATAAGGCTGTTAAATAGCGCACACAGGTTTGCTTGTCTGTGTCTTACAGGCCCTGCTGATTTGCTCACCACTACACTTTTTTTATACCAGGCGAAGCTAGATTTGTAACGCATAGTACTGACTATCGAAAGTTTATAGAGTAGTTAAAAGCGGATGACTTAATGGGACAACCCAATGACGCAACGGCCACAAGATATAGCTTTAATAATTATTTTCATCATAAATCTACACTGAAGCTTTGAAATACTGTGACGGAGTGGAAGTGGAAAACTCATAATAACAAAATTTTTTCGAAACACCCTGCTAACTTAGCGTTTTTGTGCCATTTATCACTTTTTCTGGACCCATATGATATATGATCATTGCAAAATGTATAGTAAAAATAAAAATATGGAATTTTCGATATATATATATATATAAGATTTTTCTAATTCTCCTGGATTAGTAAAACGTTTGAGGTGTCGCCGCGGTGACGGAGATAGTTATTTAGTAAACTAGTTTGTTAATGAAGGCGATTAATAAACGAAATTGTTTAAAGCACGAACGAGCGACAGCGAGTGAGTGCCTTAAATAGTTGGGTTTATTAATCGCCCATTAACAAATGAGTTGATTACAATATTTTTTCGTTGACCGTAAACTCTTTTTTGTGACAAAATTCACTTTTCCACAAAGACTATCAGGAGATAATAATGTCAACTCCATACCAATGACGTAGAATGTCATAATGATATTGGTATATTGTCTATATCAAAATGTCATCAAAACGTCAAAATCACAAAAAGAGTGCGTTAATGAAAAAAGAGTGCGTTAATGACGTCCATTAACGAATCCTTTTTTAAATAAAATAATTAATTAATATCGAAATTAATAAACGGTCAACGAAAAAATATATTAATTTGATGTTCGGAGGCTTTCAAGTCAACCGTAATGGGTAGTGTATCAGTATAAGTATAGAAAAGGAATTACATAAATAGCAAATGCCGTTCAGTAATAAATTATCTATATTGCTTTTAATATTATTGGCGAATTATAAATTTGTTATTCCGGTACCACTACTTTTGTACGGCACTGGGTTATTCGTTTTCAACAAGAAGAAATCCGTACGAAAATAATTAGTCGTGATTCATCATTTGCACCTGGGAAATTAAATTTCTCCGTGTACTCGCTTGTACCGCTCAAAAGTGACGGCATAGGGCTGAGATATGCGCGTATGAGCAAAAACAAATTTGAGAATAATCCGAAATGCATCCCTGATTGTCTGTTGGAACGAACCTAATATTTATCATATTGTTACGTCGGACCTGTACTGTATGTAAAGGTTCATAGAGAAAAAGAAGAAGAAAACCATCTGGAATCATCTAGAACTGATATCGAAAAGTCGAGAACTGTCTGCAACATGTGAAAAGTATAAAAAACGGGACGTTGACGTTAGTTTTTAGTTTTGAAGTATTAGAGATCTGAGTTCTGTGTTTTTAAGTTCATGTAAGACGTGATTAATATTCTCTTATAAAAGTTAAAGTTGGAGAAATAAAGAAAATTAAGACAGAAAACGGAGTAACAATAGGTTTGTTCGCGGGTGCAATTCCACATCAGTTCAGGGACTATTCGCATGCGCATTCAAAAAAGTAGTGTTCGCGGTTATGTAGTTCTGAATTTTAAATAATAGTTCGTTGTTCGTGGAACATATCGGATTGGTTCGTTATCGATTCGGAATCAGTCCTAGCGGTTCTCTGATTTTGGTAAGGACTGAAAGTTCGGTTCCGCTGCTCATGCGCAAATGATCGATATATGTCAGTTGTTTCCTTATTTTAGTTGCTTAGGGTTGTTTCTTTTTTCTTTTGTTGTGTTGTAGCATTGTATGTAAATATCAGAGAAGCTAGAGTCACTTGTTTTGTTTTCGTTCGAGTTCTGAGAGGTGATCTTTGGTTCTGATATCGTTCGCGGTATAATCAAATTATTTGATGATTCGTAACTAGGCATGCGCTCTAGACAATTTGAAGTCAATTCCGAACTGGTTTGGAACCCGCGAACATAGCTAATATTTTCAAGTTCCGTCTCTAATAACCTTTTGTTGAATGCGATTTTTTTCAATGAAAAAACAATTAATTACATATGGCAACGGCAAAAAGATGCACGCGAAATTGCATAGCTTGCGGTATGTGAATCAGAATATCCGAGAATTCTGGCATGAAAATGTTCATTTGAGTGAAACAGAGTAACTGTGTATCTCTTTTGCATTTGACACTTGTGTTTTCGACAGTACTACCTTAATTCCAAATTATTAGGTCCAGTGTAAACATTTTTGGAACATTTTGGATGGAAATATAGAAATAAAATGTTCTTATTCTAGCTTACCTGCAACGCAGCAACACTTAAACCTACTGCTCCAATAATAACACCATATTTAATGAAAAGATGTTTCAAGTTTTTGACGCAAGAATCCTTGTACACATTTTCCGAGTTAATTTTGCAACTACCATCATCTGGTGTATTTGGACAGCAAGTATAAGGCAGTGTATTATTATGTGTTATTGTAGGCCAATCGTCTGGTCCTCTGACACCGCAACATTCAGCCTGAAATAAGTAAACTTTCGTAAGACAAGAATTAAAATTTCCATTTTTAGGTTATGGATAGGTACATGGACTAAATGTTTACGTTAAAAAGCACGACTGTTACTTTTACAGGTATGTCGTTGACATAGAATAGGTAAATAATAACCAGAAGGTTCACTCTGCGGTACCCCTATTGATGAGGTGCAATTTTTCTGTACTCATTCATTTTCGAGCGAGATTTGGTGTTAAAAATCAAGCGAGATTTTTTACAAATAACTCGATCAGGGGCTGTATTTTCGAGATCACTCGAGTACAATTCGTGTACGAAATCGCACGATAATCAGTTATCCGTATTTTCGACTTTCGAAGGCTTCGTGCACGATTTGTTTCGCATATAGTGACTCGAGTGGGTATGCACCATTCGAATATCAAACAATTATAACCTTATTTCTGTTTAATTATGTGTTGTGTGTTATATTGTGAAATGAATAAACATAACTAATTTTTGAAAGATTAAAACTTTCTTGTGTTTTATTTATTTATGAATTACACATTATCAATATATAAACAATTGCAATAGGATCAGAGGATTTTTTTCATTCGAATTAAATCGCATACGAAAAAGTTCGACTGATCTCGAAAATACGGCACCAGGTGTCATCTATTCGAAAATTCGTTCGTTCGTCCCAAAATAATCTCCGCCATCAATACCAAAATAACAACAAAATTAATATTGAATAAATAGAAAATTTACTATGGCTCTCAGAACAAGCTGTGGATTCTGTATTCTGTTTTGTATTCCGCTTCTGTGATTCTGATTTTAGATTTAAAAAACGAGCGAAATTCAACTAAGAGGAGCGTGCAGCGTGCAAGTGAATTAGAAAAGAAAGGATCGAGAATTAGGTATATAACACAATGTACCCGTCACTTTAATTTTTATTAATGCAATGCATTTTTATTCATGCGTTTATGGAGTCCAAAAGGTTTTCTATTCTTATCACAGAAATAGGAAACCTTCAAACCTTGAGAAATATTAGTTATTACACTGTAACAATTTAATTACTCAACAGTAATGAATAAACAACTAAGTAAGAAAATGCTGATTCTATAGTGCGTGTAGTTTTAAGTTTAAAAATACTCTTGAGAGATAGCGTTACATTTTAAAACCATTTATCTTACAGTAATTTTCCTATAAAATATAACTTCAATTATAGGTAGACTAATATTTTTTATTGTTTTATTGTAAACACCACTTTTGCACACTTCACAGGAAATCACCATTTTCTAAATTCTAAATACATTTAAACGAATAATCAAAATTTTCTTAGTTTCTTCAAATTGCATCACAGAATTAACATGTTTTGAGGCTCAAATAACACATTTAGTACAAAAAGCAAAGCATCTGTCAACCAACGTAAAGAATCGATGTTGCCATATCGTATTATTAAAAAGTAATAATCCAATTTTTTTGGTGGTTCCGATATAAGTACATATCCTTTAATACTTTATATGATTTAGATCTATAAAAAGCAATTTAGTTAATCTTAAAGTGGTACTTTTTTTACGAATGGAAAAGTTGACCGGAAATTCCATGAGTGAAAAAAGATACTTTATGCATATATTGCATATAATATTTTTTCTATAGCCCTATAGAAATCATAAAATAAAAATAGTAATTTGGAATATTTCAATAATTAAACTCCTTCAGTAAATTACATCTAACGAATGCATAATGACTAAATTGGAAAATGTACACAATAATATTAAGAAACATTAACAACTCTGTTATGTATTTTAGTTTTATTTCGGAATGTGAATATTGAAAACGCAATTGTTTGGTTGACTAATGTGAATTTTTGATCCAGTCACGTTTGTTCCTGTTTGATTCATGGATAAAGCTTCATTTAAATTCTGAATATTTGGAACAGTAAAATTCGTCTCTGTTTGATTCCCATATGATGTTGAAGGTAGGTTAAAAAAACTGCTGACTTTAGCCCCTTTGCATTGAGAGAATTGTTCACATACCCTTCGGCAACAACAGCAGATTTCCACCCTCCATGTTGCTTTAATTGAAGAATGTCTCTAAATCACTTAGAAGCGATGCCGAAGTACGTCGAAACGTGTGTCTTGTATATTCTTCTGGATGCGGTAAACTTAAATATTGCGCAATTAGTTATGGAATTTTAGAAAAAGGTTTATACCAACTACTTGTTTTGTATATACATTTGCCATTTCTATATGTTAAAAAGAAATAGTTGCTGAAATGTTGCGTTTTTCGGTCTCAGATTTAGCATACTTTTGATATAAATGTATAAAATTAATGTTTGTTGTTACTGGATTTTCCGATAACCGTAAAACGCCGACTTGTATGAGGTTTTGAATCTGGAATCGTAATGAGTAGAATTTCCCCCTTATTTTCAATGTCATAAATTTTCATTTTATACAAATCTTCTCTTAGACAACCTCCAGCTGTTCCCAGTGTTAACGTTACCTACAAATTTATAAATATAGTAAGCAAAAAACAAATTAACTATTTAAAACTTTTACCTTAAACATTAAATATTTGTCGTCATTCAATAAAAACTTTTAAATCCTCCCTTGAAAATGTATTAGATTTCTTAGGTTTGTACCCAACCGATTTTCGTTTTAAACATGCTATTAGTTTAGAATATTTACTTATATCTACGTTTTCATCAATACTTAATTATTGCTTTTGGTTTAGAATAGCTGGACCATAATGTAGAAGGCTTATTTTCTAGACCTTTCTTCAGAAAAAGCTAATAGTACCCGCTCTGTAAAGCTATGAATATTGTTCTGGTTCCACCATTTCAAAAAAAAAGTGACATATTATTTTACATAATTTTCTTTGGATTCCTCCGGCAGCAAATTTAATGTGGTTACATTTGCCTTTTCTATTATTTCTTCGGGAATATAATATATTGTTATCATATTGATAGCACGATTTCAGGCAAGTGACCCTAAAACCGCAATAAACCATAGGCGGACATTGGAATTTGGGCAGGATAAAATAAATCAATTATATCTCAATTCTCCAAAAGCGAATAAATATGGACAATAAGTAGGATATTTAAACGTGGGAACCTAAAACCTAAACATAAAAATTACGCGCACATACTACCTACTTATACTAGAAAATAGTACTCTCATAGGCTCCGCCCAATTGCATCTTGACTTGATTTAATAGGCGGAGGCTACGAGAATAGTACTTCCTAGTATCAATAGAAATCGTTTTCATTTAATGGTTTATTTTGCAAGTGTATATAATAGATACTTATCTGATTTCTTGTTTATGTATTGGCAGTTTATAAAGAAAGTTTGTGGAATAATCACTCCGAGTATATTTTAATTTAAAATGACGTCAACAAGTTTTGCCTTTACCCCAGTTAAGCCTGTTAGTAAGGCTGCTTTCACGTTAAGGGAAAAAACTATAATACTGAATGTTCACGATTCACTTGTGCACCAACGTCCTTCAAGTAATGTTCGGGAAATAGTTAGCGCCTGTTCCAATATGACAGAAGTTGGAGAAGCGACCGTTTATAGATTTCTGAAAGAACGAAAAAGCGGAACTGTTAGTTCTCCCAAGAAGACTGGGGGGAGTAAGCCATTGGAAATTGAAGAATTCCATAAAAATGTTATTAGGAGACAGGTTCACTCCTTTTATTTTAATTATGAAATTCCAACATTATTTCCTTAAGTAGACAAAATGATGACGTACTATCAATAAGCAGAACTAAATTATGGAAACTATTACGAGAGATTGGATTTCGCTGGGAGAAGCATAGTCGGAAGTCACTGTTAATTGATAGAGAAGACATTGTATGTTGGAGAAGGGATTATCTTAGAGCCATTAAAAGGTACCGGGAGAAAGGGAGGAATATTTATTATTTGGACGAGACTTTGCTAAACGAAGGACATACCGTATCAAAAGTATGGGTAGATACGACTGTGAAGAGCTCTCGCCAAGCGTTCATCGAAGGTTGGGTTAAATAATATTCCCATCGGAAAAGGACGTAGACTTATTATAACCCATATCGGAAATGAAAACGGTTTTATCCATGGTGGATTATCAAGTTTTGTGTCCAAATCAACTAAAGATTACCACGAAGAAATGACCGCCGACGTTTTTGAAGAGTATTTAATGCAGATGTTGGATTTAATTCCAGAACATTCTGTAATTGTTCTAGATAATGCTAGAACAACTGCTTGGAAGAAAGCTGAGATAATCGTTTGGTTAGATAACCACATCATATGCGAGGAGCATTCCGTAAAACAAGAATTATTACGAATTGTAAGACTGCACAAATCGAAGTTCAAAAAATATGTAATTGACGAAATGGCGTTAGAAAGTAGAATAACTGTGCTACGATTACCACCATACCACTGCGAACTCAATGCCATTGAACTTATATGGGCGCAAGTAAAGGGTGACGTAGCACGAAACAATAAAACTTATAAATTGGAAGACCTACATTAATTACTGCAAAACTCTTTGTCAAAAGTGTCAGCAGAGTACTGGAAAAAAGCTGCGAGTCATACGCATAAAGAAGAACAGAAGATGTGGCAACTGGACAATATCACGGATGGAACCGTTGAATGTATAATAATTAATGTTGGAGTTCAAGATTCGTCAGATTCTGATGAAATGGAATTTTGATTAGGTACATCATCTGCAAGTTTTCAACAAATCAGCCCTTTCTAGGGCTACAAATCATTCTTAGATGTAGAACTTACTAATTAATTAATTAAATTGAATAATCTAGGATTTCCGTTTCTATTGTTATCACTACCTGGACTTCACTAAATAGCGTAAATACGTCGAAAGTTATTAATTAAATATCTGTGCTACTTATATAAATGAAATAAAAATTGTAATAAAATACCTAATAGGATCTTATTATTACCCAACTACATTGCACTGTCACGGCAAATTTATCACTTTATCACGTAAGTGACATTTTTTAAAAAAATCATGTTTTTTCATTAACATAAAGCTTTTATTGTTAAGAAGGAACTGCCAAAGTATAGTAAGCCTAGATTATACTTTAAACTTTATTTTTAACTATTTTAAAAACGTATGTCCAGAATTTTTTAAATCATACCCGCAAAAGAAACGCAACTTTTCCACTATTTCCACCATAGTAAAGTAAGCTATAGTATATCAAGTATTAATCTTGAACTCCAACATTAATTATTATACATTCAACGGTCGACAGCAATGTTTGGAGGCCGAGCCTAGCGAAGCCTCCAATTTTGCTGGAGACCGGTAAAACCCTTAACGTTCGAGATGCTTATACCATTTTTTGCGCGATCGTATTGAAATAAATTTCAAATAAAATAATTTAAATTTTTTCGAAATGAACGTAAAGTGAAAAATGACATTTATACTTCTCGATCAGTTTAAAATATATTTGCATTTTGGTATAAAGTAGGCGGTCGCCGACTTGCCAATGATATAATTTAATAATCGTTGGGCAGTTTCCAAGATATTATTTATCAACAAACAAATGCATTTACTGTGAAACTTCAGATTATATTTTGAAGTCTATACTTTTAACTTTAATTTTCGATTAATTTACTAATATAAAATGAGTGAGAGTGATACTGAAGTAGAAAAAGCGTGGCAAATAGGAAGTGAAGCAATAATCCCAGAAAAATCCAGGAATCGCTATGAAAAAGTCTACAAAATGTTTAAGAATTGGTGTGAGGGGAAGAATGGTGCCAGTATTAATGAAAAAGTATTGTTGGCATATTTTGTTCGGCGAAATGAGACATTGAAATCGCCTGGTAGTCTTTGGGCAGAATATTCGATGTTGAAAAGCACTATTTTTCTTAAACATGCTATCGATATTTCAACATTTCATACTTTGATTGCCTATCTAAAGAGGAGAGGAGACCTAAGAAAGCTGCTGTGTTTACCAAAAAGCAGATTAAAAGCTTTTTAAATGAAGCTCCCGATGACCCATTTCTAATCCTTAAGGTATCTATTTTATATTATTAGAATTATGACAACAAAAATTAAATAAATTTGTAATTTTAGGTAGGAGGAAAAAATCTAGTTTAGTGAACCAACGCGGATTTTGATGAAATATATTTTTTTAAATCAATTCGAGGTCGCTGAACACGAAAATGAAATATATAATAATTGTGGAATTAAAAAAAGAATTTACAAGAAATGAATATAAATATCAGTGTTTTTTAAATGTGTGTGTGAGAGGAATATCTTAAAAAGCAATTATAGTGTATTTAATATTGTGTAGAAGTTATAATGCATCATTTTAAAGCAGTTATAATATGACAATAAACAATAAAACCAGTGCAGTGCTGATCTGAACTCATCTTCAAAAATTCATAACTCGTTTTTGGTAAGAGAGCGCCGATTTCTTTTTTCATTTTCGTGTTCAGCGACCTCGAATTGATTTAAAAAAAAATATTTCATCAAAATCCGCGTTGGTTCACTAAACTAGAGTTTTACCAAAAATTTATTTTTAAATTATCGTAACGCAAAATGCACTACACAGGTAGTAGGAAAAGGGACGATTGGAAGTTGGCCAACAAAAATTACTAAATATTTGAAATTAGAGAGCCCTGATAGTTATACTGGTCATTCTTTTAGAAGGGCCTCGGCGACACTGTTGGCCAATAAAGGTGTAGATATCTTAGGTCTTAAGAGACATGCGGGGTGGAGATCTTCCACAGTAGCAGAGAGCTATGTGGAAAATTCTCTGGAAAATAAAATTGAATTTGCAGAGAAAATTTTACACGACGGTGCCTAGTCAGTTTCTCCTTCAGTTACGCTGAGTAATACGAATATGAATACCCTCGATACCAACATGGCAGGTACAAGCGGTATTAAAATTAGCCAATGTACCAATTGTACATTTAATTTTAATGTTTCAAATTAATGTTTTTGATTTTTTTGTCCTTTCTGTGAAATTGTTTTTATGCTAATTTATTACTTTTTATATTGTTCTGTTCGGTTCTGTTCATTAAAAAAATATAAATCTTCTTATTTTTTTTGTTCCTTTTGTGTAATGAATGAAGTAATATATTATTTAGGACCACTTAAATGTATGTAGGGCTAAGACGTCGGTAAGTAATTTACTTACCGACGTCGGAACGGTAATTAAATCACTTACCGACGTGTTGGAAACCAGTAAACACAACCTACCGTCCTGACAACCGATGCTGTAAATAAACAAAAGAGATCGATCGCGCAAAAACGTTTTGACTTACAACAGTGACAGATTCGTGCTACCATCGACTCAATTATTGATTTTAAGTAAGTAAAATAACGGAAATCGTTTTTTTTGTACTTGGAATTCAAAAATATTACTTCCTTAGCTTATTGTGTATCGTGTTTGAATTTGAAAGTATAAGTAAAAAAGGAAATAAAAGTTTAAAAAATTAAAAGGAATTTGAATGAAAATGGAATCTAAATAAATTTAAAAATTAAATAGTTGTAACGATCAACTATTCTGTAACTGTTTTTGTCCATTTTTTGGGAAAACCCATCAAGATCATAATAAAAATCTTATTGAATTTAAAATTTCGTGTTAGGATCAGAAAACCTAACCCGGAACACTACGCGACATCCCAAACAAAAACTATTATTAGATCTTGATTCTTAACTATTTATATTCAGTTATTTTTATTTTAACTTGTTTTGAGGACGGGACATTTAATATGATTTGGATTTTTATTTGAAACTTTCTTTTATATCACGGCTTTGTAAAAAGAAGTCGGAAGTAATAACAACCAAAAAAAAACATACGGGCCCTAATAACAGATGTAAGTACTGTGACTTTGTATCACGTATGTTACTGATAAATGTACCAACTGAAGAATCTAGAATCCTACCAAAAACATAACACGTAAAAAAGGCAAGTCTCACAGCACAGTTCACCGCAAAAATTTGCAAGATCTATTGTAAAACCAAGTCGGTTAATGTATTCAGTACCTATTTACGGGAGCATCTATCCAAACGATTCCATTTATTCTTTTTGCGTTCGGTTAAGTACAGCTCTAAGGTGGTACCACTTTAATTTCATTGGTATTGGACCATGGAATTGGAAGATACACCAAGAAAACAGTCAAAATCAATAAGGAGGTAAGTAAACACAGCTGTCGCACGCCTCTGTCGAAAGCATAAATGCTAACATTCTTTTCTAAAATACTTACGTTAATTGTTTTTAACAGCCACTTTAGTGATATAAACTCTGCTGCCGTGTGGGCAGTTTTTTTAATTGAAACAACAATGGGTACTGAACTATATTGAAAGATAAGAGAACTATGACAAAGGTGATTTTTTAGGTGACCGTTTAATATACAGGGTGTCCCAGCACTTCGTACCAAAAACGTGGGAGATGATTATAGTGCTTCGAATAAATTATTTCCTTAAGCCCTTCCATGGCATTTAATAACATCGTTAAAAAAATGAAAATATCTCTCCATTCAAAAACTTTAATTCCGTAAATATCCTGTTAATGAATTAAAATTATGTATTTCATAATTCTAATACACGTATTACCATTATGAAAATCATAATAGAAATTCAATAAATAAAATTATGAAATTATGTATTGAGATTTTGCCTATTGTATTTCAATGCAAAATTGTAGGTAACCCTCAATACATAAGAAATTGAATTTCTATTATGTTTTTCATAAATTTTAATCGGCAATTTCTATTGTTTTTCATAATGGAAATACGTGTATTAAAACTATGAAAAGCATAATGGTAATTCAAGAATTAAAAATATGAAATGCATTATACAAATTGTATTCTTATTATGTTTTTCATAATTTTAATACACGTATTTCGATTATGAAAAACAATAGAAATTGCCGATTTAAAATTATGACAAACATAATAGAAATACATTTTCCATTATGTATTGAGGTTGCCTATCCTGAAGTAATGCATGTATCCGAAAGTGCGAAACTGGGTGTATAGCTGGCAACTCCGCAAACCGTTTTCTTCTACGCTTTCGATAGTCTTGGGCCAAGGTTAATATACATCTATTGGCCTTGGTCTTGGGCCTAATCGATCGCCTTTAGGAGCGCTCAATTTAGTTCGAAGTCCTATTGTGAACTAGTTCGTTGTTTCAGTTCGCTAGTACTTTTGCACAATTCATACAAAATGCGAATCATTTGCACTATGATGTTGATGATTAAATGTGAAGTTGTTTAGTATCGAATATCCCGAAATTGTGGCCTCCGAAGAGATCTGGTGTATAAGCAAAAATGTATCAGTTGGTTGATAATGCAGCGCCACTCCATGATAAAGTAGATGTCAGAAAAATTATTGGTACATGAAGAACTAATAGTGGGATCATCGACGAACTAGCTATTCCCACCTAGGTCATTCGCGAACTACCCAAGCCTACTTTCAAAGGGTTCGGGCAATTGAAGTTTACAGTGGTACTGTACTGACCAAGTAGGTTATTTGTGGTACTGACTTTGAGTGCGGTTACTACAGCAGTGAAGGGCACTTTTGTAACATGCTGTTCAGCTTGTTACGTTTTTTGTTTTTAAACTATTTTATTTAGTCAATTTTTGTGGCTCATTAGTCACTTCCTCCTAAATGTCTAATACATTTCTATACATGCCGTTTCCTTGTCGCATTAGCCACTCCAAACTAAAACATTCATTTTTATCGAATTCCCCTTCCATTTTTGTCTTTCGATATTCGAAATTTTAAATTGTCGATTGGAACTCTTTCTTTCCTCTAACTGCCACCTTAAAGGCAACAGTATAATATTATATATTTTAATTTTTGTCAGTTGGTGAACAATTTATATCGTCTGGTTGGTAAGTTAATTCTTGTATTTTCCCTCAGGTTATTTTCTTGTGTAGTGCTTACAGCTTATTTATGTTTATTGCTTATTTGATAATTTGCATTTTTTGTATATTTAAGGAACAAAACGAATAGAATAAAACAGATCACTGTTAAGTTGCATTTTAACACGTGGAGTTCGGATTTTGTATGCGCTATAGCATAAGCTCCTTTTTACCTGATCTGTTCTATTTATTCGTTCGTTCCTTCCCTAATGTTTTTTCTAGTTCCTTATCCCTGTTTTTCTTTTTTTCCTCAGCTCTGCAGCCCTCAAGTTCGGCACTCTAGTTTCCGGCAAGATCAAGTCAAGTTTCGTTCCTGTTCCTGTGCCGTTGGAGTCATCGCCGCCATCGCTAAGAGCTGCAAACATCCCAGCCCTTTAAGATAAGTTCCTTCGTCTTATCTTTAGCGTTTATAAGATTTGAATTTGGCGTGTTATTATAACTTGTTGTTCTCCTCGTTTGGTTTTTTAATATTCAATTTATGTTGAATTTTTAAATTTCAATAAATAATTATTGTTTTCATTCTTTGTATTGATTATTCAATAATTATTAAATTGGATAAACGGGTTCAGGAATTAATAATTTGATTTTATTTTTATTTTAGTTAACGTTAATTTTTACAAGGTGTTTCCAGCTTTCCACCTTTTGCTTTCGTTGTTCTTTGTTTTTGTTTCGATAAAAAGCTGGTGGCGTCCAATTTAATATTAATTGTACACCCCATCCCAGTGATAGCCGATAAAATAATTTAATTGGTGCCGAATTCCACTCCCTGAGGAGAGTGCTCTAGCCAGGGGCGTTTATCGTTGCATAAAATAGTAAACAATGAGGTGAACAAATAACCACAAAAATTAACAAACGACGTTAGATTAGTCTTAAGGCTGCTGCAAAATTGCCTGGGAACGGGAACGTGAACGAGAACGAAATATTATATTAGATGCACAACAACGAGAACGATAACGGAAATAGTAGGAATGTTTGACATTTTCTGGAGATATTTATTTTCTAAAACACTGTCAACTTGTGACTCAATAACAAACTTCCGAATATCATATCAATCATTTTTGATAAAATGGATGTTATTATTGGCCAGCACATTAATTGCTTCTTTTTGGGGCCACTTTTACATTAGTCTGAGAGATTCTCATGAAACGAGGTTATGTTTGCATCAAACAGGTTGCTGCTTTCCTATTGGCTCAACTATTAGCATTATATATCCTGTGCTGTGATTGGCTCCGGGAATGCAACGGTAACGGGAATGTTAAAATTGGCAAACTCGTTCTCGTTCCCGGGCATCTTCTCGTTCTCGTTACCGGAAATTGGTTATGCTTGGGTACAATAAAATATGTGTATCTTAACTTTTTTTCCGTTCTCGTTCCAGTTCACTTTCCCGTTCCCGGGTAATTGTGCAGCGGCCTTTACTTTCATTCAAATAATAGGACGCGGGTGCCTCTATAGCCGGCGCCGGCTACTCAAAAACGAAAGGGTGGTTAGCCGGCAACTACCTTGTCACTGGTCAATGTTGTCAATTTTCTTTTTTACATTACAGTTAACAGTTTTGCAGTGGTGGTTATAATTATTGTAGTAAAACTTTAATTATTTCCTTACCTTCTAAATTACTTGCAGATATTGTTACAGCTGGGCATGATTTCCTTATCAAATGTTGAAATTCCTTCTACAAGGTTCGTGTTAAAAAGTAAGAGGAAGTTATTTGTGTAATTAAAATGTTTTCAAAGATTTGTTTATATGAGTTACTATAGTCAACCATAATTTTGCCGGTTACGAATACTGCAGTCAATGCATAGGACATCACTTTTAAACAGTGTTGCCGGCTTAGACTAGACATTTCAGCAGTATAGGCAACCTCAATACATAATGGATGTTGAATTTCTATTATGTTTTTAACAATTTTAATTCTTGAATTTCCATTATGTTTTTCATAATTTTAAGTTGGCAAATTCTATTATGTTTTTCATAATGGAAATACGTGTATTAAAATTATGAAATACATAATTTTAATTTATTAACAGAATAATTACGAGATTAAAATATTTTAAAAGAAAGATATATTTATTTTTCGCTTTTTTAACGATGTTTTTAAATACCAAGGTCTTTAAAGTTGGGAATTAAAATTGGTTTTTTATTTATAATTATTAAATGCCTTATTGGAAATTAGTACAATTTTAACCGTTAATAAAAACCATAATTGCATACTTTTTGGCGTCATAAACAAGTCTACACTACACTTGTGAACTCAGATACGGACTAAGTTCAATGGTTGATGCGGCAAATTTTTGTTAAATATAACTTTTTCACTTATAAATGCAACAATTAAATTTTTATAGAAAAAAGTCCTATTGTGACATCTCGATAAAATTAATGTTTTAAGAGATACGAGCAATTTTATGTCGCACTGCACACCTATTGGTTCACATTGAACATTTGCTGTAATTTCTTTAAATAGATTTGACTTTATTTTGTTATTATTGTTTAAAAACCGACCATGAGAGTGGATATTTCTAATTTGTAGTTACTGAAAAACTGAAAACACTTATTTAATTTAAGGGTGAAACGTTATTGTATCTACTTCGATCGATCATTAAACAAACTAAATGAATAACCAGCTATACTGACAACACACTTTGTTTACAACCAACATCTAAATCGATTCTCTCATTCCAAAATAAGGATAGCAATACACACAGCAAAGGTCACAGATTCCAATAACACTGCTGTGTTATTTACCGGTTTCGGTGTATTTGCAACACAATAATGTACTGGTATCACATAAAAAAATTAAGTTATTGGATGATTATTACATTTAAATAATACGACATGGCAACATCTGTGGAATCCAGCAAAATAAAAAAATAGACTTTATTGTTTATGCTGGCAGAGGATAATACGTCTGTCTACTCTTCTAGTATGTTCATTGTCCAGAGCTTATATCACATTGTCGCACCGCTGACACGTGACAGAATGAAAAAAAACTAAGGAAGGCACTATTAATGTTTATTGGTAATTTTCACTAAAGGATTTATTAAAATTACCAAAAATAAATTTAATGTGATTGTTTTGTATTGGATAAGTTGGACATGTACTCTAGTAAATTTAATATTTTTTTAATGTTATCATTTCGTTAAAAAGTCGTTAAACGTGAATTTAACGCCTTGTAAAGTTTAATAATTGACAATAACAGTGGTTGACGCGGTATATGTTGAATAAAAAAGTGTGATAAGTTCAATTATTTTAAAAACCGACTGCATTAAGGTCGAAACACACCTATCAGCACCTCATAGGGACAGCGACTGATCAACTCGACGGTTGTGTATGCGCTCACTTATCGCATCGACACGGGATCAGCACCGCCGCGATACCCGACTATAGCTTCATTTTACATTGTCAGAGATATTGTATTGGCACGCCGTCCGCAAAATATTCTATCTGAGAAATGTGTTGTGGTTGAGGCGTTGACGTTACATTTAAATACATATAAGAAATAAAATCTACTGGAGATGATCAGTCGCTATTCCCATGAGGTGCTGATAGGTGTGTTTCGACCTTTATTCTTAATTGAAAAACGAAAAACAAGGTATTAACGTCTTCTTCATGCATGAGGAAATCCACGCTTGCATTACCTTATTTTTCGCTTTTCAATAAAAAATGTTTATGCTGTCGGGCTTTTTAAATTAAATTAGTTAATTTCAGAATTTTTATTACTATTATATTTTTACCTTTCATTTGATACCACCCATATTGGTATACTTCTCACCTTATACTTTCTTTTTTTCGGAAGTACAACAGCTTGTCAAATGTAGGAATATACATACGTTACAGTTTGACAAATTCACCTGAAAGTGCGAGATTCCCACTGCATGCGCGTACCGTAGAGACGCATTCGGAACGAAGAGGATAACCTTCTTCGCTCGGTCTATGCTTGTTTAAAGGTACAATCGGAGGAACAAATATTAGGTAGTAGCTTTAACTTATGTGAAAGAAGTTCAGTAGTTATTTATTATAACTAGAACTTGGGATTATATACAAAATGGCATTACCATTTTAAACTGAAGTAACTTCAACATTGCAATATTTTTCAATTTTATCAAGAAATTGCAATAATTTGGAAATTTTACTGGTCTGACCGGATCTATACTCTGTCCATCCAAGCAACGGAGTGTTCCAAAACAGTATCATGCATAGTGCACGTGATCTCTCCAACTCTGTATGGACAGTGAATTCCGCCGGCCGATTGCAGTTAAATCCGATTGGCCAGCGTATGGAGGCATATTTATTTTAGCCAATAGATGCAGAGGCGTATGGTGATCATACTTTGATCACGCATCTATCGTTGTTTGGGTCGCTCTGTTTGTTAGATGGATATGGTATAGGTAGGTATTAAGGGGATTAAAAATGTAGTCCCTCGTTTGAACTATCAGCCCAACCCTTCTGGTTTGTATGGCATGAATGGATGTATGTTTCGTCCATATATATAATTGGGCGATTTTCGTTTCTATAACGTTTTATCTGGCGTAAAAAATTGAGTCTCAGGTGTTGGATCTCAGGTTTTTCCATCAATAACTTTCTGTTGGTTCTGGTTTTTCTCCAACGGAATCCCATCTTTTTCATAATATTTCGTAGACTTCCTCGGGAACCTGTATAATTGTATTCCTGTATATTTTTTATGTATACGTCTCAAAGTTGGACTTGTTTTTCAGTTATATACCTAAAAGTTTGTAATGTATCGTCTAAGACGTCCTACATCAAAATCGTCCAAATTAGTTGTTGCAGCACTTGTTTTTCTCTTTTTGTTTGGAGTTACAAATGATGCAATCAACTTCATTTCACGAGCAATTTTTTGAACACTGCTTAAACTGACACCCGTTGCCATTACGACACGCTCCTGAACTTTTTTGAGGTCTTTTAATGGTCGATTTCTTACAGCCTCTTTTCTCATAAAATGAATAACATTAGCTACAACTTCCCGTGTTTGACTATTTAAAATTTTGCCTTTGAGACTTGATTGAAACTTCATTATTTTATTAATAATTTTTCCTAGACTGTACGTAGATGTTTACTCGCTGAATTTCTCACAGCAACTGACTGCTCCTGGACAGTCTGTCCGCACGACGAATGCGCATCGTGGGCTTGAACGTTTTCAAACTTTCAAGTGTTTGTGTCCTACTGTAGTAGGGTTGTCTCTGCTGTAGTTTTTAAATATTGCCACGCCTCCTTAGAGGACACCGGCTGAATTCATCAGCTGTTAGAGGTATGTCGACGAGTACAGTCAGTGAAAGAATAGTTGAGTTAAACTGTGTTTTATCAATCCATAATTATTATTAACATTGACTTCTAATTTTTAACATGCCAAACTAGGGAAGTGGTTGCAAACGTGCAGCCATGAAAAATTGTCCAATTTAAAAAGAAATTCTTCTGAAATGAAATCGGAGAGAGAGAGAGAGAGAGAGAGAGAGAGAGAGAGAGAGAGAGAGAGAATATAATATAATACAATATTGTAATATCGTACACCACACTAATAGGTTTTTCAGGCAGGTTTTTCCGACGTGTAAAACTGGCCGCCATTTACATATCCGTCCTATGTAAACTGACAGAATGGCAATTTGGTGTTAATGTTTTTATAATCATTTATGTACTTAAATGTCCTGTACTTTATCGATACTGTTTTATGTAGCCAGCTCTCCGACTATAAGCCGATACATATCCCGATATATTGCAATAAACTGAAAGCAGAAAATCTCTCGACGCTGAATGTACATTTCCGCAGCGCGTACCGCTTATTTCTCTTCCTCCAAGTACGAATACATTTTTTTCATGTTACATTTTCACTCCTCTGTCTACGTTTGACAAACTGTACGAACTCTCGAAAAATATTACTCTCTCGGAATTCCAGTAAAAACACGCAGGTAAAATATATAACATTTTTAATGCTATAATTATGAGGTCAGACTATGGTGTTATCAAGACGTAAACCACATTATACTGCACATAAACCAATCAGTTTTAATTTAAAGATGATTCATTAGGAAATTTTAATGGTTTACACAATGAGTGCTGTAGCTATTCGAGATAAGCTTTGCATAAATGGATATTACAAATCAACATGTTGAATACAGTAACATTATATTACAAAATTAACTTAGAAAATAGGTCAATATTTTATATCCATAACACACTATCCCTTTTTGTTTCGTGACTAATTTTTATTGCTAAAATTTCCCCAAATGATAACTATTACCATGTATATTTAATTATTGTTTCAGGTAGTAATTTCAGTCATGCTACAGGAAAATCGACATTTATTAGAAGTGATTTTTGAGGTTAGATGTGAAAGGTAAAAAATCTGAAATTCGGCAGAATTAGAGGAAATTAGCAAAAAAAATAAGAAGTTGGTTTTGCCGGGTCCAGACCAAGCAGACAAAACGAAAATACAATTCTGAAACAAAAACACGACAAACTGGAGACCTAATTTGTCGTCAAAAGACAAAACAAAATTGAGACAAACTGTCCACACCAGAGCGACAAAATATAAAAACAAAATTCAGTTGGTGACGTTGTTGTTGTGATTAGTGTTGGTTAATCATGTGGCGTTTTAATCAGGAAAAAAATGAAACTGAAGATTTATTGCTAGCAGCAAGTTGTTTTTTTTGCTCTCATCATCATCCCAGGTTGCTAAAAGAAAACGAAACGTTTTTGGATTAGACCAAGTCTAAAAATGCCAGAAAGTTGTTCGATAAACAAATTGTTAGTTCAGCTACGCGCAGATGATATTGGACTAAGTGGTGAGACCGAAGATTTTGAGAATCTGATATACCTTGTTGGTCCTGCAGTTGCTAAAAGACATACTAACTTTAGAAATGCTATAAGTGTAACAGAAAGGTTAGCAATCGCTTTAAGATTCAACAGGTGATTCCTAGCGCAGCCTTATGTATCTTTCAAAAGTATCAAAGCAATCAATATCTGTAATAATACCTGAAGTATGTAAAGCTTTAATTAACAGTCTTAGTGGTTATGTACAGGTATGTTTAACTTTTTTCATTACTATTTTTCTGTTAATACCCCTTAAAATAAACTCCATATTTATTGGTTAAATGTTTAATACAAAATAAATTGACGAATAGGTACATACTACATACAAAATAATGATGAGTCTACTTGTTTTTTCATTCAAAAAGTTCATGATCAGTTTCGTTCGTTTTCTTGATCCGATAAATACTGAGAACGTTGTGTGTCAATACTTTCTTGTAGCGGTTTTTGTAGTCTTTATTTTTAGGGTCCCATAATATCGGATGCTCCCTGTAAAGTTCTATTAACTTGCATGTATTTTGTGTATTCCACTTTTTGTCCCCCGACATGTTTAGGAAAATACACTAGTATTTAATAATCACTACACAACAACAGAAAAACACACTTAATTTTGATAAATTTGTACATTCTCCTTCTCCTACTGCCTAACTCGTTTTGACTTGCACACGCGTCCACACTGCGCCGACAACTTGTCGTCAAATACACAGACAAAACACAGACCTTTTGATCTTTACCGACCTGAGACGGGACTTGAAAAAGTTTTCAAATTTGCAAACAAAACAAAATTGTCGCAGAAATGTCTCACAAATGTTTTCGATTTGTCGCCACTTTGTCGCGAAACATGAATGTTTTTGTTTTGTCTGCTTGGTCTGGACCCGGCATTAGAGAAATAGTTCAATAAACAGGAAACATTGACATTTTCATCAATTTTTTCATTAATTCGATGGAATTTATCCCAAATCTGCTCATTTTTAAATGCGTGCACGGAGGGATTATTTAAATTTGACGTTTAACTGTTACATACACAAATCTGAAAACACCGAACTTGACAGCCCAATCAGGATCAAGAGTCAAATTTGGTATTATCGATAATCCGAACTTGACTAGAGCTCCTGATTGGTTCATTTGACAATTGCGTGAAATAATCAGTTCAATATTGATAAAAGATGTATATATAAGGCAAAGGATTGTCATCATGTCGGTTAGTCAAGCAGCCATGAAAACATTGAGTTCTAGTGTAATCAGTTCTAAAATGGTATGAGAATGCCTAGGCAAACATCACATGGCAAGAGACTGTCGGCAGGCCTTCCTTTGTAGGGTATGTGGGGAAAGGGGACACAAACCAGGGGAGATAAAATGTAGTAGGGGAAGGAAGGAAAAAATGGGAGGGACCCTCTGGACCTCTCAGAGGGGACGAGTCTGGTCAAATAGGAGGAAGGGGAGAGCATTGCGCGGGAAAAGGGGGATGGATGGAGGAGGGTGTTACAGATAAATTTGGGGAAATGCAGGATAGCGCGATATATTGGATGAAGTGATTTTTAGGAGGGAAGTGGATGTGGTGTATGGATCTGAGGTAAATGCTAGATATGTGGGAAAGTAGGGATGGATTATGGATGATACAGGAGAGGCAGGAATAAGAGTGGTGGGAGATGGACTGAGGACGGATGAAGTGAGGAAAGGAAACGGACTACTGCCCACCTTCGTGAAGGGTGCCGGGGGTTCTTCATTCATTGATATAACAGCATGTGATGAATGGCTGGGGGAAAGAGAGTAGTTGGAGGGTGCTGGAGGATGAGGAAAGCTTGAACTTACATCGGTATGTGGGGACGGATATAAGGAAAGGGAGAAAGGAATTATCGGGAGAGTGGGGATGGAGGTGGACGAAGGCCGAGGCAGAGTTTAAGGAAGAAAGTAAGAGAGGAGATAGAAAGGGGACTTGGACATGATGTAGATGAATTGTACAATGTGATACAGGGCTGTAAAAGAGAGGGAAAGAGGGGTAATAGGCGTGAGCGGAGGGCTAATTACTGGTGGAATAAGGAAATGGAGGAGCTGTGGAGGGAATGTAAGAAAGAACGAAGACGGATGCTGATGGGAAGAGGAAGGATAGAGGGAAAAGGGGGATACAAAGAGAAGAAGAAGGAACTGGAGCGTAGGGTGGAGAGGTAAAAAAGAGGGAAGTGGGAAGAGTTACTGGGGGAATTGGAAAATAATCCATGGGGACACATGAGTTTCCCATCTCTGCCCGAAAAAAAAAACATCCAACATCGTCACCTCACTGTGGGTTCCAGGAGAAACTGGAATGGAAGGAACTGAAATAGCAGACGAATTAGCGAAGCCAGGAGCTTAAACAACCTTTTGCGGTATCAGCACCAATTTAATATAAGAAGAAATAGGCAACGCCGAAAATAAGAGAAGATCTGACCATTGGAAAGATCTAATAGGGCTAAGACAATGATATATACTCCTGGGAAACTACAACCAGGTGAGAAGAAACGAATGCCTAAGCCAGAGTAAGACTGCACTAATGCCCGGTTTCACCAACCATTTCCTAATGTTAGGTAATACCTAAATCGGATTTGGGAATTCCTAAATGCAATTTATGTTTCACCAAGCGCTAAGTAATACATAAGAGATATAATATCAGGTATTTCTTATCACTCTTTGGTATTACTTAGCGCGTGGTGAAACGTAAATTGCATTTAGGAATTCCCAAATCCCATTTAGGTATTACCTAACTCAAGGAAATGGTTGGTGAAATCGGGCATAAGAGTTTTGAAACTGGCGACTGAATGGGCCCTTCGAATAGCTCGAATTAATGGATAAAGAAGAATGTAGCTTATGTTGAATGGAAGAAGAAACATCCATTCACATGCTTGCGAAATGCAAGGCACTACAAACTCTCAGGGCACAACACCTGGAGTACAACTGGATAGAACAGGAAGACCTACCAGAACTGAAGCCTGCGGATATCCCAAGTTCCTTCAAGATATAGGAGTATCGGAACTACTTTGCTCAGGAACTGAGTAGAAGAATGGAACAAGATAGACCTTTTAGGTCTTACACCCGTATCAAATCACGGTATCGTTTCGATAACGATAACGGTCCCGTCACGGCAACGGTTTCGTTTGGTATCAGTTGGTAATCACTACTTAACCAGACAAGACATGACGGCTCTGTTACAAAACGAGCGGACACACTATGACAACGTTGTGTCGGTAACTAAATCTGTAACGTAAGTGTCAATAATACTTCAACTTCAAACTATAACCGACGTTTGTTTTCGTTCGTTCAATTTCTTATTTGTTTGTTGAAAGTTTTTGAGGATAATATATACGTGTTTTTTGCTTGTTCTTGTTCCTTGTGGTGTATTCATTATTCTTTTTGTTAACAATTTTGGGTAATTAAACCACAATCCTTTTTAGGTGGAATGCTACCGAAACGTTGGATTAAAAAATATAAAAAAGATTGTGGTGTAATTTCTCAAAATAATTAAATTAGACTCCTCACTCACTTATAAGTCCAATGTCACTGCTGCTATTCAAAAATCTATGAAGATGTTAGGTTTTATAAAGAGAACCACTCGTGATTTTACTAACATCACTGCTATTCAGTCTCTTTATTGCTCTCTGGTCAGAACACACCTAGATTATTGTTCTCCAGTATGGTCTCCGCATTACATTACTTATAAAGGGAAACTAGAAGCTGTTCAGCACAAATTTTTAAGATACATTGCTTTCAAGATGCGTGTCTACAATCGTTACGATTCGCAGAAAGCAAAGAGATCTAATACAGCTTTTCAATATAATAAATGGAATATGTAATAGTCCCGAGCTTCTCTCTAAGATATATTTTTTAACAACTGCCATTAAAAGTGACAATTTCAATGCCTGTCAAACGTGTTAAAAAAAGACGTTTACAAGGTAGCGTGTTAAAAGAGACATAAAGGAAATTAGAATTATTGTTAAAACGTCAAAAAAATAATTAACTTACTTTTATTTTATTATCAAAATAGCAGTTGTACAAAAAACTATGTATGATATTTGTGTTAAAAGTAAATTTTTATTTAATAAAATGTTACTTGTAATACTAATATCATAAATAGCTATTATTTGTTCCACATCGTGTTACTAGGCAGGTGCAAATGTTTCATGTTTGTTTTCATACGTACAACTTATCAATGAATAGTTTTCTTCCTATGGCACTTAGATTAGCTAATTCTATTGAGGACATTTCAATTCTTAATGTGTCAACTTTCAAGTTTAAAAAACATCTGCTGGAGCTTAAACTTTGATATTTTAAAATTTTTGATTGTCGATTGATTGTAGTGTTATCACTCCCTAATTTAATTTTACATGTTTTTTTTCTTTGTTTTTTGTAGAGCATATTTTTAACATTGTAATTTTTAACACGATAATGTTAATGTGAATTGGGCTTGCCCGTGAACGTTGATATTTATTCATTCAATGCCGTGAATAAATAAATTAATGCACCGATAGCTGCATTGTCCAACCAGAATTCGTAATAATTGTGTATTTCACTGCAGTTCCTGCAACTTTTGATTTAGTTTAAATAGTGGATCAAAATAACCGGTTAATTTCGCATTCCAGCGTGTTGTCTTTGAAAAATTGCATTCGGACATTTCCATATTTTGGTGAAAGAGCCCTCCACCTTCGGTGTCGCAGATAACCTAACGTTTATTTATTATGGTTTCCGTGGTATCTGTGTATGTATATTGCCACTGAGACCAGTGGCGGAACCTCAAATTTTCGGTGCCCACTAAAATAACATTTAATCCCCACCATGAAAAAAAATGCTTGCTATTTTCAATGATTTTGTTGCAGTAATGAGATCTATATTTTTTGTTTGCAAAAATGTTTTGCTTAATTTACTTCAGATAATATTTTTGATAAAATTACGCATTGGAAAACAAACTCAAAAGTATTTATGTTTTTCTTCGCGTTTTTCCGTTAATTTTGGTACCCTAGCCATAAAGTCCTTCAGTTTTTTAAATTCTCTTCTTAGTACTTATTGAATTTATTATTTTAGACTAGACCCGCCGAAGCACAACAACAAAGTAAAAACTACTACTAGGTACTACTACATGTGAACTGCGACAAAACCACTCCAAACCCAATCTGCGATTGCGACACACATTGAGCAACATTTTTACTTATGCAATATAAAGTAAAACACTAATTTTTATGAAAACAAAATGATAGAAAACGGGCCCTCTAGCTTGTCACCCGCCCACCGCACTGCAGGGTCTGCGGCCTTTTAGTTCCGCCACTGACTAAGACCTAAAAGATCTCAGTCTCAGAGACTAGTAGTTCGTCTAGTCCTATTTTCTGGAGGAATTTTAGGCTTCAGTAGGTATAATTGTTCCTCATCTATCCAGTAGTCTCCTAGGTGTTGTGCCCTAAGATTCTGAATTGCTGTGCATTTCGCCAGTATGCAAATGGCGGTTTCTTCTTCCATTCCACAGAATTTATATTCTTGTTTTATTAGGGCACCACTTTCAGTGCAGTCTTACTCTAGATTAGGCCAGAAGCGCAAATTTGTAGTTTTTGCTCGGTTACAGAAAAAAAAAATTCTCGAATCTCTTTTTTTGTACAAATTTAATTTTAGTTAGATAAATAAGTTCATATGACATTATAACTGATTGAGTAATATTTAAAAATTAAAAGCAAGGCAAGGTGAGTTGGCCCAGTTTCAGAATAGAAACGCAAACGATCCCATTATAATAGCGAATAAATACCATAATTGGTTTATTATAAGCGATCTAATCAATAAATGCATTAAAAATATATAAATTATCTATCCTTCTCTACAATCGATAATGAACTGATACGGTTTTTCACTGATATATACATACAAAATATACTCACATATAAAATTAATAACATTATAACCTAGAAATGATTTGTGTCAACCCTTACTACGTGGAAGATTTCCATAATTATCAAATAAAGCCAGTAATGTACACATAGGAATAAGAAAAGCTCTGTGTATCACAGAGTAATATATTGTTAGTTTTTGTGACATAGGGTGATTCGAGTCTGATGGCATTGTAATGTCTGTGTGTGTTGGTTTTTCTATAAATTGAATTGAATATTCAAGTAATCGCCAAGTCTAAAAAGTATACTTCATTCAAAGATATTACGTTTTGACTCGATGATTCAAGACCAAAACCCACATTAGGTAGTCGTTAATCCAATAACAATAGCACAGTAACGTACTCGTTTCTTCGAAAAGCGAAAAGATAATGCCTAATAGTATGATTATTTTACAACTGAAATGTTTAAATGGTAAAATAATATTTTACAAGATATTCAAAAATATAGATGTGAAAATCGTTCAATTATCTACCAAGACGAGATAATAAATTTAATTAATGTTTTAGTATCTAAATTTTACCGACTACGGATCTGTTACTGTACAATGAGGGATTTATAAACTTTTATTATAAAATCCTTAAGGCCAGATGCCGAGTCAACGAAATATTGTGAAATATTCTTTACCAACAAAACATGCTAGGATATTGTCACACATAATAGCAGCCGATCACTCTTATAAATAAACCAAAAAATCTGAATGACCGTTTTTTTAAATCTTAATTCGTTAATAACAATTGTAATTTTTAGGAGCTTTATACTCTGTCCAGTCTTCATAATAAATGCAAATCTGCCAAGTTATTTACAGTTGGCCCAAATAAATTTCATGTTAACAAACACGTTTAGAAAGGACTTCATGGGTTTTCGAGTTTACTTTTCTATTCCACTCTGTTTTATCTCTAATAACATTAATAAAATTATTACAAAGGATCGATGGTAAAAGTAGGTACCGATCAGTGACGTGCGTTCTGCAAACCATGTTTTAATATTTATTTATAAGACTTTCCAAGAAATAATACATTAAATTTAGAATAATAATTATTGTATGTATCAAAGTTACATATATGACACACTATTGTAATTTCGTCCTGTGCACAACTTCGGAAGCTCACCTAAAATGTTTCAATTGCAAATAATAGAATTTATAATAGGTATTTGAAATCAATAGAGAAGCCGTATGGTATTAAATATCCATTTCACAGTAATCATCGGTTTCCGAATCAGATGATTTTTCGAGTCCTATTGAAATTACTAGAGATTCCACAGTATGGCCAATTAAGTAATCAAGATCCCATATCTTCTCTTCTTCTTTTAATACATGATTTACAGCATTTTTCTAATTGCCGATCGTCACTTTGGAGAACGTGACTAGAAGAAGCTGACTTACATCATTCAATTTAAAAGTAGTGTTGATCCTAGCAACGTCTCCTTTCACTTGAGATAGATATAGTTCGTAATAAGTATCATTGAATTTCCGTGGCTGAGATCCCGAAGACAGTCAGTGCTGTCAGTCAAAAATGTACAGAGTATATACAGTCTGTTTGAAATATACAGAGAGTAATAAAACCTAATTTAACATGCAAAGCCCTTACCGGAAATTTAAAACGATTTACATTACAATTCAAATCTTTATCCGATCTTCGCTTCGCTTGTAATTGCAGTTATAGCCGTACCTTTAGGCAGGGCTGTCGGTTGGAATGATATTAAATGAAAAACATTATTGCGGCAAAGACTAGCCATATAATAGAATATCAATTAATAATAATATGTTCATTACAGAGTCAATTATAATAATATTTATAATAATCAATTATTTTTATATTATGATTTACTAGAACTATAGAACTTATTTACAACACTGGGTTATTAATATTATTCGAACATGAAATATTAGTTATAGGAAAATGGAAAATCTGATGAATTTTCATCTGGTCCGAACTTTATAACTATTGGCTCTATGGTTTGTTCCATTAAAATGTCTAATTTCCACATTTGCTGCTCTTCTTAGATTACATGTTCTATGCGTGTTCGCCATCTCTATGCATTAATTTGTTCCAGAGCTTCTTCAAAATGTGCACGGGCATCTTTCATTTTATATGTGGTATTTTCCCTTGCCACCAATCCTTTCACCTGAGCCCATGTTAACTCTATAGATGGGGTTTAGCTCGCAATGGTAAGGAGGAAGTCGAAGTATTATAATATTCCGGTTTTTTGCAATTTCGTCAATAGTATATCTTAGGCAACGATGTTTATGTATATTTACAATTGCCAGCAGTTCTTTTTTTTAACATATCCTCTTTAAATATAATTTATTTATCGAAAAGCCACTGAATGATTTCCGCTTTGTTCCAAGCGGTGGTAGGCAATTTCTCACATGTCATATCCTTGAATGATAAGGAATTGAATAGATGAGGTTTTTACTTGATGAAGATCCATACTAAATGATGAAATAAAACAATTTAATTTGTTTAAATCTCCATTTTATTTTGAACTGACGTTCAATTTAAAATTTGTGTCGCGTTTCGCTACACAGTAGCTTCATCAAACTAGTGAAGATGTAATGAAAAATTTTTTATTTATACAGCGCATCAATACGGAATTCTAAGGATATTGACAAAAGTATTATAATATGTTTAAATGGAAATTGAGATTTAAACAAATTAAATTGTTTTATTTCATTAATGATAAGGAACGTTATCCAAAACAATTACCGAGTTGGGTTGAATTAGAGTTATCATTTGTATATCAAAAAGATCAGCATTCATATCTTCGTGATAGTCTCCGTTGTGAATTGACTCAAATGCTAACACTAACAAACCATCTTTTAAAAATCCTTCTGTACTTCCAATATGCGTAATTATCAGTCGTTTTCCTTTTCCACGAGGTACTTTTATTCCTACAGATAAACCATCCAAAAAACGCTTGACGGGAAGAGGTTACATTTTTATCTTGCCATATTTTTCCGACGGTGTAACCTTTAGCATCTAAAATTCATCTCTCGCAGAATTTTCCACAATTTATCTCTACCAATTTCAGAAATAATGGCGAAACTTAAATAAGCTATTATGGGGTCAAAACCATTTTTCGTGAAAAGAACTTCACATATGATTTTAGGATGTTGCTTAAATATAAAATTCACAATTATTGAGATTTCTAGAATCACAAGTAAATGCGCCCTTGGAATGGTCATTTTACAAGGGTTTATTGCTCAAATAGAGTGTAGACTTCATTCAAAATCCAATGACCTACCGCTCATATTTTTAGGACCTCTTTCAAGCAATTTGAGCTTGTTGATCAGACTATTGATCACAATCTTACTACTTCTATTAAAATAGTAAAAACATCTACCACCCTATATCTCATTAACAATAAAGCTTATCAGACATGTTTATAGAAACTTTTTGCCTTAAAATTCAACGACGAATCGCCCACAACAATATTTCAGATTACTTTGCAAACACCTTGCATAAGTATAAGAAAAAAAATTGCCCCACTTTTATATTAGTGGCCTTCGTAGATAAGATTTGAAAAATATGTAATAAGCACGTCAGCAATTGTAGGAATATTTATTAAATAAACAATACACATTTGAATAAATAAGTCAACATTGTTATGAAAATACCTAACAACGCCCTCTATTTATTAAACAGACTAGATTAATAACAACCTCTCCATACATTTTGTTTCAAGCAAATATCTGAAACGATCATTTTAATTAAAAACAAAGATAGCAACTGCATATAAGTAGAGGTTTGGGTGTTGGTAATTTCGACAAAGAAGGTCATAAACTCATTTTATTACATATGTAATTTCGCCAAGAAACCTTTTCAGGTATAATATTCAACATGTAATCTGTCCAAAACTTACCCATATCGGATTATTTATTAGGTAATTCTGTTTTTATTTCATTCAATAAAATCTGTAAGCGGGCCATATAAAGAACATCAATATATTAAAATTGAAATAAAGTGTATATTTATTTCAATATAAGCAATAATTCGCATAAAACAACAAAATATCAAAAAAAGAAAAAATATTATAACTATTTCATATTATATACATACATAGAAAGAATACATCAATTATTTACATATAGCTTATTTTTATCATTTTTTACTGTTCTAAGAGTGGAGTTTTTGGAAACATATTTTTTCGTATATATTCAATATCCTCGGTGGTTATTCTTGACTGGATGTTTTCGTTTAAAATACCCCTTATGATTTTAGAAGGCTTTCCTACAATATACAATAATAGAAGAAATGTATGCTGGATGGGAGCATAAGCTCCAGTTTACTGGCATACATTTCAGACCAGGAGTCGTTCTAATCGACGGTGAAACACCACAGACTGCAGAATGGCTCCAGTTGATAATACCACAGCTGAAGAGCTGGAAGGGAGTAGAACTAATGGTGTGCCAGGGAGAAAACATCCCAAAAATGCACACCTCTACGATCTTTCTCCCAAGAAGCAAAGGCGTAGAGGAAGGAAAATTTCTTCGCTTGATAAAAGCGCAGAATGAAGGTTTGGTAACAGACCAGTGGAAGGTCCTCAACCTTAAAGAAGAGGGCAAAGGCCTAGTCTTGAGGGCAGGAATAGACAATCTATCCTGTCAAAAAATCAAGAACAACGGGTTCACCATTCATTACCGGTTTGGGAAAATCCCCGTACATGGCCTCAGAAAAGAAGAGGAAAGAAACCCTGAGAAGGTTTCTATCTCCTCCAAGGCCAGCGACGACTCGAGTAGTGTAGAAAGCCTACACATCTCTAAACTCCTTGGGAAGGAGTCGCCGCTGTCCGAGGAGGGAATGGAGTTTGGGTCGGAGGAAGGGGACAGCACTCTTACAGAAGGGGACATCACCCTGATGAAACCTAACCTGAAAACCAACAGGATGGCGGGGATTAACTTAGCTCAGGTTAATGCTCACCATGCCAAAGGAGCTTCGGCGGTGATCACAAGATTGTTCACTAAGGACCAATGGGGGATGTGTTTGATCCAAGAATCATGGGTCAATAATAACCAGGTAAGAGGATTAGCATGTAAAGATGCTAAAATAGTATATCACTCAGGTAATGATATACCAAGAACATGTATTATGTCAAAGAATAATATTAACTATTTTTGTCTTTCAGAATACATGACTCGAGACCTCGTTCCAGTTCGAGCACTCTTCGAACACAAGAAGGAGAGCAAGGAGATAGTAATAGCATCATGTTACTTTGCGGGAGACGGGATAGCATCATGTTACTTTGCGGGAGACGGGATAGCATCATGTTACTTTGCGGGAGACGGGATAGCACCAATACTGTTTGGGGCAGTAGCAATACCAACCAGAGAGGTGAGCAACTTTTAGAATATATCCTTAATAAAAACCTCAATATTCACAATATAGGGAATACCCCCACATTTGTAACAAGGGTAAGGAAAGAAATTTTAGATGTCACACTGGCAACACAGGATCTAAAACACATAGTAAAAGATTGGAGAGTTTCGGGCGAACCATCTCTCTCCGATCATAGCATCATAACGTTCAAGTTAGAACTAGGCAAACCTGAGGTGAGCCCCAGAAGAAAACCAAGAAAAACAGGAAACCAAGGAACTGGGATAGGAGTGTACGGGCCAGGAACCAAGCACTCTGAAAGCTTGGGAAAAACCCCGAGTATCTTTCAAGCGGAAATTCACGCCATAAGAAAGTGTGCCCAGTTCAATATTGATAAAGGATGTAGAAGGCAAAGGATTATCATAATGTCGGATAGTCAAGCAGCCATTAAAGCACTGAGCTCTTGTGTTATCAGTTCCAAAATGGTGTGGGAATGCCTAGGCAAACTAAATGAACTAGGCGAGAACAATATAGTCACCTTACTGTGGATTCCAGGACACACAGGGATAGAAGGAAATGAAATAGCAGATGAACTAGCAAAGAGGGGGACTGGAACACTCTTTTGGGGGCCGGAACCTTTTTGCGGTATTAGCTCCAATGTAATATTGGAAGAAATAGGCAAAGCCGAAGAAAAGAGAAGATCTGACCATTGGAAAGATCTAGTAGGACTTAGGCAATCAAAGATTCTTCTGGGTGACTACAACCTGTTGAGATCAAATGAATGCATAAGTCAAAGTAAAACTGCACTAAGAGTTTGAACAGGCATTCTTACGGGATATTGTCGCCTGAATGGGCACCTGAAAAAGCTCAAAATAGTGGAGGAAGAAGAATGTAGATTCTGTGGCATGGAAGAAGAAACCTCCATCCACATACTTGCGAACTGCACAGCAATTCAGAATCCTAGGGCACACCTTGGAGATTACTGGATAGAAGAGGGACATTTACCCAAGTTAAAGCCTGCAGATATCCTAAAATTCCTCCGGGAAATAGGACTAAAGGAGTTACTAGTCTCTGAGACTTTCCTCAGGAAGTAAGTAGAAGTAAGGGGGCACAATAGATCTTTTAGATCTCAGTGAATGTCACCCCAATTTACATACATACACACATACATACTAGTTCTTCAACTGCTTTTCTTTTACAAGAGGTGCTTATTGTTTGTCGATTTAAAGCCTTTAAATCGGCCTGATAGCTGATCCTTTGCTTCTTGAAATTACCAAGTTTGGTAGTTTTTCACCCAATGTATGAACATTAAAACCACATTGTCTATTCGTACATTTCCATAAGTTGGGTGTTACACGCTCAGTTTGGCGTCAGTTCAGTCCACGAGCTTGATCATGGATGGAGTGATGGCAAACTGATTGACCCATGAACGACAATACACAATCATTCAGACTGATGTCAGTCGTAATTGAGAACGCGATGGATAGCAATAAGACAAAAGCTGCTCTTGCAATAATAGCTTGTGGTTGTAAAAGGAAACGATGGACTAAAGAATGGCTACTGAAAAGAGACTTATATACACATTTGAAATTATTGAATGAAATAAGACACACGAAGGAAGAGGAAAACTACGCAAATTATTTTCGGATGAAATATGTGTGCTTTGATAACCTGTTGAAAATGGTTAAGCCTTATTTGACAATACAAGATACGATCATGAGGTTGCTCGATTTTATCCAAAAAACGAAGATATTCAAAGGTCCAACTCTTCGGGATATAAATATCATCTGCCCCGGCCCCTGATCTTCGAGATGATTCTATTTTTTTCAGTTCTCGGCGGTAATTGGAGCGTAGTGTATTTATTTTCTTTTTGACATCATCCAAGGTAGCCTGAGGTTTCATTCCTCTTGTATTTATTAACGTAATTTTTATTTGTTTTATCCCAGAGAATTGGCAATGTTTCGAATGTAATAATAAAATCCTTCTCCGGTTCCAATGGTTGCGTAGGTGGCAAAGCGTCTTCAACTTCAACACGTGTCTCCATGGCTGTCTGGAAGGTACTGACGGGAAACTGTTTGATGGAGCCTGTTTTCATGCTTGCCGGCTAACCTTTTAATCTCTTCCTTGACTGTTGGTATTCGAAGATCTCTGTGAATATCAGAGTTACGAACATACCAGGGGGCATTCACTATGTTTCGTAACACTTTGTTCTGGAATGTTTGGATGCACTTGATTTTGGAATCGCTAGCACAGCCCCAAAGCTGGATACCATAAAGCCACACCGGTTTCAAAATCTGATTAGAAATCAATAACTTGTTGTAGATTGAAAGCTTGCAGTTTCTTCCAATCAGCCAGTGCTGTGTTGTGCTGTGCTGTCTGTATTTTAGGCCCAATTCGGTTGTTTTCTTTTTGACATGTTCTTTCCACCTGAGTTTGGAATCAAGAGTCATGCAGAGGTATTTGGCACTCATCGAATATGGTACAATTGTTCCGTTAATGTTTAGAGGATAGGGTTCTGGTACTCTTTTGTTGGTAAAGTTAACTTGAATAGATTTAAGCTCATTAAGCTCATTAAACTCGTCCCCTCTGGACCCCTCAGAGGGGACGAGTCTGGTCAAATAGGAGGAAGGGGACAGCATTGCGCGGGAAGGAGGAATGTAGGGGATGTATGGAGAGTGTTACAGATAAATTTAGGGAAATGCAGGATAGCGCATGATATATTGGATGAAGTGATTTTTAGGAGGGAAGTGGATGTAGTGTGTGGATCCGAGGTGAATGCTAGATATGTGGGGAAGCAGGGATGGATTATGGACGATACAGGAGAAGCAGGAATAAGAGTGGTGGGGGATGGATTAAGGGCGGATGAAGTGAGGAAGGGAAATGGATGGGTGGTAGTGCGAATGGGAGACATGGTGGTGTATAGTGTGTATATAAGCCCAAATGTCAGCCTGGAAGAATATGAGAGGAGCATGACAGGATTAGAGGACGATCTGAGGGTGTCAAAAGGAAAAAGGAGGATCATAAGGAGAATGGTGGCAGGGGACTTCAATGCGAAGAATACTATATGGGGGGGGGGAAGAAAACGGACAGGAGAGGGGAGATCCTTGAGGAAGTGTTAACATCCAACGGGTTGGTGGTGCTGAATGATGGACTACTGCCCACCTTCGTGAGGGGTGACGGGGGTTCATCATTCATTGATATAACAGCATGTGATGAATGGCTGTGGGAAAGAGTGTTTAGTTGGGGGGTGCTGGAGGATGAGGAAAGCTTGAGCTTACATAGGTATGTGGAGACGGATATAAGGAAAGAGAGAAAGGATTTAGTGGAAGAGTGGGAATGGAAGTGGACGAAAGCCGAGGCAGAGAGAATGAGGAAGAAAGTAAGAGAAGAGATAGGAAGGGGACTTGGACATGATGCAGATGAATTGTACAATGTGATACAGGGCTGCAAAAGAGAGGGAAAGAGAGGCAATAGGCGTGAGCGGAGGGCCAATTACTGGTGGAATGAGGAAATAGAGGAGCTGTGGAGGGAGTGTAAGAAAGAACGAAGACGGATGCTGAGAGGAAGAGGAAGGATAGAGGGAAGAGGGAGATATAAAGAGAAGAAGAAGGAACTGGAGCGTAGAGTGGAGAGGGAAAAAAGAGGGAAGTGGGAAGAGTTACTGGGGGAATTGGAAAACAATCCATGGGGAAAGGCGTATGAGATAGCGGTGAAGAGGATGGGTGGAAATAGAAACGAGGTTCTAGAGGAGGATTGGGAGAAGGAGATCATAGAGAAATTGTTCAAAGGGGGAGAAGGAGGAGTGGGTGGCAGAATTCAGGAAATCCAAGATACAAGGGGGGTAGTGAAAATGAGGGGGATAAGGCCGGTAGAGAAGTGGGAGGTAGAAGATTGGGGGAGAAATATTAAAGTGAGAAAAGCCCCAGGGATAGATGGCCTGAGGGGTGATATGGTGAAGAGGCTGTTGGATGACAATAGGGAGTACTTCTGGGAACTATTCAACAGGGTGCTGAGGGAGGAGGAGTTCCCGGAAGGATGGAAGGTAGCCAGGGTGATACTGATGAAGAAGGCGGGTAGAGAGGGGAAGCGGGCGGGGGACTATAGGCCTATCAGCCTGCTGTGTGATATGGGTAAATTGATGGAGGGGATAATAAGGGATAGGATTGAGGAGGAAGTTGGTAGGAATGGGGGTTTTAGGGTAAACCAGCATGGGTTCACGAAGGGGAAATCTTGCATCTCGGCACTGAGCAAGGTGATGGGTTTGGTGGAAAGAGCTAGGGAGGGCAGCTGGAGGAAGAAGAAATTGGCCCTACTCGTGTTCTTCGACGTCGGGAACGCGTTCAACAGTGTCAGCAAACGGGCAGTGTTGAGCGCGTTGCTGCGGCTTGGAGTGGAGCAGGGGTTGGTTAACCTAGTGGATGACTACCTGACGGGGCGTGTGCTTGTAGACTCCAGAGGGAGGAGATATGAGATGGAGGCTGGAGTGCCTCAGGGCTCGGTTCTTGGACCGACGCTCTGGAAGTGTGTGTTTGATGAGGTTTGTGGGATAGTATGTGAAGAGGGATGTGAGATTACGGTGTATGCGGATGATGTGTGTCTGGTATGTACGGCAAAGGGAGAGGCGGAGATAGAAAGAAAGGCGGAGAGAATGTGCAGGAAGATTGTGGAGAAGATAGAGCGGTGCGGACTGGAAGTGGCGGAAGAGAAGACGGTGGGGTTGCTAGTGAAGGGACGGAGCAGGGCAAGGGAAGTGGGGGTGATGGTTAAGGGAAGGATAATTCGCATGGAGGAGTCTGTGAAATACCTAGGGGTGTGGTTGGATAGCCAATTATCCTTCAAAACCCATATGGTAAAGGCGGCAGAGAAGGGTAAAGTGAGGGCAGCATGGCTGGGGAGATTGATGTGTAATGTGAAAGGGCCGGGAGAGTGGAAGAGGAGGGTAATTGGTAGGACGGTAGAGCAGAGTATGCTGTACGGTGCGGAGGTGTGGGGTGAAAGAGCGGGGGTGAATGCGAGGGTTAGGCCACTTCTGCGGGTGCAGAGAGGGATACTGCTGAGGGTGGTGCAGGGGTACAGGACAGTGGGTGGACTGGCAGCAGCGGTGCTGGCAAGGTCCTACCCATTGGACGTGTTGGCTAGAGCTAGGAGCAAACGCTGGAGGGGTGCGACCAAAGAAGAGGTACGGGAATGGATGGAGGAGGAAATGGAGAGAAGGTGGGAGGAGTATGAGGGCGCGCTAAAAGGAGCGATTGGGAATAGGAGAGATTGGATGGACCGGAAATTCGGGGGGGTGAACTACTTCTTGACACAAGTGCTCACTGGACATGGGTCGAGAGTAGGGTACCTCCACAAGATTGGGAAACGAGAGACTGGTGTGTGCGAGAGGTGTGGAGTGGAGGATGATGTGGGACATGTGTTTAGATGCTGGAGGAACGAGGAAGTGCTGAAGAAGTTGGAGAGGAAACTAGGGGAGGCGGTGTACTGGGAAAACATGGTGGAGATAATGTTGAGGGGGGAGGAGGAATGGATGGAGGTGAGTGGAGTAGTAGAGAGCATGGTAAGGGGGAGAGAAGGATTCGATATGGCATGAGAGGCAGGAGTGATAGGAGGGAGAAGATGACAGTGTGAGCGGAGAGTGTGCGAGGGACCGCCGCCTGTCTCGAAGTATGCTAGGGTAGTGATTCCGAGGCGGGGGTAACGGCGAGTTTGAGGTGGGTTTGGTTGGTAGGCATCTCCTTGGGGATGAGTCCAACACTGTTTGGGTCCTGGACCCATTCGAACATGAGCTTCCCATCTCGGCCCGAAAAAAAAAAAAAAAAAGCTCATTAAGCTTAATCTTCCATTGTTTGGTCCAGACTACTACTGCATTGGTTGCTATCTGCAGTTTTCTAACAGAGCTTTCTTGGTTTTTATCTACTGCAAGTAGAGCAGTGTCGTCAGCGAATGCAGCAATAAGTATATCTACTAGTGATGGTATCTTGCTAGTATATAGCAAATACAGGATGGGTCCAAGGTCGCACACCCGCTTTTATCTCTTTCAGGTCGGAGTATTCCCCTTCGTGCTTGATTCTAAACAATCTGCCAGATATATATGAGGTTAGGATGTCAACGTATTGTTCTGGTAGGATTTTGATAAGTTTGTATATCAGGCCTTCGTGCCATACTTTGTCGAACGCTTTTGCGACATCCAAAAAGTCTGCAGAGCAGACTTGTTTTTCTTCTAAAGCACGTTCAATAATGTTTGTTATTCTATGCACCTGGTCTATTGTTGAGTGCTTTTGTCTGAATCCAAACTGATAATCTGGGATTAATTTACTATGTTCTATTATCGGTCGCAGTCTTTTTAAAAGTAATTTCTCAAAAAGTTTTGAAATCGGTCTATAGGATTTGACATTATTAGGTTGTTATCCAGGTTTTGGCAACATGATCACTTCTGCAACTTTCCAGCATGTACAGTTTTATCCACCGGATCCCTTCTTCTAGCTCTTCGATTTTCAGCTACCAAGTGTCTAATTTCAACTGGATAGTTGACACCTTTAGTTATGTGGGTAATTTCTTTTGTATTACCATAATCAACTGATTGAATGAGCGTAGTAAAGTTTTCGGCTTCTTCTTCTTCAAGTTGATCAGTAGTTCTTAGGTTAACATTTGAGTATATTTTATTTTGAAGATCAATTTTAAAGCTTTCCCAGTCCGTTGTTTTATTAACAAGTATCGGTCGAGCTATTTTTTTATTACCTTTTCACTTAGTGTCAATATGACTGCTGAGTGATCTGAATCTAGATCAAAATTCTCTTCTACTTCAACGAAGTTAGGTGATTCTTTCCTTGCGATGAAGAAATCCAGTAAGTCAGGTATTTTGTTAGCATCTGTGGGCCAATAAGTGGGCTTTCCTGAAGAATGATAGTTGCAGCCGATTTCACTGATAGCTTTTTTTAGCTCTCTCCCTTTGGTTGTGGTTAATCTTGAACCCCAGTCAACGTGCTTAGCATTAAAGTCGCCTCCAATGATAAATATTTCACCAAGATGCTTTAGCAGTATCCGGTAATCTTCTTTATTAAGATTATGTCTGGATGGGCAATTCATGGCCCCATCCCTCATCATCTGTTTTGATGACTTAATTCCAACTACTGTAAGCTGCATATCCACACGCTGCAGATGGCGTTCCTCAGAGTGAATAAGAGAGTCTTTAATTATGACTGCACTGCCACCCTTAGCTCGGTTATCAGGAAGGATTATATGATATACTTTATATCCTCTTAGCTTGATGTATGATTGATTTGTCATATGTGTCTCAGAGATATGTCTATGAGCTGAATGCGAATAAATACTTCTAGATCATGTTTTTTATTTAGAATGCAATTAGCATCTAGTTGATGCTTCTGGCTTCTAGACTGTCAAGCCGTTCGTTGACGCGCTCTAGTGTTTTCATCACACTTTGCATTAGTTCCATCACAGCTGAATCCTTTGGCGTTGTGGGGATATCTGTAGGTTTATTTTGGGTTACTTGTGTGTAGGAGACTCCAGATTTCACGAGATTTGGGTCTCTCGATCTCCGTTGAGTGATTCGCTACAGTTGACGCACTTCGCATGAGTATTTCTGAGTTTAGAGCACGATGCTGTTAGGTGATTTTCGGCACATTTAACACACTATGCTGTTCTCTTACACAATTTCTGCGTGTGGCCTTGTCTTTGACACCTTTTACATCGAGGAATAAGTTTGCTGTTCCTTACTGCTTCTATTTTGACTTACATGTGGTTTATATATTGAATACCGTAAATTTTGTTGATATAGTGGTAATCGAATATATTTCACCTTATTATTAATGGTGTTTTTTTTTTAATTTCTGAATTACCTCTTCAATTTTAAATTTGTTATCTTTAAGTTCCTTTGAGATTTCTTCACATCTGGTTGAAGGATGTAGGTTCCTGACCATTACCCTAATGGGTCTCCAGATTTTATTTTCATATGTGTGCCATTCCAGTTCAGACTCGTTCATTAAAGCTGTGAGCTTTCTGTATTATTCTGCGGAGTTGACATTAATTTTTATTTGCTTGCTGTTCATCATGCTAGTCTTATAATCAAAGTTACCTACATTTAATTTATCTTTGACTGTAGTACTATAATCATCGACATTACTTATAGAATGATCGGCGGTGGCTTAATAACTTTGGGAGTTTTTTCTTGTTTTTCATGGCTGGTGGAAATTTTTTCTGACGATTCTATTGCTTTTCGCTTTTTATTCCTATTATATTTAGACAGAAGCCAGTCGATTTCTCTTTCAGTTAGTCTTTCCTCTTCGTCCGTATTGACCGGACTATAGAATAATTTTTCTATTTTTTGTGTTCGTTTTATAACTCGATTTCCTATTGCATAGGAGCACAGGAAAGGGTCGACACCCATAAACCATCAATAAACCATTGGCGTTACATTTTTCGGTAAAGACCTGAATGGTTTCATTTGTCGGGTTTATTTAATAGTGCAAAATTTGGGCCAGTATCATATCATTAGGAAGTAATTATTACAGTATTAACAGCCGATTTTACGGAGACCATTCAATTGGGCCAAAATACCTGCTATAATCCGTTACTGAAAATGGGTATTAACAAGGTATTCTAGGTACTGCTAAACAATGAAAGTTTTGACCAGTATGCGGTCATAAAGTATTCCAGGTATCTATAAATGTTGATATGTACTTTAATTGGGCAATCCTTAATATAATTAAGCAGTTATCTTTTGGTATATAATATATATCCTGAAAATAAAATATATTTTTCAGTATTTGTTGCACTTTTGTAGTCAGAATGTCGTCAAAATTTAGCCCCGTAGGCATTTATGTACATCTATTTGGCACCCAGGGCAATGCCAATGGTCAGATTCGAATTCAAAACCAATCACGGTTCGAGTGCGAAATGTGTATACAGAATGTAAATCGGTGCCAAACGCGCGTATGGAATGTCTTCACAGACGCGGCGGCGTTGCTGTTTATTTTTGTGAGTATTTAGGTATTTAGACGGGGACTACCGAGTTGTACCACGACTACCTGAGTTAATCCATTTCCGCCTTTATTGGGGATTATACTGACCATCGAGGTGGATCATTGATTAATTTATCGAGAAGGGCAAGGAAAATCATTGATGAAGCCATTTTTTTCAACACTGTATAGCATATCTGCATGCGCAAACTATGACGACATTCCATACGCGCGTTTGGCACCGATTTACATTCTGTATACACATTTCGCACTCGAACCGTGATTGGTTTTGAATTCGAATCTGACCAATGGCATTGCCCTGGGTGCCAAATAGATGTACATAATGTCTAAATGCGCCCCGTAGTGTGTAATTGTGTTTTAGATTTTGAAGCAAGGACTATGGTGCTAAACGTACATGATGTGCTTGTGCATCAAGCACCTTTAAGTACTGTTATAGTTTATTTCAGAAAGGTATAGAGTAATAAAACCTCATTAGGTATGCAAAGGGAGCACAGAGTGACCCAACGAATATTTAAGCCACTTTCATAGTTTGGCATTGATTTCATTGTAAAATTCTTTCTTTTTATCAAGTGCAGGTAGTACCACCCGGGTTGGGGTCAATATATGGGTTTAGCCTATTGTTATCCATTCACAAACACTGAAAATAGTGTGCCAAAGGCGTGCCGGTAGGATACTCGTAAAAAGGAAAGAATTTTATTTTAACAGAATAAAAATTAGGCATTATGTACATAGTATTAGGTACACTTATTTTTTATTGAACATTATACAAAAATTACATTATACAGAAATTAAATTATAAAAAATCATAATATTCTTCGTCATCTAAGGAACTGTCATCTCCTCTTGACGTTATATTTGACAGGTCGACGGTCCGATCGATCAAGTAGTCAAGATCCCACATTTTCTCCTCTTCTTTAATGACATGCTGGACTGCTTTTCGCCAGTTCTCTGGTGTCACCTCCTTAATGGCTTGATCAAACAGTAGTTTAACGTCTTTCATTTTGAATGTCATGTTGTGTCTTGCTACAAATCCTTTCACTTGCGCCCATATAAGTTCTATAGGATTTAGTTCGCAATGATATGGCGGTGTGCGCGGCACAGTTACACTATGTTTTTCTGCTATATCTTCCACGGCATATTTCATAAAACGATGTTTGTGTAAATTTGCTATAGCTAATAGTTCTTTTTTTATCAAATTATCTTCAAATTCAATACTTTTAGTGGTTAACCAGTCAATAATTTCTTGTTTTCTCCAAGATGAAGTTGGAGTCTTCTCTATGCGTCGAGAATGATAACTCGCGTTATCCATAACTACTACTGAATCAGCCGGAAGATATTTTATCATTTCACCAAAATAGTCTTGAAAAACATCCGAATCCATGTCCTCGTGGTAATCTCCCGTATGGCACGACTGAAAGGTTAGCAAACCTTCTTTTAAAAATCCCTCTTCGCTTCCAATATGGACGATTATTAGTCTTTTCCCTTTACCTGAAGGCACCTTAATACACGTTGACAGGCCTTCCATGAAAGCTTGGCGAGCACTGGTTATATTTTTGTCTTGCCACATTTTTGGTACTTTATAACCTTCATTGATCCGCGTCTCATCAAGATAAAAGATTTTCTTCTGCTCTGTTCTGTACTGCTTTATACTTCTTAAGTATTTTCGTCGCCAACAAACAATTTCATCGCTTTCCAGTAAAAGTGCTTTACGGTTATGCTTTTCACAGGCAAAATCCATATTTCTCAAAGTGGTCCATAAAAGTTTTTTAGTTATCAACGGAATACTGTCATCCTGGCCAAGCTCCATTAAAATCTTATCTAGGGTGGGTATTTCTTGTGAACTTTTCTTCGAATTACACTTTTGGTGTCTTCATCAAGGACTTTTACTGGTCTGCCTGGACTTTTCTTGGGAGGCTCCACTTGACCTGCTATCTTTCTCCCCCGCAATAATTTAAAAACGGTGGACTTTCCAACTCCAGTCATTCGGGAACATCGGTCGACAGTTTCTTGTACAGTAAATTTCGGGTAATCGTATTTTATGCAATCGTGTACATTTAAAATAATGAGTTTTTCATTCACTGGTAGTGGAGAATTATTGGAACATCTTTTCGTTGGTGTAAATGTCGCCATTTTATTACTAATCTTATAATACTGTGAACACTATTTACGGCTTAACAGCAAATACTGATGCGTTAAACTAAACAAAAATATACTTATAAAGGTCTAAAAATTTTGGGTAAGGCACCTTGCGGCTCATGGTTGAGACGAATCTGAAACAGGGTTGGAATTAGGCAGAGGCACTAATAGAAGGTTAAACGGTACCTGTTAAACGCAAAACGTAACTGTATAATCTACTACCTAAGTAATCCCTACACAATATTTCGATATTGACACTTCAGGCCAGAAAACATACTTTTCCTAATTCTCTTACGCAATTACTTGAAATTTTAATATTACAAACAATACTATTTCAAGACCTACGCCTATGGCCGACACCGAAATTGAGCCGAACTGGACGGAATTCCCCATTTTATTACTCTATACCTTTCTGAAATAGACTATAGAAGGATATTTTCTACGTGTGCCAATATGACAGGAATTAGCGAATCTACAATTTACAGTCTTCTTAGTGAAAGAAAATGTGGAAACAGAGTGAAGTTACCTGATAGTGTGAAAAAGACCCATGGTAGGAAGCCGTTAGAAGTTGACGAAACAGCGAAAAATATAATCCGAAGGTCAGTACATTCATTTTATTTTAAGAATGAGATTCCAACAATAGATAAAATTTTGAAAGTAATAAAAGAAAATCAAAATGTACCAGAAATGGGAAGGAAAAAGTGGAAAATTTTACACGAACTAAATTTTTCTTGGCAAAAGCAAAATAGTAAATCTATTTTAATAGATACGGAAGAAATAATCTGTTGGAGAAGGAAATATTTGAGGCAAATCAAAGAGTACCGAAGGGAAGCGAGAAACATTTTTTATTTAGACGAAACCTGGGTTAACGAAGGACACACCGTGAGCAAATATTGGCAGGACCAAAATGTCGAAAGCTCTCGCCAGGCGTTTTTAGAAGGCTTTTTGACTGGCTTGAAAGTTCCTTCCGGTAAGGGTCGCAGATTAATAATTACTGATATTGGTAGCGATAAAGGATTTTTAGATGGTGGTTTATTTGAATTCGAATCTAAGTCAACTAAAGATTACCATGAGGAAATGAACGCTGATGTTTTTGAAGATTATTTTGCCGAAATGATTAAAGCAATTCCTGAAAATTCCGTCATTGTTATGGACAGTGCCAGCTATCATTCCAGACTAGTAGAAAAATTGCCCTCATCTAGCTGGAGAAAGGGGGAAATAAAAAATTGGCTACTGAAAAAAAATACCTTTTGATAATGATGCCGTAAAAGCAGAGCTTCTAACAGAAGTGAGAGATAATAAGGCAAGATTTAAACGGCATGTTGTTGATAAAATGGCCAAAGAACATAATATAATTGTTCTTCGTTTGCCACCTCATCATTGCGAATTAAATCCCATAGAATTACTGCACGACACTGGCCACCGTCTTATCATATTAATGAATCCCCATCCATTGTTGCGAATTTTACGACCCTATTGTATTTGAGGCGATACAGGACGTGTCGATTTAATTTTGGTAAAACCGACCTGTTTTATCATTTTATTCCACATAGAAAAAAAGAAAGACTCACCCTATATTTTTAATACTTTTGAATAAATAATGAGGCACTTTGCTCCTAAGGAAAAGGAAATACAGTTATATATAGTGTTAGTATACAGATTCTATATGTCCTTCATACTAACTTTTATTTTATTGATAGCTCTCAGCATTTCTCTACGACTAGATCATATATGTAGGAATCAATCAATTTTGATAGATTGTCAGATAAATTAAGAAATAAAAACTGCTTACAATTTGAAGTTGTTATTTGCAAACACAACATATAGTCTGTTATTTTGTTCTTAAAAGGTAAACACTTGATTTTTCAGTCAATGCATGTTGCAATTGAAATTGTAGATTAGAGATAAACTCATTTTCTGGAGGTATTAAAATAGAACTATTGTTCTGATTAACTTTCGGCGGTATTAGTTGTTGCCCCGGAAACATGATACGCGCTATGGCTTAGCTGTTGTTATATGTCCACAGGCACAATACACTAATTTCGACATTTGCGCCCGGACTATTAAACTATTAGGATTATGATAATAAAAGTCGACAAGTGATTAAATAATTTATTTTTGGCGAAAATACCTGTCCCCATAGGTTTATTTCAAAATATATTGTTAGCTTCTACTGCCATAAATAACATATCCACTCAAGCCTCATTGTTATACCTACTTGACAGGTATAAAATTTATAAATATTTAAAAGGATTAACAGCGATCAGCGATCCTGACTTAAAATATGGCAAGCCTGGGATATTACTTGGAATATTTTATGGTTTAAGTGATAATTGTGGTTTTATTAAGTCAAAAACAAACGCCATATTTTGAACACAACTTATACACTGTGACTCGAAATAATGAAGGAGTAAATCTGTTACTTCAAAATTACCTTTTGTTTTTAGAGCGATTTATTTTCTTTTTTACAGGAATAATAATATAACTTCAATAAGTCGGCAATGCAAATGAAACCTGTTTCAGTTAAATTTGAACTGATGTGTCCTTCTGGTAGGTGAACTATACAGAATATTTCAGTAATTCGTATTTACTAAATGCTATATTTACAATAGTAATACGAGGGTTGTTTTTTAAGTGTTGCATATAACAACATAGTTGGCGCAAGTCAACGCCAAAGTTTCAGACCGCTTCGTTTAAAGCTGTACCTAAACTGAATTTTCAAAATTGATGAGTCAGTCGAAAAATGGAATACCTTACCGAGTTGGTTTCTGTTTTCGGCAATGAAGCACCACATCAGTCGACAATTACTTGTTTGTATGGAGAATTTAAACGTGGTCGGATTAATCTTAGCGATGATCAAAAAACAGGTCCACCATCAACAGCAGTCACAGGGAAAACGTCGGTGCTGTACGTAAGTTGATCCAAGAAGATCGACATGTCACATATTGAGCATCATTGGGCATTTCATATACCACAATTCAAAAAATTTTACATGAAGTATTATCTGTAAAAAAAAAATGCTCTCTCGTTGGATACCGGAAGAACAGAAAGCAATTGAGTCAATTGGTGTCAAAAAAATTATAATCCGGTTTAACGCAGAAAACTCAAAAAATATATAAAATATTGTCAGTGGTGATGAATCCTGGATTTACTCTTATTTACCCGAAAATAAAAGTCAGTCAGCTGTTCCAAGATGAACCAAAACCGAAGAAAGTTATCCATTTCCAAAAAGATGGTGGCGACATTTGTTTCAAAAGCGGTTCATGTAGCAACAATTCCTTTGCAATATCAAAGAACTGTTACGCTGATTGGTACATATCGATTTGTTTACCGGAAGTAATTGCTGAGATTCGAAAAACCAACCCTTAACGACGAATGATCCTCCACCAAGACAATGCAAGTTCCCACACAGCTCGAAAAACAATTGAGTTTTTAAATCAAGAAAACATCGAATTGTTGGGCCATCCTCCATGCAGTCCCGACCCAAGTCCTAACGACTTTTTTACTTTTCCAAAAATTAAGAATGAGCTGCGTGGTCCAAAGATTCCAGTCCCCAGAAGATGCAGTCAACGCCTTCAAAAACTCTATTTTGAATGTACCAATAAGCGAGTGGAATAACTGCCTTCAGAATTGGTGCCAATAATGCATTTCTCTCCGTGGAGAATACTTTGAAAAACAATAAGTGTTTAAAAGTTATCTACTGTTTTTTTCATAACTCTATATGCAAAATATATAAAAAACAAACCTAATATATCCGGGAAAATAGTAATTTCTTAAAAATTTATATTTTGTTACCTGCCTAGATAGATAAAATTCCCGTCACAGAAAAAAATATTGTATTTCGAGAATTTCAAGATATTCTGCTAATTTTGTTTTTACTGAAGTATTATTACTATACCTCATCTAATCTTATTGATACAAATAAGTTATTTTGGGCCACATTGTACATCCAGCAATGATGGTTGATCTTTTAGTTTTAATTAGATTAAAGACCAGCAGGTGTTTTATTTGGGGTTTTCCCAATGATGGACCTGGCAGCGACAATTAACTATAATAGCATATTTATTTTATAACAATTTTAATTAAGGCGCACCTAGTAGGTTGCCGGATGTTATGCACCCTTAGCACGGGTCGGTCCTGACTAAAACGCCTAGTTTGTTATAGAATTAATATACTTCAAATGTGAGACGATCCAACCTTAACCTGTAAATTAACGTTACTTTCATTTTATAATAAAATCGTTGATAAAACAGAAGCAGATGTTTTAAATTAATAAATGTAATGCAGAATTTATTTTTAAAATCCTCAATTAAAAGCGACAAATGAATGAATAGTTATCGCTTTATTTATATAATTACTCAACAGAAAGCGAGAAAGATTGTGTATATTATTAAGATGAATTATTATTCCAATTTGGAACATATAAATAGGAAGTTTATTTTCTTTTTAGAAATTTGGATACACGGAAAATGGTTTATTTTTTGATTATTTCACTAGAGTGTTTTTCACTGGCAAAATCCCATAGCAACGGCATCTTTTCTACTGACAAAAAAGTTACCTTGACAAAATTCACATGTAATTTTTACAGTGACAAAATTTTTATTTTTTCTAGGTGCTTTGATCAAAGCATGGTTCTGATATTTATTTAAAATGTCATTGTGTTATTTCTTGTTTGAAAACGTGAGATTAGTTCAGTTCAAAAATTAGAAAAAAAAAAGATTTGGAACACAATCCATTGCAGAAATTAAAAAGACAGTGTCGAAGAATATAATCTCCAAATACGTGTCTATAAAGCTTCCTGTTTTCGCAGTTTTTATTGATAAGAGATTATAAACTTGAAAAGCATACTCCAGCCGAATAATTAGCAAAAATTATGGAAGATTATGCTTACAATATTAAAAAAACGGACAGGACTACAAAGAGTCAAGTATCAAAAGCACATGGAACGAGAATTTACGGGACGTATCGAATGCAATATAATATATTTTTATCATATTGATAGCACGATTTCAGGTAGGAGACCTTAAAACCGCAATAAACCATAGGCGGACATTTGAATTTAGGCAGGATAAAATAAATCAATTGTATGAAAATTCTCCAAAGGCGAAGAAATATGGACAATAAGTAGGATATTTAAACCCTTTTTAGGGCTACAAATCATTCTTCTTACTAATTAATTAATTAAATTGAATAATCTAGGATTTCCGTTTCTATTGATATCACTACCTGGAGTTCACTAAATAGCGTAAATACGTCGAAAGTTATTAATTAAATATCTGTGCTACTTATATAAATGAAATAAATGTCACGGCTGTCACGGCAAATTTATCACTTCTAAATATATTTGAATGGTAATGGTATTAGGGTTCTATTGTCCTCGCTACCTGAGGTTCACTATACAGGAAGAATCTAGCGAAAATTGCTAACTGAACATTTATTTACATGAATTACATCAATTCTGTTTAATTCTTTGAATCACCCTGAAGTGTTTCAGACACGTTTTTGAATTTATAATGAGCTCTTCAGCTATCAATATGATAAAAATATACTATACCATATTTTCAAAGACCACACAATGATGTGCAAAAGCCTTGGCCAGTAGCAAATGGTTGGTAAGAAACAACACTAACAAAGATCTTTGTCCTACTCGTATATTTTTAAAATTATTGGAAAAAAGAAATACCAATCCAGATATCAAAAGTGACAGGCTTTTTTTTGGCAGTCCATCTAAATTGGAAAAATTAATTTGGTACAAAAACATGCCTATTGGAATCAACAGCATGTCAAGATGGACCAAACTCTCGGCAGAAAAAAATTGGTGTAAATACCAAAAAATTTAAAGTAAAAAACCATTCATATCGCTCTTCCACTATTTCTGCCCTTGCAATAAAGGTGTTGGTCAGCAAGTAAAGATCATTAATAGGACATTTCCATGCCAAAATTAATTGAAAACTTAAGAGAAAAAGCACCAGATAAGGTAAATTTTCCTAGTACGAGTTCAAATATACCGCAAGTACATGTCCTACAATCACATCATACCGATAAAAATAAGGCACAAACGTTTAATTATAACTGAACTTTTATATAAATAAATAATCCATTTTTTTGTTTATGCTCCATTGTTAAATAAAAGTTCTCTAATTTTATTGTTTTTTTTTCTTTTTCTCCTTAAATAGTCATGACGAATACCACTTGAGAAAAAATTGTGTAGGCAAAATAAATTTTGTATCAAGGTTTTATTCAAGTTTGTTGCTTTTCGGCAACTTTTGATAAATTTTTGATAAAATTTTATTCGCGACATTGACAAGCAACAAACTTTCACACCTTTCGAAATTTTTTTCTCTTGTGATACATATCATATATGATAATTTTGAAATAGTTACTGTTTCAAGTAAATGTTCAATTCAATGTTAACCACACACTACACAATAATGTTACAGAGAAACATCCCTATTTTTTATTTGGTTACGTTGAGGTCTGACGAAAGATGATAAAAGTGAGCGTGATGTCTCAGATTATTTATCACACGGTATGATGTTTCACAGATTAAGAAGTAAAAGGTGACATCACTGCATTTTGATTGTTTTATTGAAAGAACTTTTATTAACGACGTTGAAATAAAGTAACTACTTTCCAGAGCAACTGAGTTATTGTTAGGAATGTTCAAAGGCCAGTTGTTGTATGACTTTACTGACTTAGGTGGTGAAGGAAGGTAAAAAGGATATTTTATTGTCTCGTTGTTCAAGACAGCTAGATAGTAATAGGTACATAGTACCCCTAGGGTGGACACTTTGGGAACAGGCAATAGGCCTGAAAAAGTTGGTAGCTACATTGGGAAGAAAATCATACTTTGTTTGTCGGCAAAACTTGAATGGCGTGGTACGTACCGCTATGCAAGTGAGTTGATCAACTATCGGCATAGGTAACTAACTACCAGCATAGGTAACTAACTACCGGCGGACAACCGGGTTTTGGTATTTACCCTGTCTACGGGAAGGTGGGAGAGAATGGGAGATAGAGGCCAGTGATTTGTTGGCGTGATCAATTTTCAGTTAGTTTGACCGTTCGGTCAGTAGTATCACACAGAGACCAATTTTTTATAAAACTCAATTATTCTTGATAACGGTATCTGGGACGCTACCGAAACGTTGAAATAAATACTTCAAACATATGTAAAGTAGAAATTATATCCAAACTAACGATTAGATGACGAGTACAACGATTAATGGCCAATCCACCAATAGGGCAGCAAAACGTCAGCGGCTAGAGCTATTGTCAGGTGGGATTATTGTTTAGACGAGGCGTAAATGAAATTTGAATCCTACTTATAGCACCGTACATATACATAGACAATGAATAGTAGGTTCACTCTAAGCTCCTCCCAGCACAATGTCCATCTCACTCGGTCTCCGATGCTACTCTTTTTCGGGATTTTGAAGTTCCAATCGAGCGATAGACAGATGCCGTGTGTCTTTTGTAGATTGAAGGTACGAACGGAGTTAATAGTGTACAGGCTGGACTGCCTTTGCAGTGAACTATTTAATTATTATTTCGGTAGGTATGTTTATTAAAATGAAAATGCCGCGAATGTGTTGTGTGGACGTTTGTACAGTAGAGATGGAGAACAAATATTTTTCTTCAGATAGGTAGTTTACAATATTATTTAGCAAAGGATATTAGCAATTTTGTTATAAAAAGCAATGTAGTAGATGTTATATTGTGTTTTAAAATAAAATATTACCAAATTAACTTTTTATATGTCAACGTTGGAGACAGGCCTTAGGTTTTGTTGATTGTCAATTTGGAGGCAGAATGCAAAAAAAAATTAAGGAGATCATTCAGTTCGTACCTGCTATAATCCGTTGCTAAAAATGGGTCAATATAATCAATATATAATCAATGGTCCCATTTCGGAACAGGTATTAATTAATACAAATCAACTAAATAGTAATTATGCGCCAAGGTAGAAAAATGAGTTATTATTGACGAGGTCTTTAATGGATCCTAGACAATAATACACTTTTCTACCGTGGCTCATATAGAATTTTTTTCACTACTGGTATTTTATTTTTTTTAATATTAGTTTTTAAAACTAATAAAAATCGAATATGAATCTCAAAATTATCTTAAAAATCAAATCATTCATGCTTCTGTCAAATGTAAAACACAAACGTCAGTTTTCATATTATGAGGGCCGTTAGGCAATGCTACTCCATTGACTCAGTACACTCCTCCCTTCTTTAAACCGTTCGGTTATTACAGAACGAGTAAAAGGAGCAGTCTTTTCGATCGTTTACTGTGGAGTGGTGTGAAAAGAGTTTGTACCACCTCGGCGAGGTGGGGTTTTAGAAGTGAATATGCGCATTTCGATTACCAGCCAAAAAATAAAATTCATACGCATTTTAGGTTACATAGTTTACAATTGCGAAGTAATAATTATTCATATTTTATAAAAATACTAAAATATAACCACGAAAATATTACACCGAATGGCATTTGTTTGAGTTTGACGTTTGATAGATGTCCCTCGTTTGACAGTTTGAGAGTTAGGTAACAAATGATCCTTTTACTCTACGAGAAATCTGCTTCTGCTCTACTCCTATCATTCTGCATTTCGGAGTTAATTGCCGAACGGCCCTTTTTTGTATTTGCATGAGTTAACCTCACATTCTGTCAAATGGATTGAGATTTAGTTATAATCAAGTAGGCTCTGTATTTTTCTACCTTGGTTAATAATGAACAACTTTACTACCTCAACAAAAGTCAATAAAGTTAGGTTTAGAGGCAAGTAGTGAAAAATAGTAATTATTTATTCCAAAGAAATAGGTAAATATTTAATCGAAAAACATTTAATAAAATTAAAACGAGACAAACAGTTAATCTTAAATTTTATAATTATATCATTAATAAAATCTTGCCTTTTTTTGGTATACCCTTTAAGTTTGTTATTTTTAAAGGTACCGGGTACCGGCTGTCTTAATTTTTATAAATGACTGAATTTCCATATATTCTTTAAAATGTCAATAAATTTAAAAATATCGGGATGTGCCGAATAAAAATTTGAATTAAATTGGGAGTGGAATTATTCGCATGAATTCGTTGTGCACATGCTGTTTGTCATACAAGCCCATATACTTGGAGAAAATTTTGGTTGATCATCAATGTAATTATCCACAATATAATCACAAAGCTTAATCAACGCGATCATCATTAGGCATTATTTAAAAAATTTAGTTGTCAAAAAAATCACCCACTTTATCAGGTTCCAAAAAATGAATACCAAAAAATAATCTTAAAAACTGACCGACATTCGATTCCTTGTTTTTAAATTGTTTTGTCATGTTGATTATTATGATTAATCTTACTTTCAATTACGGTAATTTCATCTACTAATGTATAAATTTTTGCACTACATTTGCGATTCACACATATCCAACGTATCTTACCACTCTTTAATATATTCAATTTAGAAAATTTAAATTTATCTATAACCAATAAGTTACAACCTTTTTCACTAAACATTGAATACACTGAGAATTATCCCATCTTAATCAAATAATGAATGAATGAAAACTGATTTCTAAACTAGAAATAATTATTGTTATCAATTTGTTAAAACAGGTACCACCAGCAATACCTACCATTGCATTAAAATGTTATTAAGGGTTGCAGGGAGTTAATCTCTTGATTTCATATTCTGGGCCCAACTGAATGGTAGTATTAGGAACTACCTGATTTGTTGGACTAACTGACATATTATGAAAATTAGGAGTCTGCGATAGACACTTTTCGCAAGCAAATTATATGTGCAGTAATAGCAGAACAAATCTCCAATATTATTTATTATCTCTTTATACAAGAGTGATTTTATATTACACAATAAAGTTCGCAAATCGCGAAATAAAAATCTTATAAACATAATACAAAATTGCAAATATTACAAAATTTTTAATTATTGCTTTTTGTTTTGCTTTATAAGTTTGATTTGGAATTACATTTTTTTACTAAATGCAATTATTCAGCATTGTTTTTATATGCAAAACGAATTCTAAAGTATGCTATAGAATCTAACGATTTTAAATAGTTCTTCTTGTTTTCTATTTTTATACTGTAAGGTATACATGTGGATTTATTTTATTCTATTTATATATATATATATATATATATATATGTCGATTGGCAGTTTTGAGGACTCATTGCAACCCCTATATACAAATGTATACATTTGTATACATTTATTATACAAACACATATATCCATTTTTTGTTGAAAAATATGCAAAAATAAGTTATATACAGACATTTTAATATGTATTGGTATATATAGGGACATTTTGATATATACAGGGTGCTCTGGAATACGCATTATGGTTTTCACAGTCCCACGAAATTAATTTTTCAAAAACCACCGATTTACCCAAATTGACATATTTAGAACACAATTTTTGAAAATATTCTAAAATTTTAATTTGTTGTCTTTTTCTATGTATGTAGATTAGAATGTGTAATTAATAAACCTTAAATTACAAATTATCTGTATTAATGTGGATCCCAGGTCATTGTCAAATAGCAGGAAATGAAAAAGCTGACTGCAGCAGAATTAGCATCTGAGTAAACAGTAGATGACGGTATTCCAATCCCATTCATAGACCCAAAGTGTGAAAATCGTTCAAATGAAGTGCTATTGGCTCGACATATCGTATCAAGATAGATAACTAGGCTGCAGCTAATGATCTCAGTAATCGATGCTGCAAAAATAATAATAATAAAAACACATAAGAAATAGGACTGAGTCTGCGAGTGAGTGGGAAGTGAGAGCCTCGTCACAAGCGGACAAAGGCAGGAGATGGATGATAGGTGACAGATATCGTTCTTCGGTCGTGACGACCCTGCCTTTCCAAGTTGCCAGAGGAAAGTGGTCCATAATATCCCAATACCTTCCCCTACCTGACCAAGAAATTCTTAAAAAAAGGTCTGATGTTGTTAACTGAATGGGAAGTGAGAGCCCTACTACAGGTAATAATAATAAACCCCGTATGGATGAGCGGGATCTCTTTGTAGAATACTCCCAAAGTGTCTCGTGCGTGTTGTAAAAGGCGACTAAACTGAGATTTTACTCTCTCATCCTTACTTAGCTTTACTACCAGTCTTTTAGTAGGCCTTTTAGTAGCACCTTTATTCTTTTTATTGGCCTCCCTTGGCCACCTTTTCAATTTCCATATCTTTCCTATCCCCTGGAAGTAGGGCATTGTAACACCATTACCTCTTGTCCCGTTCAGGATTTAGGTAGTTGGTCTTTTCGAAAAATGAGCTATATACTCCCTCGGATAGCGGCGATCGCAGCGTGATTCCAAGTAGGGCTACGGCGATAATCACCACTATCGAGGAACAGATCACTAATTCTCCTCCACCTGCTCTTGATGTTTTTACGGCGACGCAAGTAAATGTGCCTACGACCACGAAAACCGGATTTCCTAGGAAGAGCATGAATTGGACCACTAAGCTGAATTCCTTTATTATGCGCTCCTACTTTAGATTAAACAATATGGAGACCGACCTGACCACCTACCGATACGCCATTCATCGTGATTTTGTTGAGAGGTACCCAGAACTGCAGCACATAACGAAACAACGAATAGCTGACCGGAGAAGAAGTATTGTGAAGAACAATTTGCTACAGCAGATCTTCTAAGAACGGATGAGCATCTCGCAGCGCAGGAAGCAAATGGTACACATGGTGAATTACACTGGCAACGAAGAAGAAGAAGTGAACCACACCACTCCCGATTTTGACAAAAACACCCAACCAAATGCGAAATGCGTAAGGCATAAGCGGAATTTGAGGGCACAAACCCAATACGACGACCAAAATTACCCAAACTGAAGACCAACAAAAATTCCAATAAAATTATTGCAGGAGTAGACTCAATAATAGAAAATCTCCTCAACGACTATAATACGCTTGAGCGGCTTCATTCACTTATTTATTGTGGAGCCGTGGCAGTACTCCGTCTCCACAACTATACAAACATGCATGCCAAAGATCCGTACCATTAACACCAACAAAAAACCTTGGTGGCAACGGCGCCTAGAACGTTCCATCGATTCTATTAGTAGCGAGCTTGGTCGCCTGACGAAGTATCAGAATTTTGCACAACCCTCTAACCGATTGAGAAACCACTTCAGTAAAATATTTAAGAAAATATGCACCCACACACAACATCCAGATCATCAAAAAAATTTACGTGAGCATATAGATCTGCTTAAGCAGAAGTTGAAAGCGAAATCCAGGCGTTTTTCGAGATACATTAAGTGCACAAAAAATTCATACACAAAATATATTAGGATAATATATAATGAAATAAAATACCTATACACTAATATCTAAAAATTAACATTTAAGTCAGGGTGAGTGCCAATATTTATACAGCTAAACCTCTAAACGAATGAACTTTTAAATATAATGTCTAAATAAAACTAAGTTTGAAAATAACGGGAATATTTCGATGTAGTCGGAAATCGATATAAAAATTTTCAACAACCATCGAATGATTCGTGTCACTTATTGTCAAATGTTTTTTTTTACTAAAAAATGTATACCGTTTGTTTCAATGTGATTTTAATAAAACTATTTGCCTGTTTATATTAGTATCCTCGAATTGGTAAAAATTATTTTTATTTCAGCCAAACGTTTCTGTTTCATCCTCAAAGGTCTCTTTTCCTATTTATATATAACTGCATAAATATATTATGTTATTAAATAATGGCATATTTGAAGCCTCTGATCTTTTACAGGTTTTCAAAAAAATATCTATATTACGCGTCAATGTTTCTAAACATAAATCAAATCGGCAGATATGGATTTCATATCTTTTCAGCACAGGATCTATGAACAGGGTATTGTTGGGGTATTTCATAAGAAATGGTCATTAATTTAATCATCATCATCATCACAATCTCAAAATTTTAATATTTTGCCTTAAGCCACTGGGTCTGGGAACTGTTATTTACTACTGAGGCATTCTGTTTTTAGAAGTAATAACCCAAGGATATTGATAATTGGTGTAAAAAATTTTATAACAAATTTCGAAAAATTTTTAGCATTTATCAATGTTCGAGGGTTATTCGAATAGAACATTTTTTGCTAATTATAGAAAAAAATACAGAGTATATTTGCTTCTATAATTTCATTAATGTTCTCGTCAGTAATATGATCAAATCGTGACATTTTGAAATATTAAATATTTGAAACGTCAAAATCGAAATAAATCAAAATGTATCCATGGCAACGTACCTAATAGAGTGAAAACAGCCCATGGTCTGTTTTCAGTATAATGTTCTGATTGGTCGTGTTCAATCAAATGACCTCAAATTATCTGATTTTATTGGAAATCTACTAGAGCAAAATATTTTAAAATAATATAAAGGTAATACATACATAGCACATTTTTGCTTAAACAAAAATATTTTTTCGGCAACCGTTCGGAAAGTACCTAATTCCCGGACGCTTTTTCTGTGAGAAAGTAGCATTTTTCCGGCCTAGTCCGGAAAGTACGTATTTCCCGGACTAGGCCAGGAAGAATTACATCGTTGCTGTCATTCAAACAAACTGAATCCCTTTAATATTAGCAATTGTTCGAATTTCAATATAAATATTGATAAAAACAAGAATTAGAATGTTAGTAATATGAGTAGATTCCACAAAGTAAGGGTCCAAACAGTAAATTCAATTGGAATGTTCCTAATTTTGTTCTAAAAATTAGTTTTTTTAGCGTTTTGTCATCTTGACAAACATAAACATTCAAATCGACGCCATTTTTAGTCCATTTAGATATTACAAAGAAACGTGTTTTATTGATTTGTTATACCTACCACACGGTTGCCGAAAAAAAAAAATGTACGCAACACGCCCGGAAACTGTTTTTTCCGGACTTGTTACGTAATATACTATTCTAGACCAGAAATATATTTTATTTCATACTGTGCTGTAATAAGCTATTCTCATTATACCTTACTCATTACAGTACCCGGTCCGGGAAATTTTTACTTCCCGGACTGCTAACACCTACATACAGGTAGGTAAACCACCGTGAAATGTCATTACAGTACACGTCTAGACTTGTACTTTAATAAGCCATTTTCCGGACTTGTAACGTAAATTACTATTTACATATTGAAGAGCTCTTGTGTGAAATTAAATAGCGCTATGTTGAGAAAATTTAAAATGCAATTTTTGTATACAGATTAATTTTATACCGTTCAAACAAAAATACATTTTTAGTTTGAATTTAAGAGGTTTCATAATAAACTTCCTACCAAATTTGAAGACAATACGGTAAATTATTAGCAAAATATTTTTAAAAAAATTCTGCAAAATGACGATTTAGCATAGTCTGACGAGGAATTTTTTGTCAATAAATTGCACAGATAATTTTTTAAAATTTTTTGGATACCTAAAAGAAAAAAAAATTGTAAAAATTTTTTTTTCAATAGATGGTTTTAAAGGTGAATATTTAAGCGTATATTGTCGCAAATTTCAAAACAATCGAGTTTTATTTACTATTTTTTAAACCACCGAAAAGTCAAATTTTGACAGTTTTTCTCTCCCCTTTAATGGTCCTGTCAAAAATTTTGAAAATCGATTTTGACAGGGCAAAATTGATTTTGAAGAAAGGAAATTGTTGTTATCGTATGGGGGCATCACAAACCATCCCATACCAAATTTCGTGAAATTCCGAGAAAAATTTTGATTGGGTCAAATTTTACCCTTTTACACTTGTACATAACGGGCAACTTGAGCTGAGTTTTTGAAGGTGAAGGAGACGTCGTATCGAAATTCAGAAAAAAATGGCTGTATAGAGGGCCGAAAATGATTAAGTTTGGCGTCAAAGAGAAAATGAGAAAAACATCTAACCGTACCGTAGTTAGGGTAATATATTTTAACAATTTTTTGTTAGAGTGCCCAATGATGGTTCCATGCAGAATAGGTCAAACGGACTACGGGAAAAATAATTATTTGTACCTACCCATCGGCGCTGCCACTGCAATTATACACGAAAATATAAACGCAACTTTTTTATTTATGAAAATATGGAAAAATACCCAAATCCAAATTTGAAGAACTCTCAAGACCTATGCATGGACTATATGAAACATATAGGGTATGTGATTAAAATTTCGAAACAAACCCATTAAAAAAAAATTGAAAGTCAATATAGAGGGCGTCACAAGTGGCACCAAATTTAGAGGTTATGTCACTTTTTTCACTAATGTAGCTATATGCCGTTCTAAATGATGCCTAAAAACACCATATGCGGATGCCACTATTAATTCGGGGTCATACATTGGGGGGGTCAATTGTAAAAAAATTTTCTGCATTATGTGCACCCCAAATAAGGAAGATCTGCAAGATATAACCAACTACTTATTCTGGTTTGTAATTAGAAGGAACACCATCACTTGTAGACCGGTTTCGGCGTATTTGCGCCTTATCAGTACAAGTTCTTGCTTCTTAGTGAACGGTCTGTTCTTTGAAAAATATTTCTCAAAAACTGTGTAAGGCGTTATAATAGTATTAAACTATTAACTTTGACATCTATTGATAACACGCTTCACTAAAATATGACAATTTTTTACATGTAAATCAAGTAAATTTGGTGAATAAAACAATTAATAGTTTTTAACATAAATCTAATATTTGTAAACTTCCCTAAATTTGTGGAACAGTTTATTTCCTTTGATATAATCTGCGAAGTATACATATCTAGTTAAAACGCCAAAAGGCGAAGTAAATTAAATGAAAAATTTATGATCCTCTTATGAGGCCGACCTCATAAGCACCAACTGTCCTTAAAACTGCCATTAGTTATCAGTTTTCGTCCTCAAAACTGCCTTTTGACATATAGATGCTGCACTGTATATGACTTGCGTAGCTGCTTAAAGGTGTACGTATCTTTGATAACTGTTGGTAGGATTTTGTTAATTGTATTTAGTATATTTTGAAAACTTCTCTTCATTCGAGGTTTGGGGATTCGATCTTTTTGTTGGTTCGATTCGTTTCCAGTGGTTGTATTGGTAAATAACTTCATTTTCCATTTGGGTTTCATCTGACATATCTGGTGTTGTGTGTGGTGTGTATCAGTTTTCTCAAACTGTTTATTTTGTGTTCGTATAACTGCGGGGGTGTGCTAGATATTTTCTATTGGATGTTGCCCTGTTTCTCTAGGTATTGGTACTTCATTATTTATTGGTACCCCTGTGTTAGGTTGTTCATCTGTGTCTGAAATTTCTGGATTAGGTATATCCTGATGTTCATGTGATCCCTCCTCATTTCCTCGGCCCCTACTTCTTTAATTCTTCAAAGAACTTCTCCAGGTAATTTGTTGTTCTTTATAATAACTCGTTTCTGATCTATTAGTCTTTGTTCTGTTACATTTGTATGTTGTGAGTATTTAATTATGAACTGTCTATGTAGGTCGAATCTGCATTTTGTCGTTATTGTCTCTAGTTTCGTCGCTTTATAGTATCAGCGCATTACGTGTTCATTGAGTTCGTTTGACCAGTGCATGCGCTGTCGAGGTTTGCCTGCTTTGGTGGTTGCATTTCCTGGGAGACGCAAAACAGCAGCTGTAGCAGGGGTTGGTTGTCTGTCGGGTTCGTCTGTGTCCTGTGTTGATGGTGTATTGGTTTGACTCCAAGTTTGGTTAAGGCGGTGTCTGGTAGGGTAACTGTAAGTGTTTTCGTTCATGATTGTTCCCACGAGTAATGGATAATGACGGTCAATTATGGCATCGCTCCATACCATATCAATCATGTATACTCTAGAGGGGCGGAAGGTGCTCTAGAGGCTCTGATAACGACACCTGCTATGCCATTTGTATGTTGTCATCATGAGGTATGGAAATATCTATTATGAAAGTGGCTCTGTCTTTTTTGTTGATCTGCGTGATATCCGGTCTATTGTGTGCCACTATCCGTGTATAACGTTCTTGAGTCTTCGTTTTCTAGTATTGTTTCGGGATGGTATTTGTTATATGGATCATAGTCGGTGATCAGTTTGAATTTTATGGCTAGTTCTTGATGAATTATTTTTGCTGCTGAGTTGTGCCTGTCTGCATCGTCGACATCGATCATCCCGTATTGTTGAGTACTTTATTGTGTGTTTTTGTGGTTGTGACCTGATCCTGTATTGCTAGAGTGAATCCCTCGGTCTCCGGTTGCAGTTCCCCTCTAACGAGCCATTGGTGTGAGTCCTGTTTGTTGATATGTGCCTCTTGTATTATGTTGAAGTGTTTCCCATGTAGCGTTTTCTGTGACCATCTTGTGTGTTTTTCTGTTACGTGTGTGTTAGTGTTTCCGTTGTCTTCATCCACGGCGTTGTCTGGCTAATTTTGGCTTAAATTAAGAGGCGTTAGATGCGTATCTGATATTAGAATTGCTCTGTGAAGTTTACTGTCCTGCTTACTATGGAAATATTCTTCAAGCTTTAATGATTAAGATTTGATTGATTTGGTTTTTGTATAGCTCAGTACTATCGATAGGTCCTCGGCCTCCCATATATCGTGGTAGGGTCATTCGTTCAATGCATATTTTCGGGTGTGGCATGCGGTATTTTGTGAGCATGGTACGGTTAAGCCTCTCCAGTTCTTGTGTTTCCGTGGTAGACCATTATTTGACGACGCCGAATGAGTATGTGAGCAGGGGTACTGCGTATGTGTTTATAGCTTTGACTATGTTTTTGCGTTTAATTTGCTGTCGAGTATGGCTTTTAGACGTGTTATTATTATTATTATTATCATTTTTATGAGAGAGACTTATGCACTACTCAGCTTAGAGCTGGTATCATTGACCTATCCCGGATACAAAGTATCAAAAGGATTAAACTCAGTTCACATAATAAACTTGCGTACTGTGGGGCAAGTATTTAGTATCACAACCTTCTGGATGCCGGCAAAGGTGTATTTTGGTAGTCCCAGTTTAGCGATGCTGTGTGCAGTGTCTTAGGAACGACACCGGTTGATGCCATAATAACTGGGACTATCTCCACATTTTCGGTGTGTCACAGCTGTTCAATTTCAATGGCGAGATCCGCGTACTTGGCCAGTTTCTCTTGGAATTTCTTGAGAAGGTTGTGAGTGTTTGGTATGGCTACGTTGACGAGAAGGACTGAATTGACTCTTTCTTCAACTACGACGATGTCAGGTCTGTTATTCGTCACCTGTCTATCGGTGATAATAGACCTATCGTAGTAGAGTTTAAAATAGTCATTTTCCAGCACATTCTGCAGTTGGTACTTGTAGTAGAATTCACGTAATTTCATTACCTGTCGAGAGTGTAGATTGATAAGGTCAATTAAGCCCTTCCTCTTTCCTTTCGGGGTAATGTTGTTCTAATAGTAGATGACTTTGGATGGTGGTTGTTGTTCTTCGTCATCATTGTTCGTGTTAATTATTAATATTATTATTTAATTCTTCTCAGTCTTCATTCCTGGTGTTCGCATTCAGCGAGGTACGGGTTGATCACCAAGCACTATCGTCTATACTTGACTCATAAATCTACGCACGATTCTTGTAGCATTCAGTACAACTGCTTTCTGCATGAGCTTGTATAGATTGTTATTATTAATATTATTATTAATCAACCATGGATATTCGGCGTTTTTCCATTTAACAAGAACAATCTCTGTTCCTCAGAATAAATGGTCTCCTCTTTATCATAGAGCTCGTCGGATAATGTGGGCCAGGAGTGCAGTTTTTTGTAGTGTCCTAATTGTGTTTTTATTGTTGTTGCCAGGTATTTTGTCCAACATTTCTTTAAGGTTATTGTGTATGGTTCCTGTTGCGCCGATTGTTATTTGTATGTCTCGGTATTTGATGTTCTTTTGGGACTCCTTTTTCTTCACTGTAGCATCTGATGGAATGGAAACGTCGATTAATAGACACGTTTTATTTTTGAGGTCCTTGATTATTAGATCTGGTTTGTTCGCCATCACAGTCCTATGTGTTTGTACTTCCGTGTCCCATATTATTGTGATCTCGTTTTTTTTTCAACTCATTTTGGGTTTTTTCATACCATGCGTCCTCAGTTTCTATTTCGTAGTATTTGCAAATACAGCGTGGGCCACAGAAAACAGTCCACCCCGATATTTGGCAGTATTCCTTAGATTTTAAGGAAATCAGTAAACACATCGATTTTTGTTTTAAGGGGGACCCATTTTTACGATACAAGCATTTGTCATTTATCAACCCCCTCCCTTCCACTTCTACAACCCCTTATTTTTAAATAGGGAATATACCATGTGCGGCACATCATTAGAAAGGCATTTAGATGGAGTATTCAGACATAATGATCGTCCAAGATTTTTTTCGTTATTTATACCATCTTTGCAAAAAAGTATTAATTGATTTTAAGTACAACACCTCTTAAAAATTGAACGCAACGCCTAGGGTTTGCTAATGTGTCATTTTTTCTGTCACATCAAAAGTAAATTAAAACAAATATTGCAAAAAATTTGTAATTTGATTAGACAATTTGTTAAACATTGTTATTAGTTAGTTTTTGAATTCTTCCAAAATGGTATATTCTATTGCAGAACGAGAGACAGAAAAAATGACACATAAGCAAACCATAGGCGTTGCGTTTAATTTTTATGAAAAAAATCGTGGACGATCATTATGTCTGAATACTCCATCTAAATGCATTTCTAATGATGTGCGGCACATATGGTATATTCCCTATGTAAAAATAAGGGGTTGGTGAAGTGGAAGGGATGGGGTAGACAAATGACAGATGTCTGTATCGTAAAAATGTGTCCCCCTTAGAACAAAAATCGACGTGTTTCCTAATTTCCTTAAAATCTAAGGAATACTGCCAAATATCGGGGTGGACTATTTTCTGTGGCCCACTCTGTATTATAATGTAATGTTGAACATCCTTTGTTATGTCGTTCAAGGTATTGTTTTCTTGCAAGGACCGGGCATCCAGTGGTAATGTGCTTAATTGTACTATTTACAGAGTCTGCACCTGGAATCTACTTTTTCTCTTTCGTATGTGGTTGGTTGAAATGGCCTGGCCTTGTGCCGCTCTTATCAACGATTCAGTTTCACCTTTCAAAATTCCTGTTTTCAGCCCAACTAAGAGTCTGTTTTTTGTCTACGTAATCCCTGTCGATTTTTCTGGCATATTGTCCACGCATTTCCTCTCTCTTCCATTTTTGTTCTCTTTCCTCGTTCATTTTTTTCCTACATCGCTATCGCTGTTTCAGTTTTTCCACTTTTTCTGTTATTGTGGTTCCGTTCATTTCATTTGCCGATTTATTTCCATATTTTTCTGTTAGCTTATTATTATTATTGTTATTTTATTTTTTTTAATATTACTGTAGAAATATGTATATAAGGATTTTTAAAATTAAGTGGAAGCTCCGATTCGATTGATCTTTATCATTTTGTAATCAAACATTTTTATTTATTGTCCTTAAAAACACCAAACAGTGTGAGTCCCCAAAGCAACCTATGCATTTATAAAATTTATGAGGACAGTCCTGAAATCTGCCAAATTACATAAATTCTTATGAGGACCGACCTCATAAGCACCAATTGTCCTTAAAACTGCCATTAGTTATCAGTTTTCGTCCTCAAAACTGCCTTTTGACATATATATATATATATATATATATATATATATATATATATATATATATATATATATATATATATATATATTTGTACATTTTTGGCGGATTAGAAATATTTTATTTATCTAATATAGTAAAAGCTATTCTAATGAATTATTCTAGTTTATTTCTTATAATTTGATGTTCCCAATTAAATGCTAGTACGTACCGTACATAGCAAAACAGCATCGTGTTTTTCAATAGTTTTCTAACAACGTACATTTTTATCAGCCCCCGTGCCAAACACTCCATCTATAAATCAACAAGCTATGAAAGTAGTAAATCGCGCGATCCCTGTATATACGGTGCACGAGTCTTTTAACGACCGTTTTTCGGATTGTCTTTATCAGCGCTACATGAAAGCGCCGACTACGAGTGAACCTACTATTCATTGTCTCTGTACGGTGGTGATACAGGGCTGGGGGAGTTATGGGCAAAAGGTTAGGCGGAAACCAAAGTTAATTATTAAAAAAATTGAATGTGTGGTTTTGATTGATTGTTGTAGGTCTCACTTGCAATTGCGAGTTAAATTGCAACAAGGTCTAACTATAGTCTGTATAGTTAGAAGCTGAAGATAACTAAATTTCGTTTCTATTTTTGGAAATACACATTTCTTATAAAACTCTTGTTATTATAATAATATCACACAAAAATTAGTGTTGGTTGCCAATTCGTAATGAAAAGGACCGGAAATGAAATCTGCATTCCACATGTTTTGCGTTTTTTTCAAATTTTCCACATATTTTGCATTTTTTCCATAAATTTAGAAATGTTGCATTAATTTTCTACTTTCAATCTTCTCAAAGGTTCATTTCCAAGTAACAGTCGTGAACTCAGTGGGTGGTTATAATCCGTTTCTTAAGAAAAATATTTAAATGAGATAATTTATTTTTATTACCTGTAGTTTGAGTTTAATCCCTTATCTAACCTGGCCAGTTGGGGTTTGAAATTTTAAAAATAACTATTGTCGGGAGACTTTGAATCAAACACGGGAATCAATTTAAATATTTCAACCCTATTACATCTGTGGAAGTAGAACGAAGCTTATCGATCTATAAACATACAGTATGTCTGAAAAACTTGACAACATATGGGAAACATTTTTATAAAAGCAAAGAATACACCAACTGACAAGAAGCGAAACTTCGGAAAAAAACGAATCTGCGGAGGCCATCTTTTAAGTTAGTCGTCATATGTCATGCCATTGTATAAAGATAGGGATAGTAGGTTAATCTTACGAGGATATCATTTGACGAGGTGGACGCCACCAATAGATGGCAGTGGGGAGTTTGCGTCCACGGCACGTCTTTTCTTACTGTACGTCGTAGCTTGAATTACGAATTTCCTTAGCTTTGGTCGCCGAATTACCCCAATAACAGATGGCGCCAAAATTATTCAGAATGTTATATACATCCATAAGAGCTGTGTTGCAAAGTTTCTTATTTTGGGTACCTACGGCAAAGTTGCAATTTGAAGTTCATTATTAATATTGTATTGAGTTCGTTGTGTCATTGTTGTGTTTCGTTGGCTGTGCATTAGGATTATTGTTTTATTTGAGAATCTCTGAACGTTGATATATATTTCATTTTTAAGGTAAGTGTACATTATTACAATTAATATACCTACCTCTTCTTTTAGTAAAACCAGAAAATCTATAAACTAAGAATTTTGGATACTGATTGGTTGCATTATTAAAATGGACCAATCAGCTTTTAAAAATTATTAATTTAACAGTATATTCATAATTAAGTGGAGCTTAGTTAATCACCGTAAATAATGTTACAAATTAGTTTCTAGGATTCAAATTTTAATTTTCAGTTGCGTTTATACATCAATACCTAATTTGGTTAATATATCTAAATTATATTAACAGGGCATTAAGTGTACCTATAAATGCTACAGCTTACAATTTCCAAAAAAAAACTGTATATTTAGCGACCTACTTACTAAAATGTATTAACAAATAATCACTTTTATCAATCAGCTCGTTGTGTGCTCAATCAGTAGAGAATTTTATATAATATATAATTTTATATATAATTTTATTATAATACGAATGTCGACATTTTTACCAGATTATAATTTAAATCTTCTCTTCGATATTTCAGAAATGGCTGGAAATAAATTTGTTTATTTCAAGTGTGGACTAAGTAAGAGATCAGATCCTACAATTAAAATGTACCGATTTCCTGTGAATGACCCTACCAGATGTCAGAAATGGATCATACACTCGGGTGAGTTATCCTTCCGACGATTATTTTTCATAGAGGAGTAAACTTGAATCATGCCTAAATTTAAATTTTACAACCACCTCTATGGTAAAGTAACAGAATAAAAAATTATTGAAAATATTTCAAACTTATAGGTGAACACAACTAACCGAATACAAAGGGTTGGACATTAATATTCCACGAAAATTGAAATAATTGGAAATAGTATTTTTTGTTATTTATTTTATGTTTATGAACTAACCCAATCAGCACTGTACGTACATAATACGTACGTTTTAGGGTCACGTTAGGTCTTTACGTCCAGAGACCTAAATAGAATGTCCTATGTACGTACTAAATTGAACATCTTATGTATGTACTAAATTAAATGTCTTATGTATGTACTTTTTACATCTTATAAATAACCTTTCATGAATCTGATCTTCGTATAAATATATCATACGATAAAAACCGATACGTCAATTGCCAAGTCAAATTAGACAATTATTTGATCGCAGGATGTGCTCAGCGGAGCTATGGAAATTTACAGTGACCTTACGAATAGGCAGCCCCTGTTGCATGGAGGCTATCTCTGTTGCCTGTTGTATGAAATGACATTTTTGACAATGACATGACAAACGACACGATGTCATTTTCGTTGTGTTTCAGTGTTTCTCTAAGGTTGTGTTTGTAATAAACGCAGATTACTAAGTAATTCTACTAATTTTTGAAATTTTTATAGTCGTCCTGCTTTTTTGCAATAATTAAAGTTACAGATAAATATTATATTTCATTTTATTATTATAGTGAACTGTTAAACGTGTGGTTTGTTTTTAATTTGTATTTGCTGTGCGTGTCTCATTGGACTCGGGTTGGTTTTCATCATTCAGCAAGGCAAGTGAAAATATTTTAACATGAATAGATCAAAAATAAGTAAACATTACAAAAAGGCTGCTAAAAGCGTGAGAATATTTGAAGCATCTCTCAAAAAATATCCTTATTCAAATGTAATTTTACCAACTGAGCATCAGGCAAACCCAAGTACTTCAAATGCTGAAACTAGTACTAGTAGCTCTTTTGAACTGCTACCTAATTATCCCTACAATTCTAGCAGTGAGAGTATACATATTGAACCAGAATTATTTGACGTCCCTGTATTAGAACCTCGAGTAGAACCCAAACCCAATGAAAATGATGTTATGTTATCAAATGATAGCAGCGGTGGATCAGCATCGAGAATTACATTGTGTTCTCAGCTCTCAGTATGGGCTATTAATCATAATATTACCCATACAGCTGTAAATGACCTCTTAAATATATTAAAACCAAATTTTCCTGAGTTGCCAATTGATGCTAGAACATTGTTGCACACGCCTCGTATTAGTTTATCTTTAAAAGATATTGAACCTGGTAAATACTACCATTTTGGATTAGAGTCATGTTTAAATAAAAAACTATTAAAAAATGTTCCTATACAGTCATCATCTTTGTCTATTGAAATATTAATAAACATAGATGGTTTACCTCTATCCTCAAACTCTAGTAGCCAGTTCTATCCAATCTTATGTACTCTCTATGGGGAAAAAGAAGTGGGTGTTATAGGTGTATATCATGGAAAAAATAAACCAAAAGATGCTAATCTCTTTCTAACAGATTTTGTAAATGAAGCAATTATTTTAAGTAACAATTTTGTTTATGAAACTTTTCAATGTAATGTTAAAATCAAGGGATTTATATGTGATGCTCCAGCAAAATCATTTGTCAAATATACGAAAGGACACTCAGGATATATGTCATGTACCAAGTGCTATACTCAAGGGGAATACATCAATGGAGTGTGTTTTACACAATTAAATAATTTAAAACTTCGCACTAACCTTGAGTTTAGAAATAAAATACAAGAAGAGCATCATACAGGCACTTCAATTATTGAAAATATCCCTAGAGTCGATATGGTTAAATCATTTCCCCTTGACTATATGCATTTGGTTTGCTTGGGTGTTATGAAAAAATTATTAACTCTTTGGTTAAACGGAAAGCCTGGAATTAAAATGTCTTTTAGACAAGTATCTCAAATCTCTGATTTAATTATTAGTTATACTCCAAACGTGCCAGTTGAGTTTAATAGAAAACCTAGAGAATTAACGGAATATAAAAGATGGAAGGCAACTGAATTCCGTCAATTCTTGCTATATACTGGTCCTATAGTTTTAAAATCTATTTTAGCTAGAGATAAATACATTCATTTTCTTTCTTTGCACGTTGCCATCAGAATTTTATCTTCTGAAATTTATTTAGATAAGACAGATTATGCTGAAATGTTGTTGGAGTATTTTGTAGAAAGATTTATTGCTTTGTATGGTGCAGAGTATGCTTCCCATAATATTCATAATTTGATGCATTTAGCAAATGACGTTAGGGAATTTGGTCCATTAGACAAATTTAGTGCATTTCCATTTGAAAATTATATGCAAACTTTAAAGAAACAAATAAGGAAACATGAAAAACCTCTTCAACAACTAGTAAACAGAGTACAAGAACAAAATATGTTAAATGGGAATAAAGATTCCATTATTACGTTTCCCATTTATAACAAAAATCATTTTAATGGTCCTATTTTAAATTATCCAAATTCTTGCCTTCAATATATGGAGATCAAATTTAAATATTTCAGTTTAGGCTTATCCGAGGCAAATAATTGTTGTTCTTTAGGTAATGGTACTATAATTTGTGTAAAAAATATTATTCAGGTCAACAATAATCAAAGTTATGTTATTGGTGAGGAGTTTTTAATTAAAGAAAATTTCTATATGCAGCCTTGTGACTCTTCTGAATTAGGCGTTTATTTAGTTAGTCACAAAAGCTCTATAAAATCCTGGAATGCAAATGAAATTTTGTGTAAATGCTTTAAAATACCATATCGAGACAAATTTGTTGTATTTCCATTAGTTCATACAACTTAATTCTGTATATTTATTTCCCATACAGGGTATTCCATTAGTGAGAAATTCATTGATACTTCCCTGGGTGCTACAGGTGGAAAAAGAAGGTAAATACAAAAGTTCGGTACATTGTTCTACAACTTTTCAGAAAATATTTTCAATTATAATTCAAAATACTTACCTAAAGTGCACCAGTTGAAACTTGAAACCAAAACACCTATTTTCCTTATCTTTACTGGGGAAGTATCAATGAATCCCTTACTAATAGGAAACCATATTGTATAAATTACTAATAAAAAAAAAGTTTTTAATGATAATGTAAATCTCTGTTTTTTTAAGTGAATTTTTATATTTCTTAATATTTTTATAACCAATTCCGTGATTCTTAATCCATCAGTGCTATGTCTAAGATCAAATTTGCAGTGTTCACAAAAAATTCTGAAATATTAAATTTTTTGTACATACCTAATGCAAAATAATTGTTTTATTAAGTTAAGTTTTCTCTAGTTTGTTGTATCTATGGTTGTATATTTATTTATTTTAAGAGATTTTCCATAATAATGATGGCTACTGAAGAAAGTAAAAACACATGGACAGTCGTAAAATTTATTGGTGATAACACAGTAAATATTGTACCAACTTGCTGGATTCACAATGAGGATAAATGTTATTGGCCACCTTTACCAGCTAATAAAATTACTCAGGCTATTAAATCAGGATTACTGAACACACACTGGCCAAGTCACAAAGTTACTATATTTAGGAATGCAACTTATGGTAATTTTTTTTAAACCTAATTTTTTATTTTTCCCAAACTTCTAAATTTTATAGATAGTTATGAAGTGGCTCTAGCTAAATCAAGAAAGGCGGAGGACACAAGTGACCTCAGCACGACAGAAGATGAGATCAATAATATCAAAATAAGACGAAGGATTATTAAAAATTATAGTTCATCAGATGAAGAATCATTGGACAATAATAAGGTCTATGTAAAACAACCCCCAACATTTAAGAAAAGCTCAAGTGGACCATCAGGTAGTTATAATTAAATCGAGAATTAAATATTTGTTGCAAAAAAATTGTTTTCTACTTTTACTTATCATATCTAATCTATTCCTATATAGGTAATATTTGTTACTCCTTGTTTTTGATGATAAGAAGCTTTGAATATTAATCTGGTGACCTTCCTTGTAGATTCAGCAATTTATTCAGTATTCATGCAACTTTGCAATAATTAAAGTTACATTAATCCTGATAATTCATTGATTTTTTAGGTATTAATCCAGAACTGGTGCCATCAGGCGGTAATTTCGAGACAGTGGATGATTTTCAAGACAGTCCTAGAAATCAATCAGAAAATGAAGCAAGTACTTTAAGTAAGATTATACATACAATAAATAAATTAAATACTAATTATATAAATTTAGTTAGGTATATTGTTTTCTTGGGTTTGGTTAATTAATATACTTAAATTAAAAACATTTTTGCGTTTCGCTCTCTGTATGAGTATACACATATACATTTTTTTTAGTGTCTCAAAGTGTGGTTTCTAATGCATCCACTCCTCGATCTACTGGGCCAAATAATTTGAATTTTGTATCAGGCAGATCTACAAATAATAATGCCTGTGGTTGTTGTCCTGATATTAAAAGTTTCTTGAAAGAAATTTTAAGACAACAACATTTGATTAGAACACGCTTTCAAGATTTGGAGCAGCAAATAGATAGAAATAATGTAGCTCGTGAACAAGATAATGATTATGGAGAATCTGTTTTTTCTGGTTTCAATTTGCCTATAAATACTGTTGACGAATTTACAGATTTTAATGATTTCTTGAATAATGAAGAAAATTTTTCGAAATCCGTATGTCATTTTTTAAAATAAATTTTATTTTTACCTACTAAAAGTGTCTTTTACCTATATTAATAATAGAGCTATTTGAGTTGAGTTTACTTTTAGGTACATATTAATTTGTTTGTTTTAGGTAACAGAATTATCAAAAATTGGTGGTAACAATACATATGAATTTGTTAAAAGGATTTTAAGTATGGTTATCACTAATGAGTTATCCAATCGGTACAGTTGGCTGGGTAGAAGGGAAAAACTTGAATTTGCCAAGTTGCCATTTGCCAAGCTTATTATCTGTAAGTTTATTATTAAATTATTGAAGTAAATTAAATATATTAATAAATAATTACAATAATAAAAATATCTTGTTTTATAGAATAAAAGTTTAGTTTAAAATCGTTGCCATATAAATTTATTTTTTAGTGGCTGCTGAAAAAGCAAAGAAATTTGTGGATAAAAAACAAACTGAGAATTCGATTTCTATATGGCTGAGAAGGGCCAAAGACCGGATGAACAACAAAAAAAAATAAAATGTTAAAATAGTTCCAAATATAAATATATTTTTTTCAGAGATTACTCGTTTTTTTACTCACTACTATATCTATAGATAGGTTTGTTAATGTCTGATTTTTTTAGCAGAAATATTACTATGACATAGGTATTTTGCTTCTTACAGACCCTGGCATATAGTACTTCTGATCATGGAAATATAAATAATGCATGGTTAGATTGTATATACATATAACAGGGTCTTCAAGAAAGGGAGAAATGTTATCTTTAAATTTCTATCTAAAAAAAACAGACATTTCATCCATAATGGTAAAGAAATTACAAAATGTACATACATAATACGTACAATATATACATATTTAATATGTGCAGAATGTACATACATAATACGTACAATGTGTATGTACACTGAATGTACATTTTTGCGGAAAATGTACGTACATAATACGTCTTATGGATGTACTACGTATTTTCATATATGTACATAAGACATACGTTACGTCCTAAAATTTCGTACATAAGACGTACATAGATTGTACATTGGTTGATTGGGAAGCACGTAATAATAAGGTATAGTGGATCTCTGTGTTTATAATTGGGAGCTACTCCGTCAATAAGATAAAAATCTTACCTGTTCAAATGTATACAGACTGTTTCTTTTATCATATATGGCTATAATACTATATTATAGGCCGTAATAGATTGACAAACTGTAACTATTATGGAGAACATTAAAATTTTTTGAAAAATTTACCAAGATTTCCTCAATTCTCGAGTAATACTGGGAGAACTAAACAGGCTGCTTTTGGTTTTTTCAGAATAGAATTTTTAAATAAAAAAATATCAAAGAACAGCAAAGTTTTATTTGAACACGAATTTACTATATACATGTACCAACATATCTTCGATACGACGATTCGTGTCTTCACGAGGGTAACATAATTTTTTTTTAAATAGGGATATCTCTATTTATTGTAATTATTAGTCAATGTTAAATATTCAAATCACACTTCCGATTTTGATGACGTTTTATCTCAAATAAGTAATATCATTAATGAGAACAATTATTAAATACGTTCCTGTCGTAGTTATTTTGTAAACTTGTTTTGATTTTGCCAAAAAAATGCACCGAGAGCCTTACTTTGGACCTTACCTAATGTTTCGATATAAAATAAGACTTTTTTTAACAAATATAATGTCCCTCCATAATACAGTTACCGTTTTGTCCATTTAATTGTCTTAGTAACTATTACAGTTTAGAATATAGTAATGTTACCATATTATGATAATAGAAACAGCCCGTATAAAACTATAGAATAAATTAATTATTTTAAAAAAATGAAACATTGAAAAAAATCCTCGAGAAGATCAATTTTTATTTTCAACTGTAGTAGTTTGTGTGTTTATAACGTTATGACTTTATTAAACGCCTATTACCCTTTTTTTAATGGTATATATTTTTTTTATTTCCATTTTATAGGTGATGATTTCAAAAATATATAAGACTCATGCTTGATTTATCACTAAATGTGTGAATAAAATCATTTTGTTAAATTAGTAGCAGCAGTAATATTAATATATTTAATTCAACAATGAGCACAGTTTTAAGTTTTCTATCATATATTATTATTGTGTGCTCAATCCAATAAGTATAAGGGTGATTCTGTTCTAACTGTGATTTTTTATTTCCTTCACTATTTGTTCTCACTGGCCCTTAATCAACAATCTATTAATGGAATTTCTGTGTTAATTAGATATTCATGATCATATTTCATCACTTTTTCTGTATAGTATTACTTGCAACTTACAGTAGATCTCTTAAATGTCATGTGCATATCTAGAATTTTTCGAAAAATTTCTTATTTTTTTTTGTAGCAATAAATGATTCAAACTATAATTATCTCATAAATTAAAATGTATATAAATGTGAACAAAACAATAAATTAAACGATTTTTCCAAAGAATGTCTACTAAATTTACTTTATGTCAGTACCGTGGATATGTGAGTCTCAGTACCTACCGTCGTTGAATGAATAAATAGACAATCAACGCTACCGTGGAATGGACATTTTGAAATTTGATTATCATTTTCGATGTTTTGAAGTTGTAGCAAAATCCTTTCAGACTTTTATTTTTACAATAAAGTAGAGTAATAATATGCATAAACAAATAAAAAAAATTAATTTTAAAGAACAAAAATTATTAATAAAAAAAATCACAGTTAGAACAGAATTACCCATAAATATTACACAATAAATAATATTTTCAATGATTATAATTTTCGGCAGTCTATTGTGAAACATTAAATTCAAGACCGGTCCTTAGTATTGGGTTAGTTGTGTATCCTTATCAGTAAGTGATAAAGCTGTCAAAAGGACGTCAGGTAGGTATTTTGCGTAGTAGTTCATAGAATAAATTTTTTTCTTTGATATAAAGAATTTTTTGTTTACTGGGCTTATCCAAATTTTCACGTTGACCGGTTACTTTCAACACCAGGAAAATAAATATAATATTTATATTAAATTCAGATTATTCAAATATCTTTTGTACGTATATATTTGTTATTTTTTTTATTTCCGGTTTTGTTACGATTCTTGTGAATGGTCTTTTGTTTGATTTTAAAAACCCTTATTAAAGATAAGTATCACGGTGTTTCGGAATTCGGTCCCGCTACCTGCGGAAGGGACTACCTGCTCACAGGGATTTTGTCCAAATCCGAAAGGGTGATTTCGTAATTCGGTCCGCTGTCGAATCTAACTGGGGTTGGGGTTAGGTTTTGTTAGGTTGGTCAAATTAAACAAATAGTAGGTACATGGGACCCAATTCCGAAATCGCACTCCGAATTTTTCGTAATTCGGTCCGCCGTCGAATCTAACTGGGGTTGGGGTTAGGTTTTGTTAGGTTGGTCAAAGTTCTCATCTTGTAAAGTGCGTGTATTGATATTGTTTAAAACTTCAAACACCTCTTCGGCATTTGATGGAAACTTTTTACGTTTTTCATAATAAATTGTGTACTTCAGGAAAACCCAATTTAACAATAATACCTGTTCCTATAGATGGGATGGTAATTTGAACAGGTAAATTTTTCAATCGAGCACGAGTTAGGTATACAGATTATTGAGACCTTTACTCTTGTACCTTTTAAGGGATTAGTGGGCACGAGTTGGGATGCGCCCGCAAATAGATCGACGAGGGCATTTCTTCATGAAAGGACCTATTGCACAATTTCATCATTCTACAATGTCATTAATTTTATTATTAGTACGATATTATATTGTATTATGATATATTTAGTATATTTCACCTCATTATATTTAATGAATTAGTATAGTTAGCACTTTTTTGAAGTTATTGTTTTTGATTTTATATATTTCTTGAGTCCCCACATATCGATACAGTAAGAAAGCGGAACAAAATCAAAAATATTTTCACCAGAATGGAAAGCAAAATGAACAAATTTTCAACTGAAAGCTTAAAAAAGCATACAAAATAGCCGATACTTATTTTTTCGTCTCCTTTAGAGATCATCAAAATACGAATGTTTACGAAAATATGCGCTATCTATCTATTATAGAATCCCATCAAGTTGGTGATTTATCTCACTTTCGTAATAAAAAGTAAAATCGGCAACAATGTATCGTCGGCCTTTGGTCATCATTAATTGTTCGGAATTCGACGATAAAGAAAACTTCACATTTAGTAGGGAACTTTTCAAAAGTAATTTAGTTATTGAAAATAGTGCAGTTTATTTCAGAGGGCAGTAAGTTACGGGTCATTTTTATGAAAAACGAGCTTAAAAGTAACTAGATGGCGTGCAAAATTGCCTCAAACGGTTTTAACATTGCTACTGTTTTACTATCCCTATCTTTATACAATGGTCATGCGATCACATGTAGCCCTCTTGCTCTTGCTTATGGTCTTTACAGACCCAAATTAGATTAGAGTTTGCTTCTAGGTTAGGTCTATATTGTCAACAAAAAGTGCAGAAATAGTTACTGATGGAAAAATACCTATATAATACATTTGATAAAACACAACTTTAGGCTAAAATACTTTTTCACAGTGTGATTCGAGTAAAGCTGTAGGCATTTATTATGGTTCTCAGTGTATGCCAGAGTTAGATATCACCTTCAAGGTTATTTATTTTTGCCCCTCCAACATCAAAGGATTTTCGCTACTTGCGTCTAGTCGCACCATTTAATTTTGTAACCCGCATGCACGCATGCGCATTTCATGATCAGTTTGCCTCGTCTTCTCCTTTTGAATTTTTCGGTTAGAATAATTAGGAACTGATACCTACTTGTTTTTGTTTCTAATAAGTTTCATAATTTTTCTTGGTTAAAACAGATCATTGGTTAATTTTTGAAGAAGGAGAAGGAAAAATAACCATTCCATTCACCCTTTCCCTTCAGTAAGCTTCTTCAATGATTTTCCTTGCCCTTCTCGTAAATTAGGATGCAAACTGATCATGAAATGCGCATGCGTGCTAAAAAATTTAACGGTCCGGCTAGTCGCAAGTAGCTTCTTATTGTTGTGTATTCTTTGATAAAAGTTCAGCATGATCCAGAACGTAAAACGCAAATATCAGATGTCAAATTATTTCATTTGTATATGAGTTATATAAAAAAATATAAATTTGGTACAAGGGTAAAGTACCTTTATTTATTGCAATATCGAAAACTTTAATTAGGTATGAAAAGTTGTTCGGCATAGAAAAATATATTATTAAAAATTACTGCATCTCCCCTACACTTTTTGTTGTTATATCCGATAACTAATACAATTTCAATTTTTTTTCAACACTTCAACTACAACGGCATTTTTACTACTTTATGTAGGTAAGTATTACAATTATATCAAACTGGCGTTTTGAGGCTTAATGACATATAGTATTAGCTATATTTGATATGTTTCTATTTTAGTGCTTAGGTACTAACTAGATTAAATGTATCATTAACTTTTAATGGTGTAATATTTAAAAATAAAAAAAAAAGGATGTAATTACATATTACATCATATTTTTCAATTCCGAACAACTTTTCATGATTGAAGTTTTTAATAATTCATATTTTTTTATATAACTTGTATAAGAATGAAAACAGTTGGCATCTGGGCCATGCTGAACTTTTTATAAAAAAAAACAATTTTTTTCGTAACACAAAAATTTAAAAGTTTCCCATATGTTGCTAACTTTTTCAGACGTACTGTATGTATAAGGATAAATTCTTGTCAAACATTTTTAGAGATTTCTAGTTGTCAATGTTTTTAACAATGTACTTATGTGTGCTAGTGTTTAGATGTTATGTAATTTTAGGTACCTATTCAAGATAATGGTAAATAAAGTATGTACCTCCTTAAAAATGTGATTATATCCAACGTCACACAAATATAAAGTGAAGATTATTATTAATGTTGCATTTTTTTGTATTTTTCGTGAACACTTTTGCAAATTTTTCGCAAATCAATTGCGCATTTTTTTAAATATTTTTTGTTGCATTTTTTCTGGTTCTTGGTAATGTTAAGATCGTCGTTATTCGTCGGAAGGTGACTTAAAACAGGACAGCCTCAATTGTCCGTCGGATTACTGCAGAAAAATGATAAAGATAGTTTGATACTCCGTAAAAGCATCTCAGGATCGGGATTTTCACCTAAATTAGGTTGTTGTTTGTAACTCTCGTCGAAGGAAGTGAAGAAACGATAAAGTTAGTTTGGGCACCAACTTGTTTTCTATTAACCTTTTAAATAAGTAAAAAGAGACAGGTGATAAGAGAAATCTCTCAACGTACTTCTATAGCATATGCATATGCTGATCAAAAGAAAAAGTCGACCAGGGCGACGAGCACTTTTGCAATTGATATTGGACAAACTTTACCTTTACCAAGAAAAAATAAACTGCTTGATCGGTATATAATCAATCAACGAAATATTGTGAAATATACTTTATATAAGACATAAAATAAATTTTTTTAAATTCCTGAGATATTTACTGCCCTATTTCTCTGGAAAGAGGGATGGGTGAGCAGGGCCGCGCCGCCCATGTGTGCGGCGCTCACAGGCGCCAAGACAATAGAGGCGCCAAGACAATAGAGGCTCCAAGACATTAGAGACGCCGCCTCCGAAATTATTTTTGTTACACTTATAACAACAACATATTCTTTGTAGTGGAGTATCGGTAAGTAAGAAGGTACAATAGGTGCAACATATGCGCACTATTGACAGTGGCGGATTTACCACTAGGCTGAGTAGGCTTGAGCCCAGGGCGGCAGATTTTAGGGACGGCAAATTTGGAACCAACATTTTCTTTATGTCTCACAAAAATAAATAAAAATCATATTTTTATACCTATACCTAAATGTTATTGGGTCCACACAAACAATTCAATATGTAGGGGAGCGTGGGGCACGGGACGGATGACTTCATAAATATGTATTTGCTACTCCCATGCTTTAATTCCATCATTATAAATGCAGGAACTGTACTCGTATCCATTACGACATTCACCAATTTTGATAAAACGGAATCTGGATCATTGAAAAGATCTTCGTTCCTGCGGAAACAGAATTTGCAAAACGTTTATGCTAACTTGTATTTAGCAGTTCATCAGCAATATCAGTTGAGAAAAGCTTCCTTTGCTGGAAATGAGTGAGAAATTGTCTAAGATCTACCTTAAGCCAAGAAAACCAAAACGCCTTAGCTTTGATGTGAAAAAAATTTACAAAATCGTATTGTGAAACTTTCATACCCGCTGTGATGGAATGTGATCGACATTATCAACCAGATTCTTACTAGATAATCAAATATATTGCTTTTAAACTTTAAGTAATCCTAATGTAATTTATTTAACTACGTTTACCGAATATAATATATTCTGTAAATATTACCTCACCTTATTAGTAGTACATGAGTGAGAATTATTTCAAAACCCAACCTATTTCTTGTGCAGTTTTAACTAAATTGTTGGTATTTGAAAATAACCTAGAAACTGACACATCGATCCCCTAGTTCAGCATCATACTAATTACTGGAAAAAAGGGTAATTAGGACGATAATACACAAACCGTGAAGTTACAATTTCATTAACAAAAAAAATTTGTTATTAATATGATTGCCAACTAGGGTATCGCGAATTGTAGAGGTCGGTAGAGGCGGTAAAATTTGAATAGCCTATTGGCGGCAAATGTGTAAATCTGCCACTGACTATTGATAGTATTCAACAAAAACTTTTAGAGGTTGAAAAGCAGCGCTGGTATAGGATGCAATCAAAAGAATAATATATGAAGGGTGACAGGTGAAAACCAGGAATGTCCACGCGACCAAGTTTTGAGTAATAACAGTTTTTTGTTTAAAAACCTCATAACTTCATTTTGTTAAAAGGCAATAAAAATATTTTTGTTTAAGAAACATCTTATAATACTGAAGAGTCAGTAAACAATGAAAAATAAACTAAAAATGGAATTTCTTTCAAAAAAAGCTGTATTACAATGGAATAACGGCTTTGTTTGGGTGAAAATGGGGACTGCCCTTTGTATATGTCTGTAATAGGAAAAATAATCTTAGATTCATTTATTTTTTGCGGTTTCTTTCTCACAAAGTTGTTTATCCTGTTCGTGAGTTGGACCTGCACGATCGACAGATTCTGATCTTTTTGTTAGTCTTCGACTTGGTTTTTCATCATCTGAAACATTGGCACAAAGTTTGTCAGCATGTTCTTGAGAGGGACCTGCTTGATCAACAGCTTTTCTTATTCGTTTTCGACTTGTTTTTTCAGAATGTGGAAGACTGGCATAAAGTTGTTTCACTTCATCACACAGAAAAAATTTCAACAACAACATGAGGTCCTTGTGTTTTTTTGTATCTATAGGTAACAGCTCGAAATAAGATTGCGAAGGCAATTGATATTCAAAACCTGTGCTGCCTGGATTGAACTTGGGTATAATTTTATTACACTGTTCTGCAGAGAGATGAGATTCTAACATCGCTCCATTGAAGGAATCACGATGTGATATAAGTCGTACATGCCCATTAGTCAACTTAAACTCTCTGATTTTTTGCATCGGAAATGGACACTTTATTGCATATTTTGTGGAGACAAACTCAATCCACTTTTTAACATAACTCTGATCTACTGAAACTACAGTTAATATCATTGGTTTCACTGTAGATGTCAAAATAATTTGTTCCCAATCTTTGGGAGATTCCATTCTAAATTTTGTATTAATCAGTCCCATGTTCTTGTCGCATTCCAAGTAGGAATATAATAAAATACCTACTGACTGGACATTCCCTGTTTATTACGGTTTCGGTTGGACAATCCCTGTATATCTTCGTATATAGCATTTTTAAATAACGTTGTAGAACGTGACACTCCTAGTTTTCTTCTGATATGTTTAAGGCATGGATAAATACATAACTTTTGCAAACCGATGACACATCTAACTCATTTTAGGTAATAAATGGACATTCCTGGTTTTCACCTGACACCCTTCATAAAATGTGGTCCAATTTCTAAGTACACAAAATATGGCTTTTCGTGGCCAAAGCAAAAAAATATACGACCGTAACAATGGTAATTTTTTTAAATCTATTGAAATTTTAGGAAAATTCGATCTTTCAATGACTGAACATATAGGTACGACGCGCGATTTGCGATTTCAAAAATATGCCGGCTTATCTTGGAGATAAAATCCAAAATGAAATAATTTACATACTCGGTAACCAAATTCAACATTTTATTTTAAATTTATATAGAATTAATACATATTTTTCAATAATACTGGATTGTACTCCTGACATTTCACACGTAGAGCAAATTTGTATTAGGTATAATAAGATTTGTCAATTTTAACACAGAAACTAGAAAGTTGGAAATAAGAGAGGATTTCCTAGATTTCTGTCCAATTATCGATACAACTGGCGCTGGATTAACGTCATTTATAATAGAAATACTAGACAAAATTAACAAATGTTAAAAAAAATACGTTGAAACATAAATATTCGTAAAAAAGGAGGCGCTTCATAAGTTTCGCACACAGGCGCTGCTGGGGTCGGCGCGACCCTGTGGGTGAGTAAACTGACTGATTAAAAAGTACTCAATGTATTATTTTCAAAATAATTTTTTTACCCAATCTCAAAGTATGGCAGACTCAAAACTCCTAATCTTGTTTTTATACTTAATTCCCAAAAGAATATAAGATTAACATATTCAAAACTCTTAGTTACTTTGAAAACATTTTGAAGGAGCAGCATCAACAAGGATTTCTTTTAAAACCCAAAGAGTAATGTAAATTGAAGTTTGATGAATTATGTTGAAACAAAACCTTATCTGTAGAAGAATATCATCTGGAGAAAATACTAAATTCATTAAAATTAGATTAGAATAAATCTTACCTCATGTTGTACAATGTTCCAAGAATCTTTAATATCTGGGTTTGTGTAATATTCAGACATGGTCTCATTCAACTGTTTCTCCAGCATTGTTCCAATATTGTCCTTTTCAACATATCCCCACACTCCTATGACGATTTCTAGCACCAAAATAATCAGCAGGAATACAGAAAACTGAAAAAAAATAGAATTTCATTCAAAAATTGAGAACATTTCCAAAACTTGAAAGCCAATTTTTATTAAACAAATAACTCGATAATACGATAATAACTATGCTAAATAACTTTGATCAAATGCTCATAGATGGAGCATACTCCGAAATGCCTAGGGCACGAGGTTCGTAAGGGCAACGAATTGGCAGATGAAACGGCCAGGCAAGGCTCATCAATGCCATTCATTTCATTGGACCAGAACCCTTCTGTGTGCGACAATAAATATGGCCACAAGGAAGTGGGTGGCACAAAAATCTATAGTATGTTGGGTAATCCCACCAGGACAGATACAGGCAAAACAGATCATTAGAGGACATTCGCAAACTTTTACGGCAGACCTAATAAGCAAAGATAGGAAAACTGTCAAAGTCGTAGAAGGTATGTTAACAGGGCACTGTAAGCTTATCAGGCACACAAAGCTAATGGGGGTTGACAGTCGAAGCCATGTGCAGATTCTGTCACCTAGAAGAGGCAACTGCAGAGCACATCAAATGCCAGTGCGACTGCCTGGCAAATGTGCGGTTTCTTGTACTAGGTGATGAGAAGCCACCGGCAAGAAATTACATGAAAGATTCAGTCACGAGGCTGATTGGCTACTTAAAAAGAGTCAGACTGGAGAATGTAATCTAGATTCAGAGGACCACAATAGATCTGGAAAGGTCGCAGTGGAATAGGCCGATTAGCCACCTCATCAAATCTAATCTAAACCCCATTGGTGAAATAAATTTAATGAAATACAATTTCCTTTGAGGCAATAAAATGAATAAAAAACAACTAAAACAAAAGCAGGAGATTTACTTCCTAAAACAGAAACATTTGAATTTAACTTTATGACAGCTTTCTCACTGTATGATGGTTTAATCGAATTTGTAAAGCACTGTATATTAGAAACCAAGTGAGAAAAGACAATGAGTAATTTGAAGATTTCGAAACAAAAGAAGGTTTAAGTCAAGGGGAGTCCGATGTTATTTATAATGATACAGGACGATGTACTAAAGGAAGTTAAAACATATGTTGAGCAAATACCAATAGGATACAGAAATATGGAAGTAGAGGGTATTTCAGAATTAATTTTTGCTGATGTTTTAATACTGTTTACTATAATTGAAAACGAACTTAAACATAATTTAAAAACATGGAGGAAGATGTTAAAACGAAGAAATATGAATGTAAATAGGGAGAAGGCAAAAATAATGGTATTCAGTCAAAAAGAAGAAAATCTAAATTGATAAAATACTGTTAGAACAAGTGAAAAGCTATAAATATTCAAGTGTAGACATATGAAGTAATGGAAAACAGGAGGCATAAGTAAATGAACGGATCAGTAATAGCCATTAAAGTATGTTAGGGTAAAGGAGGGTATTTCGTACGGGTTGATAAATCGTACCTCTAGGTTATTTAATTGAAATTGTGAATTTTGCGCCATCTACTTTCATCCGTTGCAAAGTTTGCCTCAAATTAGCTGGTCCGTTCCGTAGCAATGTGAACGTGATTCAGCACGAGGTAGAATACTTTAAAACAATCAAAAATTTACGTCGGTGCGAGTCTAGTTCTCCAGCCCTTTGTATAAGCGAATTTTGTTGTGCAGGTAAGTGTTATTAGTTCAAGCTTCGTGTAAGTTATCATGTAAGTTAATTATTTTTGTGATAATATGGAACGATACATAACTGTATCGTACCGGTACGATTTATCAAAATGTGCTAAAATTACAGAGCTATGAAAACAACATAATTTCCACTATCTTACTTACTTACTAATAAAATTATTTTACCTTCATTATAGAAGGCAACTAAAAGAATTTATGGAGCCTGAAGTGAAGATGACTTAAAAAAAGCAATCGAAGCTTTCCGGAGTAAAAAGTATGGCTTCAATGAAGCCTGCAAACTTTTCGAAATACCCAAACCCATTCTTAACCTACATTTGAAAGGCCAAAATATTAGAAGCAAGAAAAAAATATTCGGCAGATTAACAGTTTTTCCATCCGAAGCGACTAGAAACAATTTTCGACACAATTTTAATCGTGAAACACAGATGGCCGGTGAATGATGTTGGTACTATGCTTTTATGTAGCGTCATCCGGAGGTCACCCTTAGACAACCTGAATCGACTCCAATGGCCACACGAAACCAGGAAGATACCCAGGAGAAGTTAACATCCAAGAAGCAGAAATTATAATAGAAGAAAAAGAAAATACAGGGACAATTGAGGAAACAGAAATAATGGAAGAAAATGGACAAAACTATAAGGTTCACCCCAGCTCAATGTTTCAGTTGAAGATATTATTCCTCTTCCGAAGTGTGCTCTACAAAATGGAACAAAAAGAATCAACAGGAGCGCTCAAGGTGCTGCTATTTTAACCAGTACTCCCAATAAAGAAGAATTGGAAGCTGCAAAACTCAAACATAAGAATAAGAGAGTTAATTCCGTTAAGAGAAAGATAAGTGACAAGACTTGTATTCCAAGAAGGCCAGGTTCTTCAAAAGTTCCTCAAAAAGGTATTAATGATGAGAATAATATAAGGCTGTGTTGGAAAATATGACACAGTGTCTTAAGTGCAAAAAATGGTATCAAGAAGAATGTGCATTTTGCAAGCCAGGCCAAAAAATACTTTTTTCGGCAACCGTCCGGAAAGTAACTACTTCCCGGACGCTTTTTCTGTGAGAAAGTAGCACTTTTCCGGCCTAGTCCGGAAAGTACGTATTCAATCATTATTTTTCCGCCTACCTCTATCCAAAATATACATTTCCTGGCCTCATTGTAGGGAGCAAAGTCGTACTTTTCCTCCCTAGGGAGGTTATGGTATGTCATCAATGAAATAACTTATACGGCATTGACGACCTAAACTATATTCTATTATATAAGCATAAACACCCTGTATTTGTATTTTGCAAAATGGTAGAAATCAGTAAATTGTTATTTTAATTTAACGATTTTTACATTAATAATTTGACTTCAGCAATACGTTATGTTCATGATTCCGCAAAACTTGCCTACGAGTCTCGGTAGCGCAACGCGTTGGAGCACAGCTCACTGTTCGTGATAGGCCTGTAGTTGTTGGATCGAATTCCGGCGAGGACAATTTTTTTTCTTTTTTTTAAATTCTTTCATAAATAAATTATTTAAAAATGTCTTGTTATTTGAGGGAGGCAGAAAAATCATATGTATAACATGGGAGTAAAGTGCCTTTTCCTCCGCTACGCGTCGGGCAGTAAACTTCATCGTCGGGAGGGAAAGTAGCACTTTCCTCCCTTGTTATACAAATAGCTATTATTTGCCATAGATTAATAATATTTGGGTATAGTACAAAATTCTATTACGGTCTTGTTTGTAGATGTAAATATTGAATTCTTTCACAAACTGCAATTACACAAATTCGGCGTAACATACAATAATAATGTGACTGTCGTAACTTTATCTAAAACCGCTAGAATTACGACTGCCGTAACTCTATCCACTTCCTAAAAGTATAGCACTAGTCCACTAACCAATTCAATTTCCTTTATACAGTGTGGAAACCACTTATGGAATAAAATTCTTTGTCATTATTTTAGAAAATTATAAAAAATGCCGAGACACGTCAACTTTTGAATTGAGTTGTGCGTTATGTAAACATAAATTTAAATGTACAGGGTGATTCACGCAAGTATGCCATAGTCGGTGTTGTTTTTTTTTAATGAAACACCCTGTATATTTGCATATTTTTGAAATCCCCTTAATGAAACGATTTCAACAAACTAAATAATGTATGGTCAATTATGAATTATACAGGGTGAAATTTTTATTTTTACAGTTACATAAAATACCCGATCTATTTGATTTTAATACATTAAAATAAATGCTCAAAATGTTCTCCACCTAGTTGTTGGTAATAGCACAGTCTCCTATAGAACTCCTCCTTAACTTTGTTTAAAGTTTGAGGTGAAATATTCCGTATTTCTGTAGTTATCCTGTCTTTGAGGTCTACAATGCTAGTTGGTTGTGTTGCATATACTTTGTTCTTAGGATAACCCCACAGAAAAAAATCTAACGGCGTAAGGTCTGGCGATCTAGCTGGCCACTCAATAGTACCTCTTCGTCCAATCCATTTATTGGGGAAGATTTCATCTAAATAAGTTCTTACCATTAAAGCATAATGGGGTGTTGCCCCGTCTTGCTGGAACCAAACATTTTCATTCGGTAAGCTAGGATCTATTGTGTTGGGATATAAGTTTGCCAACGCAGGAATAACTTCATTTCTAAGCATATTTAAATATTTTTCTGCTGTCAAATTTCCATCTATAAATATAGGACCAATAATATGGTCGCCTATGATACCGGCCCAAACGTTCACCTTTTGAGGGTACTGAGTATGTGTTTCATGCATCCAATTAGGATTCTGCTGACCAATATCTACTGTTCTGTCGGTTTACCTCTCCATTCAATGTGAATGTTGATTCGTCAGAAAAAAGAATGGTACCAAGAGCTATCTCATTTCTGTTCAGCTTATTCGTCAATCTTTCGCAGAAATCCATTCTACGATCTGGATCGCCTTCTGTTAACTCCTGCACAAAAGTTAATTTGTAGGGATGAAGTTTTTCTTTATGAAGACATCTTAGAACAGTTGTATGACTAACATTATTTTCACGGGCAATTTGACGTGTACTTGAAGTTGGATTCTCTTCGACACTTAACAAAATATCCACTTCACATCATCTTCAAGTGTGGTTTTCTTTTCAATGGTTTGACATGTCCAAGTTCTCTGAATTGTGCATGAATTTTAGTACTTTGTGAAATATTAGGCAATTCGGGATACCTGTGATTAAATAAGTTTGCCACTTCAACTTGACTTCTGCAGTTATCCCCGTACCCGATCATCATTAAAATCTCAATTCGGTGAGTCTCAGTTAAATATTTCATTGTTATGTCGACAAGGAAAGAGTGTTTGACAAAGATTTTACTTTTTCAGTATAAACTGTCAACACATCAACAACTGACAGAATAGAAAACAATCCACACACATTATTTACCGATTTTGTCTAATTATTGGCGTTTTTAGGCAATTTTTAGGTATTTATGATAAAATTCATGGGCGTAGCAGGTTTTGTTTAATATACAAATACGTCTAATAATTAGTTAGTTTAGATTTTTGATACATCCATATTTAGCTAATTTGAAAAAGTACCAATATTTCAAGTGTAATAAAAATTATTAATTTTAAAATTTCACCCTGTATAATTCATAATTGACCATACATTATTCAGTTTGTTGGAATCGGTTTATTAAGAGGATTTCAAAAATATGCAAATATACAGGGTGTTTCATTAAAAAACAACAACACCGACTATGGCATACTTGCGTGAATCACCCTGTACATTTAAATTCATGTTTACATAACGCACAACTCAATTCAAAAGTTGACGTGTCTCGGCATTTTTTATAATTTTCTAAAATAATGACATAAAGAATTTTATTCCATAAGTGGTTTCCACACTGTATTTATAAATGTTGCTGTTGCTACACTTACAAATTGTTCATAGTTATTGATATATAATTTTTGAAAGTTTGAACTTACCGTTATGATCATGCAATGATTTTCTTTGACAGCACCACAGCAACCAAAGAAGGCAATAATAAATATGACTATCCCTACAACAATGAGTGCCAAGGGTATTAAATGATATCCAGTATATAAAAAATGTGAATACGGAGTATAACGAATGTGTACTATTGTTCCTATAGTCAGGAGAGCAATGCCAGATATCTGAAACAAATTTTAGTCTTAATTATAATTTTATAGATACAACAGAAGCTTTATTCATAATAAAGATGTATTCTGAATATTAAAAATAAGACAATCTTACTTAAAATTTCTAGTATAAACTATACTTACGGCAAAAAGTAGGTTAAAGGCAAACAATAGATATTTCACACAAGACATCCCTCCAGATACCATCTTTCTGTTGAATGGAAAACTACAAATAGGATTTCAATCAATAAGTTGTCATAGACACTAATGTTTGTATTTCCGAACCTCCTCACTAGTTATAAGTACTATAAAAGATTATTAAGCACGTAATCCTTTGAATTTTATATGCCAATGAGCGTATTTACTTCTAGCGTAAAACATACGCTTTTTGATTCAAACCGTTATTTTACGACACTAAAATATGCACTAAATAAATATTTTACCGGAGCCTCTGATTCTACTCTTCTTTGCGCAGTGGTTCCCACTCCTAAATATAAATGTATATTGTATCTCCTATCTCCTGTTTCGATATCTCCCTTTCCCCAATTTTTATTTTATCAATTTGCAAATTTGGATTGTCAAAATAGTCTTCTGTTCTATCTTCTACCTGCCTGTATTTATTAGAGCAGCCAGTTTGGTAGTAATTTGGTTCCGTTGTGTGATTACACTAGAAACCATGTCATAGACAATTAAATGCTATTTAATCACAGTAATAAATAATATTTACTTTTTGTGACAAAGTTTTAAATTAGGATTCCAGGATTACGATTACACTATGACGAGTTAAGAAATCAAGTGTAAACCGACAAAAGCTTACTGGAGAATGCTCTGAATCTTTATTAGAAGGCCAGTTCGACATTCGACAAGAAGAAAAGTTGGTTATGCAAAAGTAAACTTTGGTTTTTGGTTATTTATGATCACAGATAAAGGTTATAATTTCATATTTGCTTTTTTAAAAAGATGTTTTTAATAAATATTCGTTTCAATAGAATCATAAAAAAATTAAGTGAAAGTACGTGTATGACGGTACCAAAAAATTATGATAGAAGATACTGTTCGCAGTGTAAGAAACTCCCAAACGTATTATATACCTATGCACTATATTAAAATATTTTATAGTTAATCAAAATACGGAAGGTAGTTATGAAGAAATCACAAACGGAAATAAAGAATTAGAGCATAAACTTAAAGTATTAATGTTGGAAGCAGATGTAATGCGACAAGAAGGAAAAGCAGTACCTGAACATGACTTTCTCAAAGTAACACATTGGAAGGAAGTACTAAATCTATCTTCAAGATCTGCAAGACAAAAATATTTAGAACATTTATTTAAACTTTCTAAGAAGAAGGAAAACATTAAGGTTTGTTTCAATTAATTTAGAATTGAAAAATAACTTGAATATTTCGAATATATTTACTAATTTAAAGAATAGTGTACAGTAATGTAGTAATTGTTTTTTAGGCCAAAAAAGAGGAAAAACGAATTGCCTATGAAAATTTTCAAAGTCAAAAGCAACAAGAAACTAAAGTAGAAGAAACAGTTGAAGAATTTGCATTAAAATATGACCTACAGCACAACAATATCTTCTTAAGGTTTTATGATACCACGATGAATCAAATGTATAATAATAGGTTGATACAAGCAATACAATATGGACAAAAATTAATAGTCGATTGTGGATATGATATTAATATGACTAAAAGAGAAAATATAAATTGTGCCAAACAACTTATGTTATTATTTGCTGAAAATAGAATGCATGATGGTAAGTAAAATTATTTTAGTTTTTGGTCAAAACCATTCATTTATGTATATATTCACATAATTGAAGAAGAAATATTTGCCAAGTATTTGTATAAAAGCTTTAGAGAAATTTAGCATTACTTCATGTATTTTAGATCCTTATGATGTGCATTACTGCAATGCAAATAAAGAAAGTGTTTTGATCAAGGAGTTTCATAAATATATTCCAACAATGTATGATCCTTGGTTTCCACTAAACATACACGAAGCTAGTTACTTGGATTTGTATCCTAGAAATCAATTAGTTTATCTTACTCCACATTGTAGAGAAGAAATGACAGAATATGACCATGATACCATTTATATCATAGGTGGTATAGTAGATAAAGTAAGCAAATATAGTGAAATGTATCAAGTTGTACCAATTATCATAATTTCACTTTTCAGATAAATCAAGAACCATTGTCTTTGGCAAAGGCAAAAAGAGAAGGTTTAAAAATGGCTAAATTACCTTTGGATAGATACTTGCAATGGGGCTCTGGTTCTGGAAAAAGTCTCACTTTAAATCAAATGATTTCAATTTTACTTGATCAAAAACTCACTGAAAATTGGGAATTTTCACTAAGACACGTTCCAAGAAGAAAATTAATACAAACAGGAACATTTAAAACTGTAGAGCGACCTTCCATTAAAAGAAAAGAAACGAAACAGTGGACACCGTCATACAATGTTAATTTTGATAAATTGAGCTATAATAGGAATAATGATAGTAGAGGTAATGATAATCATAATAGGATAAAAAGAAAGTTGAATGTTAACAAACTATTCAATGAGTAAATCAATAAATAATATTTGTTAGCAAAAATTGTTTTATTTTTAGAATTTCAGATTTGCCATTCATATCTTACCAAGTGAGAAAAACAGTGGCTGCTCCTCGAAGGAGGCTCAGCCTCCTCACCAATTTATCAATCAAATAGCACCAGAAATATTGTGTTGAAAATTCTTCATTTTATTTCCTGTTTATCTAATAATTTTTGAATTTTACAATTCCCCGTTTTCAGCAGTTATTTTTAAATCTGACAACAGTGCCCTGAGGCTAGATTCTACAAACATCTCAATACCTAAACACGTGCTGCTCATCACAGTTGCCGTTTTTTCGACCAATCCAATTGCTTAATACCGTAAAAAATAGCTGAAATGGCAACACTCTCAGGAGGCTTGCCTCTATAGCGGTCGCGGTGATACACTTTAATATCATTGAAAAAGATTTACACTCAAAATACTTAAGACAAAATGATGCAATTTATAATAATATTATTGATCATTTTTGGCAAACTAAAGACCTTAGAATTCCGTTAATATATGAAAAAGTTAATAAAATTAATTAAAAAAATATGAAAAATTCCAAAAATAATGAAAAAATATGGAAAATAAAAAAAAGAACAAAAAAAATTTTTTGGCGAGAGAAACTCTATAACTCCACGTTGGTTCTTGCTGGGCAATGATTCAGTTTGTCACTGAAGTAGCTGGTTCGGTCGCTGCGCAAAGGTTAAATTAATTGGATGAATAGAGTATATTTTTACAAAAAAGTCTTATGTCCAGCCTCCTCTCTCAAGAAGTTCACGAGCCGCCACTGGAGAAAAATCATCCTTACTAGGATCAATCATCCTTGTACAGGGAGTAATTTGTTCTGTATGGCCAATGTTCTACATTGTTCAACAACACAAAAAATAAACAATAATATAAACTTTTTACTATAACCAATTGTTTCAACACCCTTACCATTGTCTAAAAAAGACAATGCCCTTACTATGTGGAATATTTGCATAATTATTAAATAAAACCAATAAATAACAAACTCCACAACAGAAATATAACTATATTACTTGACCAATTATTATTATTTGTGAAACTGGTCGAGTAATATTTGTTATATTTCTTTTGTGGAATTTGTTATCTATTGATTTTATTCAATAATTAAACTTTTTACTGCTTGTTATTTTGCATAGGCCTTTGACGGTGTATATTATAATAAAATTGTATTTAAAAAAAGGCAGCAATTGGGGACTGGATGAACCCCGTTATAAAAACTTAAACGCATCCCCATGGTATAGAAATTTTTACAAATAAATCAACTCCTTGAGGAAATTTTATGGTCGCTCATGGTAAATGGAAATTTTTGCAAATAAAGTATCCTCTTAAAATTTTTATTGTACGCACATGGTAAATGGATTTTTGCAAATAAATCAACACCTTTACTCGTACGTCCATGATATAAGGACATTTTTACAACTAAATTAAGGATAAAATTTGTATCATTACATATCCAAAAACAGGCCAGCACGCATATACAGGGTGCTTCTAAATTCATGCGACAAAATTCAGGAGGTATGATTGCTCGTATGAAATTAAGATGGGTCTTTCCTATAACAAAATTTCCTCAGCTCACCCTTAAAAGGAGGTGACCAAAATTGATTTTTCATTCTTTTTTTCTAAAATTTCAGTAAAGCTAGATTCTTGAAATTCTGTCATTTCCAGCATTTATTATGAATCGTATTACATTTTACATCTTTACTGTTTTCCACTCAATTTATTAAAACAATTATAAATTATGGTGTTTATTTTTTTTCTCTGCAGCTATTTAGGAATAAAAAAAGGTTTTAAATAGAGCAAGGATTTTAAATTAAATTTTATTTCATGAAACTTCATCTCGAAAAAAAGTTTTGATATGAAATAAAGTAAGGGTTGCTAATTTCACCCCCGTATAATGTAACATGAATATTGAAAAAATTCCCGTGGTTAGTCCTTTGCGAGTGCACGAAAATGACAGAATTTCAAGTTTCTAGCTTGACTGAAATTTTAGAAAAAAAATAAAAACTCAATTTTAGTCACCACCCTTTTAAGGGTGATATCTCGGAAAGGGGTGGGCTGAGGAAATTTTGTTATAGGAAAGACCCATCTTAATTTTATACGAGCAATCACCTACTGAATTTTGTCGCATGAATTTAGAAACACCCTGTATATATAATTATGCAGTGCCTTATATTGAAAATCTTTCAGTTAGTATAGTGTTGTACCCGAAAACTCATCAGTTTTAGGTCAAATTATTTTTTTAATTAACGATGTCAGACTTCCAATAAATGGTAAATTCACTTCATTGGCCGAAGACACCATTCTAGAGTACCTAGATCAGATATGACAACTTTACTGGTACGACTCGAAGATTTGTTTTAGCACTGAGAAAATTATAGTTTTATCTTACAGAGGAGCTTAATCTAAACAATAACTCAACAAAATTTTCTTAGTCTGCATATTGACGATGCCCTTGAAAATTCTGTACCTATATTTACACTTAACAAAAAATTCTCTGCCACTGTCCCTTCTGCATTAATAACTTGCTTTTCTCTGTTTGATTTGAATCTCACCTTCGTTATGGTCCATCTTTCTGAGGGTCTCGTAGTTTTGTACCTTTTCGATTCCGTTTTCAAATTACAAAACATTATGTAGGAGTTTGATTGAATAGTAAGATACATTACGAATTCTATTTTAAGGAATACAAATTTCAACTGGTCCCGCTCTATTTATTTTGGAATCTTTCTGTTTGGTTAGAAAACACATTCACAATTTAATTGAAAAAACAAGTCATGTTACCCTTCAAGAAATAATTTTTATGTTCTAAACACTACCCACCCCTGACCTGGTGAAAAGTTCCATCACCTTCAATACCAAAAATTATACACTCATCTACCTACTTGCCAAAGCAGGAATACAGCAAACTCCTGGTCAAAAAACCCTCGGAGTCGCTGACTAACGAAATATTAAGCAACAGCGGGGGCCAGATAAGGAAATTGACGGGATTACTCACTGGTCACTGTACCCTAAGGAAGCACATGCATACAATTGGCATATATAGAGAGGAACCCATCTGTCGGTTGTGCATGGAAGTGGAGGAAACAGCGTCACACATTATCTTAAGATAATGTGTATCACATTGGGTAGAATGTGAATCAAGAACATCCAAGGGAGGATTTCCCCAAGAAGGACCTAGTGAAAAGACTGTCGAGCCTGATAAGGGCTACTGATCTCTTCACATAAATGGTACAATCAGCAGCACAAAGGCTGAGGTGCAGAGGTCTCAAAGCTTATGACTGGTGGTGTCGAACCAATGAATCAACCACCAACAATAAGTTCCAAAGATTGAAGAAAGACTATATTACATCACGAGAAAATTTTGCATTGTAACCCAATTATTACTCAAGACTTTTGAATAATCAACTTGATAATTATTCAAGACTATTTTATATTATTGTATACTATACTTTATCAATGTATTTAATAAAAATAGCACTCATTTATTCCATGTAATTTTTTCACTATTTAACTTCAAATTTTTTGATGACAAAGCATATTTCTCTCGTGATTAATCGCACACTTCATTTATAAAGTTTATTCAATTCTTGAAATGTGTTCACATTTTGCACAAGGTATATCAGTACAATAAACAAAATCCCATAAAATTATTTAATAAATTTATTACAAATAAATTTATCCACAGTTAAAAACAATTTTACTATGCATAAATGTCTTCTTGCACTTTCTTCCAAGCTGCTAATGGTCCATGCTCTGGCCTGTATTGTACGTTGCAACCATCAGGAGCTAATCTGCCTTCTTGTTTCAAGTTTTCGTACTGTTCACGTTCATATTTAGTGAAACCCCATTTTTTGGAAACGTAAATTTTTTGACGTCCAGGGAACTTGAATTTAGCACGACGGAGAGCTTCAATTACTGCAGCCTTGAAACGATCACTTGAACGTACACTCATGATTGGTTGACCAATACGTACACGGGCAACTGTACCTTGGGGTTTGCCAAAAGCACCTCTCATTCCAGTCTGGAGCCTACAAAATTTGGCATTTTAAAAGAAACACTAAGAAACCTAACTTTAAATTAGTTTGGTAATTATAAATAATTCAACTGAACAAAACTTACTACTACCAATTACAGATCAAAGATTAAAAAAACATTTCAATTTATAGTACAGTAATGTATGGATAATCCGAACAGAAAGTTGGCAGACCCTGTTCGGATTACCAGAACTTCCGGATTATAGAATTCATAATAAGTGATATCTATAATCCAAACTAGTTCGGTTTACAGATACCTTTCTTGACCATACAAAAAATACATTTCCACCACAAAAAGTGGTGGGCAATGGTTATAAAAGCTTTTACTGATTAGTTCGGATTACGGAATTCGGGTGTTTAGATTATGGATATCATTTTACGCTTTTGGGCGTTCGGATTATCCATACATACCTGTAATTGTAAAAAACACAACCTTCTCATATTTTGAGTCAATTTTTGCAGAAAACTCTTTAAAATGACTGTAGAATGCATTCTTTGCAAGTTTCGGTTAACGCACAAAAACTCAACTTGATATTTTATTACATTATTTTCCATTAAAAAAATAAATAAAAAATTAGTAGCGTAACCTCAAAATACAGAGAGAAATTAGAAATAGATTATCCTGAAAATATCACAATTAATTATAATATGACTATTTTAAATGAAACTAATTGTCAAAATAATTATCAATAATTTTTTAGAATTTTCATCAGTTTTTTCATTAAATAGTGGAATTAATTAGAAACAGTCAGATTCATTTAAAATACTAATATGAGTAGATTCCACAAAGTAAGGGAGCAAACAGTAAATTCAATTTTAATATTACCTTTCAAAATCGAATATTTGGTTAATTTATCGAGAAGGACAAGAAAAATGATTAAGAGAAGGGACACAGTGTTGAAATAATAGCCAAGTAAAGTGAAAAACTGCAACTTTAAACACTAATAGCAAAGTAACAAGAAGTTTGCGCCAACAACGGAGTTCATATTAAAACTAAATACAACAAACATTTAACATATTGTTAGAAAACATGATTTGATAGCTTGTAAACATTTCACACATTGATGGCTTCAAACTTACCTATCAGCTCCAGCACAGGACAACATCTTGTTGATTCTAATAACATGGAAAGGATGAAGCCTCATACGAATATGGAATTGATCTTTACCACAATTTTTAACCAAATATTTGTTGCAGCAAATACGTCCAGCTTCTAATGCTTCAGAACTAAGTTGTTCATATTCATCAGAAACTAAATGTACACATAAAGGAAAATCTTCTACATTAGCCCTTTTCTTACCCAAATCGAAAATACGAATTTTGGGATCTGGGACACCTCTACAGAAACGTGACTTCGGGTAAGGTTTATTTTTACAATAGCGATAGCTGAAACAAAATTATTGTTACTGTTCCAATTCGAACATTGGGGAAATTGGTATAATTGAAAATGATTTTCATCAGAAATTTCATTACGATTACAATACAATTGATATAACAAGTTCTACAAAAAAAATTGTCCAAAAATCAGAATAAAGTTATTTTATTCAACAATAGAACAAAGACACATCCAATACTAAAATTTCCCCCAAAATAAAATCTTATGGTACTTACCATCTTGCAGGTCGCCTACCCATTTTGGCCTAAAACAAAATAAACACTATATAAATTATTAAAATAGATGCTTGATAATCTTATTCGGTTACAGTTAAAATAAAAATATATATTAAACACATATAAAACTTAAAGATTACTAAAATATTTACAAAAACGAACCTTAGTATTCTTTACTAAACCTCAACAAGATTATGAAGAACAGTCGTACCAATTACAAATAGAAAATAAATACCAGAGTTCGTCTTCTTTTTCAGCTTGAATAGGTCACGTGTTTAACAATCTGCAGCAAGGTTACCGGCAGATATTTTTTCACAGTTGGTGTTGCGGTATTTGTCAAAGTTGTCTATGGAATGAGAGCACAGAACTAAAACACAGGATATAATCACTAATCACAGAATGCATGGCTAGCTAAAATAATGAGAACACAGAACTAAAACTCAGGATATAATCACAGAATGCATGGCTGTTGTTATACCTTATTATAATAGTTTACAGTTAAGTCCGATTGGCGCGTGCTTGTAAATTGTCGTGTTATGTTACTGAGCCTTTATTCTAATTTTCATGTCATGCATTATGTCAATATAGTTATTGCTGTCATTACTTTTATATTACTTAAAATACAATATTTTAAGTATGTAATGTGATTTAGTTACAGCAATGTGGCGACGAGGATAAAAGTAAAAACCACCGAGTACCGTCGATACCGTGATACATTTCGATACATATCGAATCATGCAGTCCGAAGATTTAAAGTCAATATTGTCCACAATGGCTGAAGTTTTACGCCAAAACGGAGAAATTCTCCATTCTATGAAGTCGAATCAGTCAATTCAACCAATCGTCAATATAGCCCGTTCAGTACAAAAACCGTTGCACGTCATCAAAGTGTCGAAAAAGAGACGTTCGTTTATATCATGTCATTCGATTGCTGCTGTCAATCCTCTGTCAATCACTATGTTAAGCCTCTCTAAACTCAATAAATATTGAAATTTGTAGGTCGCATTGTATTAAAAAATATAAATATATGTTTAAAGAAAGGTTTCTTAATTAATTTCATATCAAATACAGCTCGTAGGTTAATTAAATATTAAACTCAAACTAACGTCAGTCTTAATAAAAACTTTTTATGTTGGCAAAAATGAGCGCTGTTGCCGCGATTAAAATGGTTTATTTCTGGTTCAGTTGACGTCTTGACATTTTTGGGGTTATGTTGTGACAAAAACTGCAAAGAACTGTGAGTAATTTTTCATTAGCAGTAATGATCAGTTATCAAAGTTAAAGTCACATCCAAAAAAACGTATAAATGAAACCTAATAATACTGCAATAGTTGATACATTTACTCCTGATACTATTTACAGCGTTTATGAAACAAGTAAGTATAAGTTTAATATTATACCCAATCAACTGTATTTATTATATTCTGTTACATTATTCTTAATACTTGGCAATTATACATGGACATTTTTTTACAGATAATCATGTCACTTTAAGAATGTTACTGCAGTAATTGAAGGAAGAACAATAATTATTCAATGTAGAATGTTCCTGAGTAGTTTACTAAAATATGATACACATCCACAAAGAGGACTTATGGAACTTTCAACAAAAATAAACCACTGTATACATTTGTTTTTATTAATGAATCCTGAATTTTCCAAAATGGTGCTGTAGGCTGTGTTCATGTCAAAAGGTATCTTACAATGATAATGTAAAATTTTAGAATGCAAAATTGTTTTTATTCTAGATATTTTGTATTACATGCTGAGAATGAAAATGGTTATATTGATGGAGCAGAAAGTTTATATGAATCTCAGTTGAGTTATTATCATGGGAAAATGAATGAAGAACATGTTTTTAAATGGTTTGAAAACCAATTACTTACTATTGAATCTTTCTGAACCTTTAATAAATTATGGACAATGCTTTTCGATAATATTAGGTTAATGACACAATATAGAATTCAATCAACAAATGTTGAAGCTGAGCTTATTTATATTACAGCCTAGTAAGTAGATACAAACTATATTTGAACAGTGATATAGCAAATTATATGTTACCCACATAGCACGCAATATTCCTGGGATATTCTCTCAATGTCCTAGAAGGAATATAAATATTCCGAATATTCCAAGAATATCCGGTAAATATATATATTCTGAACGGATATTCTACGGATGTTCCCAATAGAATATCCATAAAATAATATTAGGGGCAAATCCTAAGAATATCTCTTGAGGAATATCTTTCGTAGAAGATTCTCAGAATATTCGGGAAGGGAGTTTCTAAAAGCATACTGAGTAAGAGGCCATTAGTTAGCATAAGAAGAATTGACATCTGCCAGTCTGCCATTGAATTATTTGACTCCTCCAGTCATCCATTTGCAATATTTGCATCCATACTTTTGTGTGTAGTGTGAATTTTTAAGGTGAGTAAAATTTTGGTACTTATTATTATGAAATTAAAAACAAATAAGTAGGAAAATTATTAGAGTTCTAAAATATGTTGGGGAAAATGCGGTAATACAACCTGCAAACACGTGTGAATCAAATTATAATCGGCACTCTAATGAATTAACTAATGAAATCTCCGACTCCGAATTGTATTACCTATAAGTATTAAAATTCATGTTTATGTTTGTTGCAGATGATACTGCTGTAGAGGCCAACAGAAAATGCAGATTTAGTGCCTCTATTTAACATAGCAGACATAGAAGAACTGGAAAACACCTACAAACTGCTTTCAATCTAGATGCGTAAGTGATATTATTATATTCTTATAAAATTACTACACAAGACTATTTAATGAGAAATCTAATAAATAAAATTTTCTGTAGGTTATTTACCTAAGCCATGAGGGAAGATTGGATTACAAAGAAAGTGTTAGGAGAACTTTGAGAAAAATCTTTGAAGAGGAGGTAGCCATGATGTACAGCTTTCAAGGACATGAAGGGAAAAACTCATTTAATAAAACTCAAATATGCATTGCCGTAATAAGTGAGTATTATGTTTTGTTGACAGTTTTGTGTAGAAATAAATTAAATTGTTGAACAAGTTTAGCAAAAATGATAAAGCACTATTGTTGCAGTAAGTAATTGAATAATATATAAAGCTTTATTATAAATAGAATTAACTCGCAGAGTATAATATATAGAGGGGCAATTTTAAAGCTCTTAACAGAATAGTATTCTATTATAATGTACTATGTCGATTTGAGTTACATAAAAGTGATAACTCTCTTAAAATAATACTTCTGTAATTGCTTGTTTTTTACATAAAACTATATAATTTATTTCCATGTACAACAAGATTTAGTAAAAAATAATTCAATGTCAAACTAATGAAAGCTCCTCAACCTTATAAAAATTGAAAGATCGAGATGAATAGATATTTATGTATGCAAACAGGGCACAATAGATCTTTTACGTCTCAGTGAATGCCACTCCAGTATTCGTTGGCAAACAGGGTTGATATATCAAGTCAAAATTTGAAATACTATACATCTGTTGTGTATTAAATAATAGAATATTATGGACTTTTCTACTTCCAATTTTATTGATATTGCAAAAATATTGGTAAAATTTTCAAATTTTAACTTTATACAGATTACTCATACTTTATTATTGATATTGGATTGGAAATAATATTTATTCCAAACACAAAAACTATAACAACTTTTTTTTTAGAATCTGTCTTAAAACAACACTCTGAAACTACTTCCAAGGATGTTGAAGTGGCAATTAGCAAATGGTTAGCTAAAGCCAAAGAATGTATGAAAAAATTCCCAACTGAAGTTAATGATGTATTGGAAATAAATAATTAATTAATATTTGGTTTTTATATATCCTTTCATATAATTTCCCTTGATAGTTGAGTTTAATTTACATGAAATATTCATGTAGTGTGAAATGTACATTCTTCAAATATCGTCAGGAGGACATTGAAAGAATATCTGGAATATACTTACAATATTCCCTTGGTGTTGTCCCTTTAACGTGCCAATCTGAATATTCATGGACCATTCAAGGAACATCTGCAATATTCATGGTATATTCGCTTGGAATGATCCCCGAATGTGCCAGTTTGAATATCCTTGGAATATTCCAGTAATATCAGGAATATGCGTCGTATATTCCTTGAAAATATCCTTCGAATGCATCTTGCGGAATATCTATATGATATTCATAGAATATCTAGGATATTCATGGAACATTCTCACAGGATATCCATCGACTATTGTGGAGACTGAACAAAGTGTTAATCCTAGGAATATTCTCTGAAGAATAAATATATCTCTTGGACATTCACTGAATATACCATTATTCTTGCGGAACATTCTATGAATATCCTATGAATCAAATTTTGCTATCTGGGTAGAATTCAGAAGACTACACAACTAGTTTAATACATTCAAAATTCTTACTTCAAATTATACCTAATAGACAATAAATCCTGTTTTACTTTTATTTTTACAAAAATAATAATATAGGTATATTTGAAAAGAAATGAATTGGTTATTTGAATACTGCCCTTTCAATAAATGTTTTTTTCAGAAACAAACCCCCCAACAAAATACATTGTGGATATGATAGAACAGTATAGTCACAATAAAGTATTACCTACCATCTTTTTAAAAATCCTATTGAGTTAATACTGGCTACTGCCAAGCAAGCCGATAGATGCATTCCAGAAGTTGCGGGTTGGGATTGGTTTAAATTTGAAAGATTTTTATTTGACAATTATTGTTTTACCTTATTTAAAAAATTGTCACAGACAACAGCCCTTTAAGTCGAATATTTCACCAGGACGCTAAACTGACAGTTCTTTCTGCTTCAAGACTACTACGTTACGTCACAATTCTTAGTGGATTTGATTATGTTATCAAACACAAAAAAGCAGAAGAAAACGTCCATGTAGCTTATTTTTCGCGAGCTCCATTACAGTCAAACTTACCTGCTCTGAATGAAGATGACATCATTCAACAGCAATGCATCAATCAGATATCAACTGACGTGTTATCAGCCAAAACCATTGCTGCTGCTACGTCGTCGTTGAAGCTATCAAAATTGCTTCAACAACTGAAGAACGGAGAAAATCAAGAGGAACAGTACTCACTACAAGAAGGTGTAATATTCAAAGGAAACCGAGTCATGATTCCTCACGCCCTTCAAGCCTCAGTATTGTCAGAGCTACATACTACCCACGTCAAGACATCCAAATTGAAAAGCTTGTCTCGAAGATATTGCTATTGGAAAAACATTGACTGTGATATAGAATCTTTCGTAAAGAGTTGTGATGCTTGCGCTTCAACTGCTTGTGCCCCACCCGCTGCATCTTTACATCCGTGGGAAGAGCCAAAATCAAATTTCCAACGTGTCCATATCGATTACGCAGGCCCAAAAGATGGTTATTACATTTTCATTCTAATTGTCGCTAAATCAAAGTGGCCGGAGATAAGATTGTCAAAAGCTGCGCCGACGTCAACTTCTACAATCGAATCCCTCAAAGACATCTTCAGTGTCCATGGCTTGCCAGAAATAATTGTGTCCGACAATGCCACAATTTTTACTAGTTCCGAATTCATAAAATTCTGTGAGACAAATGAAATTTTTCGCCGTCTAATTGCACCGGGACATCCCCAAACAAAGGGCCAAGCTGAACGTTAAGTCCAATTTTTGAAACGAAAATTAGATGCCATGAAGTCCGAAAATGGGTCAATGCAATCGAAAATTCAAGAAATATTATTTCGATATCGCGCTACCCCTTTACGTTGTGATAAGACACCTGCGGAACTCTATCTAGGTAGACAGATCCGTACAAAATTGGATCTACTCAGGCCGATCAAACCGCCAGACTCGAAGCAATCTTCAAGTCCCTCGTTACGCTCCTGCTTGAGGTCGTTTAGTGTGGGAGACAGAGTTCTCGTGAAAATGTTCACGAGTGGGAAAGAGACATGGAAGTTATTTTAGAGACATTCGGGAGACTACACTACAGAGTGAAGTTGGATGATGGCTATACACTAAAACGCCATGTCGACCAACTTCGACAGTCAGAGGTTACACGTCGAGTTACCTTCGAGAATCCACCGGAAGAGACCCCTCTAGTTAGAGAGGAACCAGTGGATAACTGTTCCACTCAAGGATGTCCGCCGGTTCGCAATCCAATCGTGACTGTCATTCCTTCGCAACCCAGCGTTGTTCAACAACGTAAGGTTTGTTCCAACCAGCGTCAGAAACCATCAGGATTCTGCGCAGTTACTTAAATACGTTCCAACCAGATATACAAACGATTAGTTAACGATCAGTTTCTTGTTCCAACCAAAATTTAAAACGGTTTGAAAACTATCAGAACGGTTTACGGATTTTCCTCTGACCACTAATCTGGAGCATGCGAATCGCTGTGTTTTTATTTTATTTTACAGTTTCTTTCACTGTTTCATTGAATTGCAGCATAACCTTAAAGTGTGAATTGTGTGTGTATTTAGATATAATTAAAACTAGAACTTTTAAAGTGTGAATTGTGTTTGTATTTAGATATAATTAAAAGGCTTGGTTTTATTCCTAATTTTGATCATAATAAAAATCGTGTAAGCCTTTGGATCAGCTGATTAACGATGTCAACATAAGCGCATGTATAGTAAATTTTATACCCATTTAGAATAAGACCATCCTTATTTATTATTAATAAATCGGATGAAACAAAAAATTACCAACAAAAATGAACGTCGTAACTAATTTATTAGATGTCACGTTTTTGAAGTTACGTCAAATTTTGATTTCATGTTAATGTCATAACGCAAAATAAGATATAAAAATGCGATATTCTGATGAATCCAAAAAACTTATGCTTAATGTAGTAAACTATTTTCAAAACGATTTAGGATCTCGATTTAAGGCAATTCAAAAAGCGTCCGAAGCACTAAAAGTTCCAGAAAGCACATTATATAATCTTGGAAAACCAAACAGAGCTACAGATTTCGAATTTAGAAGAAATATGTCTGCAAGCGTTTCCCGGAGCAAAACCCGAATTACAAAAAATACCCTGCATTGTTTGAGAGAAGTAATTTATAAAATGTATGCGCGAAAGGATAAAATCACAGTAGAAACTATTTTACGGCAATTTATCGAAGAGTCTCCAGAAACTAAGATTTCCAAAGGTTCGTTATATTTGGGAATTAAAAAAATGGGTTTTCATTTCAAAAAACAGGATGGAAGAAAACATTTATCGGAAATGCCTGCAGTCAGATTAAAAAGAATATTATTTTTGAACAAATACCATGCTGCTAAAAGCGAAAAGCTCTTTACACCTGTTTTTCTGGATGAGACATGGGATTTTAGTAAAAGCGGGAACAGAAGAATGTGGCAAGATGGTACTAAACACAGTGATTTAAAAATAACTGGAAGTGGGACACGATATGTAATTGTTCATGCCGGTAATAAAAAAGGTTTTGTGGCAAATGCATCGCTTATTTTTAAATGCAATAAAAAAACAGGCGATTACCATGATAACATGAACACCGAAAATTTTGAAAATTGGTTTAAACAGCAACGAATTGTAAACTTGGAAAAACCATCGTTAATTATAATGGATAACGCAACGTATCACAGTCGCCTGGATGAAGAAATCACAAGAAAAAGTTGGAGTGAAACACGCATGTTAGAATGGCTCAAAAAAAAGAATACTCCTTTTCCAGATCACATTTTAAAGGATGCTGTTTGGAATATAATTGAAAAGCAAGTTTTGCCAGAAAAAAAATTATCATTTAGACAAATACGCTGCCGAGCATGGTCGTTGTGTTCTCAGGCTACCACCCTATCATTGCCATTTTAATGCCATCGAAATGGTATGGTCAGAAACTAAAAGGCATTATGACCAAGCTATTACGAAAACTGCAAGGTCACCTACTGAAGTCTTAAAAGTATGGAATGACGTTGTAAAAAATGTACCGGAGCAACACTGGCAGAATTACATAAATCATACAGAGAAAATTATTTCTGAAGCATGGGAAGTAGAAGACAAACTGGACCTACTAAACATCGAACCTATGGTGATCTCTGTATCCAATGAATCCGATGATGAACTATCACTTTCCGAAAGTTATTCTGATTTAGAAACTAATTAAACTTTGCCTTGAAGATCACGTTGTCATTTTTTTAAAATCTAGAATTTGTACTTAATCGAACTCTGAATTGCTATATTTTTTTAAGAAAACTATGTATCTAGTTAATAAAACAATGTTTTTAAAATTAGTGCGCTTCTTTTATATTCTTTTATTATGTCAACATCTTTAGAATTTTATGAATTTCATAAAATTAATTTGTATTATTACAAACCGCCACTGATAATATGAAATTTCAAGTCACTACGCCAATGCAATAAGAAATATGTCAAGCATTTGACATGACAAAGGTCATAACCTAATTTTTTTCATGCGGGTTCAGATGGTTCAAGAAGCCGCATACGTTAAGTTACTAAAACGGCTGGTACCTCTAAATGGGTATTAATTTTACTATACAGTACAGACTGAAGTTGTTAGATGTTCCAACCATAAACATGAATTGATCAGGGATCAGATTATGTGATAGACATGCGCGTTGAAAACGATTTGAAAATTGTTGGAAATCAGTTTGTGATTTGTGGTTGGAACAAACCTGTAGTAAAGTCACTCTGGTTAGGGAAGTCCGACCGCCACCGCTAGAGAATGTTACAGCTCCAGAGCCACCCCCTGCAACGCGAGAAGAAACTGTGACTCATCAACCAGTGCCTAATCGTCATCAGCGTATACGTCGTCCACCTAAATACTTAGATGACTTTGTTCAATGACTTATTTTTTAATTTCAAATAGTGCGGGATATTGTTATACCCTATTATAATAGTTTACAGTTAAGTCCGATTGGCGCGTGCTTGTAAATTGTCGTGTTATGTTACCGAGCCTTTATTCTAATTTTCGTGTCATGCATTATGTCAATATAGTTATTGCTGTCATTACTTTTATATTACTTAAAATACAATATTGTGATTTAGTTACAACAGCTGTCTAGAATAATACTAGAATCACAAAATAGTATATTTAATTAGGAGTCCAGAGGCTTTTCCTGTGTGCGCGTGACGAGTTCCCGTGTGAGGCGTAGCCGCAAGTGCTGTATTACTTTTGCGCTCCAACTGATTATAGTATCATACTTGGGACGATACAAAAACTACCTTCTGGAATGGGTGATAAAGTTGATGTGTACCGTATGTATACAGTACTCGATACGATTCCAAGAACGGTTCCTGAATGCCAGTTGGAACAAACCTATTGTTTAATAATATAGAGATAGTTAAGGCTATTCGTTCCACAAATGCCCTTGAAATTTCAGATTTCGAGGGTAGCTGTCAAGACTAACAACAAGTACAGATGCTACAATAAAATGCGGTTGCCCCCGTCAGTGGGTAATTTATGATCGAGTTTATGGGTACCGTTGTAAACCATTTGACCCGAAACATCTTTGAATTTTAACTGTTTTAAATAGAGTAGGTAGATAGAATATTTGTTTTCATGATAATACCATTTTTCACTGGAAAAGCGATTGTTTATTGATTGTGATATGAGAGAAAACGGATGATGCCATTATATAAAAGACATTACGCAGTATAATTTTGATATGTTTTGGACACGCAAATGTTTTTCAGTAATTAATAAACATTTGAAAAGAAAAAACCACCCTTTTTTTAGTACTTTTCATACAAAGTTTTCTTTTTGTCAAAAATATGTACCTATTGCTTGGCCTATTATTATAGAGTAATGTCTAAAAACTGTATGAGTCAATTATTTTTGATTGAATTGATTGAAATTGACGCATTCTACAATATTGACTGCTCGTTTTCAATGTATAACAAATTTTATTTAAAAAATAGTTTATCGTCTCAAATAGTCTTTATGCATGATACAATATATTGATATCAATCGATCACTTACCTTTAAAATAAATAAGTAATTATTTATATAATAACGAAACAAAACTTCAACAAATCGCTCAACTAAACAGATGAAGTACAAATGAAAGAATTGTTCACTAAAACAAACCGAAGGGATCTACTTCATAAAATTTCCTAGAAAACGTGATATTTTGGAAAACCCGGTAAGAAATCATTTTCGATTTTCCCGAATTTTGCGGTCACTTCTATCTTGCCCCCTACTGGTGGATTCATGCAAGCAAAAATTAAAACTTAGATTAATTTAAAACTAAAACTAAGAACATAAAACCATGTGATGTAATATAAATGTTCATGCAAGAAACTATATAAGAAATTAAGATTAAAACTAAGAAAGATGGACAACTTTCAAGTGAGAAATTAAGTTCTTCCATGAATTCGAATTAACGCATGCGTGAAGTCCTGACCTTAGGTCGCCTACTGATTCTGAACTTGCTGAATACCATTTGTGTTAAGTTATTATTTACATAAGCTTGTGTAACATGTTTATAGTAGTTTGTGCAACTAGTGTGGATATGATGGCCATATCGCACGAGGACGAAGTGCGATATGGACAATCCACACGAGTCGAACAGTATATTTTTTCTACGACCCACTTAAGAAAAAATCTAGAAAATAGACATTTTATTAAACTATAATATAACTTCAAATTAAATTTTTTTAATAATTTTATTATTATTATTATTATTTAGAAATAAAATTAAAATTTAAAAAAAATTTCCCCACGGGAATCGAACGTCTACCGCGTGATAGACTGGGATACTTACCTCTGGACTACCGATGAATATACTAATCATCTATCATCTATCTATAGCGTCAAATGTATTAATAATTTTATAAAAACTGACGTGTTTGTCAAGAGTCCCCTTAAATATTCATTTTGTTCTGTTTTTATACGTTATACGTCTCCTTTGCGGCTAAGCGAATATCTGTTGGAATATTATTTATTGATTCATCACTGGAATCACTCATATTTACTAATATTTTTCTTAAAAACTATAGAAATATTTTGACAAGTTATTTTGACGTTTCTATGAAATTGAAAAAAGATTAGTTGGCGGGTACTAAACGCAAATGCTGATTGGTGGATTTCATATACGTTCTAGGATGTATATGAAATCATATCCGTTCAGTTAACCGGAATGGCCTACATTTTTCATTCTGTAAATTGTGCAGAAAATGGATAATATACATATGTGGGTGTAGACATTTTTTTTTATAATTTACAACTTTATTTTTCGTAAACAAGTTGGTTTACGACAAATGATTGAGAAGATTGCGCATGTCCGGTTGGTTTATTAATTCCTTAAATTTATGTTGCACGAGTAGCTGAATATTCTTATAGTTTAAATTTAATCTTAACCTTAAATTAGTTTTAGTTTAGTTGATGCTGCATGAATTCACCTTAAGTCAAGCTAACAGGAAATAAATTTGAAGAAAATTTACTATAATTACCCTACCCCCGCCCATAGGAGATGGAGGTAACTTTGTGAAAAAATTGTAAAAATAAATCAATTCAAATTTGGTATCATATCGTAGTTTTTTTTACGTATATGTGTACCTACCTAAAATTTAATCTAGATGACTTTTGCACCATTGGTGTGGTATCAACGTAGTCTCTAGTCCAGGATTATGCTCTCAGAGCTTCTGGACGAATAGCATCTACCTTGTGCTGATGAGGCTCAATACGCCGAACCCGGTCCACAAGTGATGTTATTCCTTCTAATCGCAAACCAGAATGGTTGATTCTATCTTAACAGATATACCAACCCCGTTTACTTTAGAAGTGTAATTCAATATCTGTCGGGGCATATAGCCCGAGAAGTAGTTGTCGCTTCTTAGTGGACGGTCTGCTCTTTGGAAATTTATTTTTCTAATTTTGTAAAGCGTTTAATAGTATTGAACTATTATTTTTTGACGTCTATAGATCACGCTTTACTAACATGACAATTATTTACAGGTAACTGTAATTAAGTAAATATTATTATTATATTATATTATTCCCACTCCAATTGTTTTATTTTTAGATTTAAATTATCAAATTATTATTATCAAATTTCTGTCAATGTCTAATTCCACGCTATCCGGATTTAGATAACCGTAGAATTTTTCCTAATTTGAATAAATTGAAAGTCACTTCCCTCGATAAATTCTTCCTCTTGTTACAATTTTAAATCTTCATACTATGAAGCTCTTTATCAATTATTTGTATTCTGTCGAAGATTTTTAAGTCCAAATGTGATTCTACCAATCCCATTTAAATTTAGAAGTCTGAAGGTGATTCTACCATTTTATTATTTATTATTTTAGATGATTTATCTGATTTTTACGTTGATTTTTAATTTTTCTGACTTTTATAATAATTTTCAAAAATTCATTCCATTTATATCGCAACGCCCATAACCCTTCTTTTCAAATTTAAGATTTTCAATAGAGGAGTTCAGTTTAAGGTCAGTGTGACCAAAAAAAGTTGTTTTTATGACAAGAATGACACTTATTGTCTACCATTCAAAACATAAGATGTTTGCAGGTTTTTTATCATTACGAACATCTAAAACAATGAATACACCCCTGAAGCGTAAATCTTCAAATTTAAAATGACATCTTAGCTGAATTCTCAACGCATCGGTGGCCAATAATTCTAGGAACTTTTGACAAGTCACCATTTCATTTCTATCATTCTGTCACTAGTTATGTCAGATGTCATGTTATTTGTTTTCGTTGATATTCGTTTAATCGTTTATGTTTATTTTCCATACTTTTGTAGTAGTTCTAGTTAGTTGTATTACTCTAATCTTGTGATTGCTTTTTCCACTGACATCTGACATAAGTAGTGACGTAATGACAGAAGAGAATTGGTGATTTTCCGAAAGTTCCTAGAATTACTGGCCACCGATGCGTTGAGAATTCAGCTAAAACGTCATTTTAAATTTTAAGATTTTTGCTTCGGGGGTGTATTCATTGTTTCAATAAAGCAATATAGATGTTCGTAATGATTAAAAACCTGCAAAAATCTTATGTTTTGAATGGTAGACATTAACTGTCATTCTTGTCATAAAAACCACTTTTTGCTGGTCACACTGACCTTAGGCTGAACTCCTCTATTGGTTTATCATAAATGATAACATGCGTTAAGATTTGGAATTGACTTTATCTCCTTTTTTAAATAATTGACAAAAACCTTCATCATCTGTCATATCTATACAGTATATAATATCAGTATTAACTTTGAAATGGAAAATTTTTCATATGCAAAACTCATATCAAGGGGTGTGACTTGGTGGAAATATTGTAAAAATCTATTTTTAACTTTGGCATCAAATTTCACATTATCTCCTTCGTTTATACCTAAAATCTCATTTTTGCCGTCCGCAAAATATTCTCTCTGAGAAATGTGTTGTGGTTGAGGCGTTGACGTGCCTTGTCGGTGCTGTGGTGATGCTGTTAGGTATGCGCGATTACATTTAAATACACCTGATACACATAAGAATAAATAAAATCTGCTGGTGATGATCAGTCGATGTCCCTATGAGGTGCTGATAGGTGTGTTTTGACAAATAAACGTATCAGAGCTGAAATAAAACACGATATTAATTTGTCATACAAAAAATTTGATAACAAATCCGAAGATGAAATATATACTAATCCATCAAAATTTTGGTGTTTTATAAATAACAAACGCAATTCTTCAAAAATCGCAAAGGTCAAGTTTTGGATCACCCTTTTAATATTCATAATGCTTTTGCAAAATGTTTCTGTCAATCGTATAATACCAAACCCGCTTGTGGAAAACTTGAGTAATGTATGTATTCCTCATTTGCATATACAATGTTTCAGTGAAAAGGACGTATAAGAGGCATTAAAAACTTTGAAACTAAAGATGACCACTCTGGGCCAGACAGTTTTCCAGCATTTCTACTGAAAGATTGTGCTGCTATCCTTGCATGGCCGCTGTCTATGCTGTTTAATATATTTGTCTAAAAACATCAATAATTCCAACTATCTGGAAGACATCGAAAGTTTGTCCAGTGTTCAAGAAAGGAGATAAGGCTGATGTATCAAATTATAGACCAATTCCTATAATCTGCAACTTCTCAAAAGTATTTGAAATTTTATTAGAACAAGCTATTAAGCTATATATCGGCATGTTAGTAATGCGATTACAATTAATCAAGCACGGATTCATGAAAGGCCGTTCGACAACTACCAATTTGTTTACAATAACACAGCACATATCGGATTATATTGATAGTAGACTCCAAACGGATGTAATCTAAACGACGGATTTTTCGAAAGCCTTATTTGATAGACTTGATCATGGTATTCTTAGTAAAGTATAACCTTTTGGTTTATCTGATTCGCTAATAGTGCTCTTTCATTAATACCTTTAAAATCGAATGCAGTTTGTTCAGATTAATGGATTTAAGTCTGCTGAATACAAGGCCTCGTCAGGCGTTCCGCAAGGTTCTATCTTGGGACCCCTATTGTTTAATATTTTTATAAATTATATTTCTGAAGTCATCAATATAGATTTTTTTTTAGATGCAGATGACTTAAAACTATACAGTTGTGTGAAATCTATAGAGGACTGTGAAAATATATCTGCGAATTTAAATGCAGTAATTCAATGGTGTGAAAGCAACATCTTCCACTTAATCCAGCCAAATGTAAGGTCATGTCCTTTGGCCTTAAAACTGATTTGCTCAAGTTTATTTATTGTATAAAAAACATCTCCATTCAACGACCTGAAACCTTTACTGATCTTGGTGTCACATTTGACCCTGCTCTTTCATTTAACAAACATCGCGTGTATGGTTTTTTAGTTCGGTGCTGTCGCGATTTTAATAAAGTATCCACATTGAAAACCCTATATTATGCTTTTATAAGGTCCAAGCTAGAATATGCATGTGTTGTGTGGAGTCCATTTTATCAATGTCACATTGAACGGATAGAAACAGTTCAAAGACGCTTTTTAAAACTTTCATGCTGTTTATAAGTACCCCTCAATTGGCGCATCGCACTCAGATTTGTTATAGAGGCATGGCTTAGTAAGATTGGAACATAGACGCGATTATTTTGGTGTAATTTCTGTATATAAGGTTATAAATAATATAATTGACTGCCAAAATTTACTAGGGATGTTTAATTTTTGTGTAGGGGAAGGGTGGGCAAAGTGGCCATCGCGAGTAAAGTGGCCACTGACTACTTTCTCATCTTACGGTGCTGCCACGAAGCGGCAAATGCCTCGTCTACTTAAATAGTTCGTCATCATTATCATACCCGACGTTTGGTGTTGTTTAGTTCACTTGATCAAAAGTAATTAAAGTTTTTCGTGTTTTTCAAGGTGCTGATGTAAGGTGAGTACATTGTAATAATTATTATAACTCAGTACAAACTCCAAATAAGATACGATTCACTTTAATCACTTAAAAGAACACGATTTAGGCTATAAAAGTGTGGGTCGAAGTACTAAGTAAGGTTAGTTGGTTGTACTGTAGGATCAGTTTTATCTAATGGCGTCAAAGAGGGCAAAGCGGACACGATGGTGGCCACTTTGCCCGAAATAAAATTAGTAGTTTTTTTATGGAGAATATTAATAAATAAAAATATTTATAGATTTTGTACATTAATGTCTCATAAGGAATGGTAAATATTTTAGCGATAAAAAAACGTCGTTTTATTTAATCCTAATTAGTCAAAGCTTTCTTTGGTATTTATGGTATCGCTTTTTTTAGCATCAACATATTTTATTTTGATTTCTGACTCAGTTATGGTGTCCAAATACCAAAGGAAGAGCCGGCAGCAGTCCTGGGACCCGAAGGCTATGCAACGAGCTATAGATGCAGTAAAAAATGATAATATGGCGTGGCTAACTGCTGCCAAACAATTTAACGTGCCGAGGAACACCCTAAAAAGACGTGTTCTAGAGAAAAACCAGCAAGCTACTTCTAACAAAAAATGCCTAGGTCGTTATCGTGCTGTTTTCACTGAAGAACAAGAACAGGAGCTTGGAAATTACCTTTTGGACATGGAGATTCGTTTTTTGGAATTACAGTAGCAGACCTACGTAGCCTGACTTATCAATTGGCAGTAAAGAACAATATTCCTAACACGTTCAATCATACAAAGAAATTAGCTGGGAAAGATTGGGTTGCCGGCTTTAGAAAGAGACATCGCGAAATTGTTTTAAGAAAACCAGAAGCGACGTCCGCAGCAAGAGCCCAAGCCTTCAACAAGACAAATGTCTCAAAATTCTTCGACATTTTAGAAGACGCCCAGAAAAACTACTTGTATCCTCCACATAGGGTTTACAATGTCGATGAAACTGGACTTTTGACTGTCCAGTCAAAATCCTCAAAAGTTTTTGCACTAAAAGGTAGACGGCAAGTTGGCTTCCTTACATCTGCCGAAAGAGGAACTCTTTCTACATTTGTAGTTTGTATGTCAGCGGGAGGAAATTTTATCCCTCCTTTTGACATATTTCCGAGACAGCGGATGAAAGAAGAACTTAAAGATGGTGCTCCACCTGGGACGACATTTTGTTGTCACCCCTCAGGGTGGATGCAGAGTGAGATATTTATTCAATGGTTTGAACATTTCCTGAAGTATGCCAAACCATCAAGAGAAGACCCAGTATTGCTAATACTGGATGGACACGCTACACACACAAAAAACCTTGATTTCATTGTAAAGGCTAGGGACAGTTACACCACTGTAGTTTGCCTTCCACCACATTGCAGTCATAAGTTGCAGCCACTGGATGTATCTTTTATGGGGCCATTGAACACTTATTATGTTCAAGCAGTGGAGAGATTCTTGCGAAATAATCCTGGTAGGGTTGTAACACAATATCAAGTGTCCCGCCTTCTTGGGGAAGATTTTTTGAATGCAGCTACTCCGACCATTGCTGTAAAAGGATTTCGGAGATGTGGTATAGTTCCAATCAACAGAAATGTGTTTTCTGAAGACGGATTCGCTCCAGCAGCGACCACAGATACTATCTCCAATCCCTTGGCCGAAGTCCCACCAGCTGATGTTAATCGTGAGTCACAGAATTCGGACCAAGAGGACTCCTTAGCTGATGTTAATTGTGAGTCACAGGATTCAGACCAAGGTGAAACAAATTCTGATAAGACTGACGGCAGATCTGCAGATCCTCAACCCAACAGTTCGAATCCTGTAGTATCATTTTATGGTAACAACAAGGCAAAAATCACTGTAGGTTCCGGAGATCCCAACAGTGCATTTGTTCTCATCCACGGAAAGGCAGGTTACCTCGTCAGCTGAAAGCACACTCATCAAGCCCAGTATATCATCTGCTGTAAACCTGCTCTCCACTCCAAGTACTTCATCTGCGAGAAACAAACACGCCTTGCCTAGTAGTTCATCCTCATTTGCAGTAAGTCCTAAAGATATTCTACCAATCCCTAAGACAAACATTACCAAAAGAAAAAGTATCCGGAAAAAAGGAACCTCAGCCATTTTGACATCAAGCCCATACAAGAATGAACTTGAAGCAGCGAAGGAAGAAAGAGAAGAAAAAGAAAATCAAACTAGAATAAAAAAACGAAAAGAAGGATAAAAAGAAGGAAGAAGCAAAAAAGAGAGAAGTTGCAGGGAAAAACAAATCGAAATCAACTAAACGCGTTTTGTTTGAGGATTCCGATGACAGTGACCACAGTGACACTGAATGCTTGTTTTGTGGGGAGTATTTAAAGAGAAGGATGGATCAAGTGCTCAAGTTGTCAACTCTGGGCACACGAGGCTTGTGCTGGGTGAGAGGAAGAAGATAATGAGTTTATTTGTGACATCTGCAGATAAATAATTAATAAAATGGCAACAGATAACATTATAGTTTTTTATATCGGGCAAAGTGGCGACTCAGTGGCCATTTTGCCCTACCCCTTCGGGCAAAGTGGCCATTTGGTAGGGTTCGGGGGTTAGTTATGTTATCTCATTAAGAAAATTTAATTAAGCCAAAATTTTTTTTGCTTATAGCTAAATAACCAAACTAACTAATGTCAAACTTACATTAGCTATTTTCAATATTTTATTTTCGAAAAAAAATATTTTTTCTTAGCGTGGCCACTTTGCCCACCCTTCCCCTACCTCGAATAGAGTCTAGAAATCCTATTACCAACATTCAGAAGAATTCTCCGCTTTATTCCATTTGTGATTTAATTAACGCGATGAGTTGTGAATTCGATCTATTTTCTTGTTCTGTGCTATATGTTCAATGTACAGGGTGTCAATTTTAAAAAAAATACAAAACCGTTTCTAGGGTAGAGAGGGGGAACTAAAATGACATGAGAGAGAACCCACCCCTATCAACCCCCTATGCCCCATCTACCCACCTACAAAAATTTAAATGGCAACCCCCTAACGCGATACGTCGTTAGAAAGCTCGTAGAAAATGGTTTCCAACGGTCTAAGTCATAACAATAAAGCAGAAAAATTTATTTGACAATAAAAATAACAATTAATTGTGGAAGGATACTTCGCTTTGAAAGTGCAAGTACGGTCCCTATTTAAGTGTTAAATAGTTGTATTTCAAAAAAAAAACTTGTTTGCTTGTTTATACCGGGAAATTTAAACGGTGAAATGTACCTCGATATGCTGGAGAACACTATTGAGCCCTTAATTGTTCATGAATTAGAGAACCAACAGGACGGCGATGGCAATTCAGCTCTAGATGAAAATTTCTTTGCGCTTCCAGCAAGACGGAGCTCTTCCCCATTACGGAGTAGCAGCTAGGGTCTGGTTAAACAATAATTATCCAAATAGATGGATTGGAAGGAGGGGTCCCATTGAGTGGCCACCTAGGTCACCAGACTTACCGCCACCTGATTTTTTTCTCTTCCCTAGAAACGGTTTTGAAATTTTTTTGATATATCTTTTCGTTCACGAGGTACGTAGTTGTAAGTTTTAAAATTGATACCCTGTATATTAAGTCACATTTCCTTAAATAATCATATCTTTTGAAGTTTATAATGAATGTGTTTTGTTTTATCATTGCTTTGATTACTTCGGTTTCCCTGCTCTATAATTGGGGTTTTCCCGTTCAATTAAATAAATAAATAAATTATCATGACTAGCGCCAGTTACCATATTCACGATTGGTGGAGCCAATTCCATGTTCTAGTCTAGTTAGTCTAAAGCAAAATTACGAAATTGGGTCGAGTCTAAGGTAATATTTGACATGATTTGACAGGATTATTTTAGGTTAGCGCGGGATAGTCGTAACAGAAGCAGGTTTAAAAGGTTAGATTGTGGTAATTGAAAATTTGGAAAACCAAGAAAATTATCAACGTTCTCGAGATAGAAGAGGAATATTTATCCGACAAGAAATTAATAAAAACATTTAGATTAAGTAAAGAATTAGTGCGTGAGTTAATTGTTCTTTTGGAACCATTTGTGGTACAGCAGGGACATGGCTCTTCTGCACTATCACTTGAAGAAAAGGCAAGCATGATAATTTTCTAGATCATTGTATACAACACAACATTATTGACTTGGTATAGATAGACTATAACTATGTATCTTATACCCTATTTTCTAATAACTTTTTATTATGTTCTCTATAGGTTCTTGTGGCACTACATTTCTATGCAACAGGATGTTACCAGGGTAGTATAGGAGATAATAAAATTTTTGCTTAGTCCCAGTCATCAGTGAGCAGTTGTTAAAGAAATACAATGCTCCAGAGATTCTTGTAAGATTTCTAAAATTTCCCAGAAATATGAATGAGCTTAATGGTTTAAGAAACAGGTTTTTTTAATTAATAATAAAAAAATTGGATTTGTACCTAATTCAGTTAGTTTTAGATTTTACAACATTTTTGGAATGCCAGGAAGTGTGGGCTGTATTGATTGCACCCATGTGGCAATCCATTGGCACCTGAACATATTTTTGAAAACCGAAAACAGTATCATTCTATAAATGCTCAGCTGGATAGGTAGGTGATAAATTATTATTATTATTCTATTACCTACATTTCAGATAAGTGATGAAAATATGGAGATAATTCATATAAATGCAAAATATCCTGGAAGTACCCATGATTCCCATATTTGGCAAAGCAGCAATGTGAGAGAATTTAGAACTCCACGAAAGAGGAAATCAGGGGTATTTTCTTATAGGTAAAAATTTATACTATACAGTGCATCCATAATGTAACACTTAAATTAATTATTAGCTAAATAAACAGTAATATGAAAAAATCCCGAAACAGGTCAATTTTTGATTTTAATTTACCATTTTTTAAAACAATGATCTATCATACAGGATGAATAACCTTTGAATGATGACTTCAGCATCAGTTATTTTAAATGAAACACACCCAGAATAACATTTCTCTCACTTATGATTTCGGTATTTCATTCTTTTATTTTATTTTTAGGTGATTCTGGATATCCTCTTGGCCCATGGCTCATTACACCATTGGCTGACCCTCTTTTGGACAAAGAAATAAGATTTAATGAAGCGCAAAAAAGCAAGGTGCACAATAGAAAGGTGTAATGGCTTACTGAAAATGAGATTCAGGTGCTTACTTGAGCATAGAACATTGCATTATTCACCAAACAAAGCATCAATGCTTGCGTAGAGCTGCATAATATGTGTATACAAAATAGAGTCGAACTACTACTAAATCCAGGTGAAGAGTTAGAAGAAGTGTATTTTGGTTTTCTTCTTCATATTGATCAAAACCAAAATGAAAATGCACAGAGGAACCCATTGCTAACACGGGGTATGGGGCTATAGAGGAGGCTTCTTATTAATAATTATCGTTAAATTAAACAATAATATGTAAAATGAGATCATTTATTTTTTTTACCACATTATATATGTTGAAACTAAACTGCATTTTTAACCTATCGTTTAACTCAAGAGTAACATAAACTTTAAAAGTAAAACTAGTAAAACAGTTAAATTTAAAAAAATAATTAATAAAACTTGTTACAAGTAGGTATATAAACTAGAAAACAAAAATAATACTTCAGGTACATACCTACATAAACTTAGGACATTAAAAGTTAGAACTGCCATAATTTAAAGTTTTCAACGTAACCTAGCCAATACAACTGAACACAAGCGTCAAACAAATAACAATCCAATCTACCACGCAAATGCATATCATAGATAACACATATGCATATATAACCAAAGGGTGTTCTTTATCTATGAATATTACCTTCAAAAAACTAAAACCCACGACACATTGGCAAAGAACATATTTGAGAATCGTTAAATCGACAAAATATGTCTCATGCGAATTGGAAGACGAAACCAATTGAGAATACCACAATTTTTGGTTGTGCGACAATTTTCATCGACAAATGTCGAATTCGACACATTTTGTTCGACATTCGAGAATAGACCGCCAGGACCCGTATCTTTGAACATTCGACCAAATGCTCCCACGTATTTCATGTAATGGGAGTGGCGAGTGGATTTGTTATGTTCGAGCAGTAGTTGAAATCTCGAATGTTCGGCTTGCAAACGAATAAATTTATCAGTCGTATGAGTCCCACGCAGAACTTCAGAAAAACAAATAAACATAACCTGTGGCTGTAGCGTGTAGATCATAGCAATCATTATACTCAAGTTTTTTAATAATGAACGCAGATGAAGCTGCGTTTTAAACTACTCTACAGTACACATGGCCTAAAAAATGACACATAAGATCAGTGCCGGATTTACATACCAGGGGGCCCTAGGGCATCCAAAAATCGGGGCCCCTATGCCCCATATTCTATATAGCTGTTTTTTTATTGCTAAGAAAAACAAACAAGTATAAACCCAAAAAACTTCAATAAACCAATATTGCAAAATTAAAGGAGATATTGTTTAGCGAAGTTAGAAATGAACGTTTAAATCTGCTGGGTATTCAAACAAATTATGACTAAGCTACTTCCAAGTTTGAGTAACTCTTTGGATTCAAATGAACTACTATTCCGACGAAATAATAAAAAAATATATATTGATTTATAAACGTACCCACTTCCGACACAGAGTACGAATAAATGACCGGAATAGAATTAAAATGTCCCAAACCACACAAATATTAATTATTGTATACTAACGACCTGCGGAGAAAAAAAAATCGTAATCTCAATAGAGAACCGGCGAATAATTGAAATCCATTAATATTTGTTTCTGTATGTTGCATGGGAATTAGCTGATGTGTTTTCTAATGTGATATTTTGTTGAATAGTGCGTCGGGATATGTTTGGTTTCTTCTGAGTAATAAATCAATATAAGGTTTATATTTAGACAGAGCAGTTTATTGTTTGAATAGATGTTACAGCACATATAAAAAATGTTCATTTCAGATTTCTAATCTTACAGCATGCTTGTTACTTACGAGATATATATGTCAACTACTACTGCTAGAAGAAATCAACTGTCATAAATGTGGACCACATGCTTGCCAATATTAAGTCTATCATTAATTCCAACATATTTTTAATTAAGGGTTTAATATGTGTAAAAATAGTTGACAGTGAATTTCTAACCTCGAACTATATAGACTTTTGGCGATAAATTTTTAATTTATTTAAATACCCGTGGGGTAGATTCAACCAGAAAAAATGAGTTACATTCAACCAGTGGTTGAATCTACCCCATAACAATTTTAATTTTGAAAAATAATTTTAGATGCCCCGAAAATATATTAGGAAAACAGATAGAGCAAATATTGATGAAAATGTGATGAAGCAGGCTATAAAAGACTGTCTACGTAAAACTTATAGTACCAGAGAGGCTGCCCAAACTTATGGTATTAACCGCAATACACTACAAAGCAGAATAGACCGTTTTAACGGAAGACATCTTGTGGTAGCGGCGACCGTTGTCCACCTATAGATTTATATAGTAATTAATAGAAGCTAAAATCGTCTAATATAAAATGATTTCAAAGGTAGGTACCTATATATATATTATGAAATTAATGTCGGGGTGTTCAGATTTAGAAAATGCAAATTTATCTATTCACTCATAGACAAGTAATGATTTTAAACAAATTCAACGTTTTTCATTAGTGTGAGAACGCACGTGTTTATTCAAACTACTTTTTTAACTAAACTATTTTGAACAAATATCACATTTGAACGGCTTTTCGCTTGTGTGACAACGCATATGTACATTCAATGCACCTTTTCGAGTGAAAGATTTCGAGCAAATATCTCTTCAAATCACCTTTTCCATTAAACAATTTTGAACAAATTGCACAGTGGAATGGTTTTTCGCCTGTGTGACAGTGCCAACGCATAATATGTACATTCAATGCGCCTTTTTGAGTGAAAGTTTTCGAGCAAATATTACATTTGAATGGCTTTTCGCATGTGTGACAACGCATATGCAACTTGAGAGTTTGATGTAAATGTTTTTGAGCAAACTTCACATTTGAAAGAATTTTCATCTGAGTGACAATGCATATGTACATTCAAATTACTTTTTTTACTAAACGATTTTGAACAAATGTCACAGTGGAATGGTTTCTCGCTGGTGTAACTTCCAGGTAAGAGCAACGGCTTCATATTGTTCCGTTTTAAATAATAATAAATCATTATACAGGGTATCTCAAAATAACAGTACTTGGATAAAAAAGCAGTCTCGAAAATGGTGGTGTGAAGCCTTTTGTCATAAAATAAAATAAGAAATAAATTCCCTTGAAACTAATATCAATAATTGAGAATTCATAACAAAACCTATGATGCCAATAGTCAAGTTCATCAGGTATGTTTACTATATTTAATTACATAACATTCAAAGGTAAACTATAAAATGAACTTGACACTAAGTATAAATATACAGCTGAGAAGCAGACAATAATATGCATTCTTGATTCATTCTCAACTCAGTCTTAATTATTATAAGTAAATCTATACAGATATATATTAATGTTAGTTTTAGTTAATCATAGTTATTATGGCATTCATTATAATAAAAGTATATATAACATATCCCGGTGCATGACGTAGTCATTTCGTTCAAGTAAGATGCGCTCCCGAGGGGCCTGGAAGACCTCCATATAAAGTGGTCTTTGCAATAAGGCGACAAGAATGAGGCAGGCAAAAGAATTCATCAAAGAGCCCTTGCCAAAATTCAAGGATTATCTACTGAAGCAGAATAGGAGAACAATCAGGATCCTGGTTGGGGACCTGACAGGGTATTGTAGACTTAACAAACACATGAATAACATCGGATTGGCAGACACAACTATATGCAGGTTTTGCCAAGATGAGGAAACCTCAGCACACATACTGTGCTACTGCCAAGGGCCGACTAGGCCGGCTGCGGCAGCCTTTTCATAGGGCACGATCCGGACTGGGCCCATAATTTGTTGCTATTTTGTTGCTAATTTGTTGCGCAAAAATTAATTTTGTTGCTAATGTCGTTACCGAGAAAATGCGTGGCCCCGTAGCGTAATATTAAGCTGCGGCAGCCATACAGCATATTTCTGTAACGAAAATAGCTACGAGTACAGGCTTGACGGCATATTTTGTTGCTAATTTGTTGCTTCAATATGGTATAATTCAAAAATTCCCAAAACTGCCCCTACCCGCAAAACTCACCCCCTGTGACATTGAGCTGCGGCAGCCATTTTACATATTTCGGTAACGAAAATAGCTGCGAATACAGGCCAGACGGCATATTTTGTTGCTAATTTGTTGCTTTAAGATGGTATCGAGAAGGGCAAGGAAAATCATTGAAGAAGCTATACAGTGTTGTAAAAATGGCTTCTTCAATGATTTTCCTTGCCCTTCTCGATAGATTAATCATTGATCTGTTTTAACCGCGTCGCACGGTGTTTACTTAGATAATGCCTGCTCCATGCTCCTACGTCTCCCCCTACACCGTCACCGCTCTTGTCTATTACACACATTACCCGCTGCGCATTCGGTATTGTATAGAATACCTAGGTAATGTATAAAATAAATCATATTTCATACATTACCTAAACGTTTTAGGTATTCTATACATTGCCTAGGTATTTTGTATAGAATACCGGATTATACAGATTGCCGGTAACATATAAAATGAATTTGAGGAAAACCGTCAATTTAAATTGGATGCTTTTCATAAAAAATTTACTAAAGGCGGAAAAGTGTGTTTTGGGAATTTTTGAATCATACCATCTTAAAGCAACAAATCAGCAACAAAATATGCCGTCAGGCCTGTACTCGTAGAATAGCTATTTTCGTTACAGAAATATGTAAAATGGCTGCCGCAACTCAATGTCGCCAAAGCAGGGGGTGAGTTTGGCGGGTAGGGACTGTTTTGAGAATTTTTGAATCACACAATCTTAAAGCAACAAATTAGCAACAAAATATGCCGTCAAGCCTGTACTCGTAGCTTAATATTACGATACGGGGCCACGCGTTTTCTCGGTAACGGCATTAGCAACAAAATTAATTTTTGCGCAACAAATTAGCAACAAAATAGCAACAAAATAGCAACAAATTATGGGCCCAGTCCGGATCGTGCCCTATGAAAAGGCTGCCACAGCACGTCGACTAGGCTGAAGTTTTAGATAATAGAGGATGAAAAACCACAACCCTCCCAAAATATGGAGGAACTGAGGTTTGGCATTCAAAGTCTAGTAATAAGAACAGGTCTAAACAAGGAACTCTAGAATAACAGGAAGGCGCACACACAATAGATCTGCAAAGGTCATAGTGAAGAGGCTCTTAGAAGCACATAACCCCCATACTTATCTTATCTCAAAATGAATTGTATGGATGAAAATGAGGAGCTGATTATGTAAAATGAATTCCAAATCTATTTAATACAATTTTGACACATGATATTGTCTGCACACTGAACGAATATGGTTATTCATCAATTAAAATATGTTTGGAAGGATAGTATCTCTTGCTTGTTTTTGCCATTATTTAGAAATTACAAACGATTTAAAAGTGAGGGCGAGGTTCACTTACCATAAAAACTTTTCTTAAATTATTATGATTTAAGTATGAATTTTTCACATACCTTTTCTTGATTGTTTGATATGAGTTATTTCGGCCAAGTTGCACATTATGTCGGGATCATCAATTGCTTCACTTTCAGCATTAATAATTGTTGGTTGCAGTTCAATTTGTATTTTATCTTTATCATCATCCTTCTCCTGTTTTATGGAATCGAATTCGTTTTTTATGTCTTTTTCATCCGGAATAAAATACTCTAGCTTATGTTCTTTGATGGTATTCTCGTCTGTTTCTTGTTTTACTTCCATCAGAGCTTCCATGTTTAATATACGTACAAATACAAATCATAGATAAATACTTACAAATTTCAGAACTTATTTTTATAAAATAGACGTTTTCGTTCAAAATTATTCTTCTACTTTTTCTTTAGAATAGCCCTTAACGATCTGACCATCCAGCCACAGCCACTATCTATGTATATTTCACCTTTTTTTACTGTTCAGAATAGTATTCTTAAATTTATTGCCAGAAAAGTCGAAAAAATTATATATGAAAGCCTAGGTATCATCCGTTCCTAAATTAGAGGGAAAAGAAAAAATAAATTCAGGTAATTAATAGTGGTGGACAAAATATAGTATTCTACTCGCATATAATGGCTAATATTAACATAGGAGTTTATGTCACTCGCCTGCGGCTCGCGACATAAACGCACCTTCGTGAATAATGGACATCATTATATGCTTGTTGAATAATGTACTATTTTATACTCCTATACTATAAGTTGTTAATTAAATGCCAATTTTCAGTTTTATAATGATACTCATTATAACACTGGTTTTCATTATGAAACTGAAAAATTGACCGATAGAAATCTAGATTTTTAAATAACCAAGTAGGCAGACCCAATTTTTTCTGTAGAATGTTTGACAGTTTCTAAGAGATTCGTGTTTTATGACAGTTTCAATCTTTTGCGTTAGTCAAAAAGGTAGATACCTTCTGTGTTATTTAAATACGTTGCTTTCTTTTATGTAGGTTGCAATTATTGGATGCCTTTCAATTATTACGATGGACCAGGATTATTTAGGTTACCATTGAAACATGTAGTCATCAAAACCATATTTAATTAGTACTGTCAACTGTCGTGTCAAAATGTCAGTGTTCATCTTACATACAGTAGTTACATTTGACATACAGGATACATCTAACACCATAGACAAAAAATTATTATTTCTCTATGTCTAACACCTTCCACCACAGCACAGGGGGAGTGTGCTGTGCCTTCCACTTTTTAAAAGAAATGTCGAGCGACAAAGAGTTTTCATACACACCACCTGAAATCGCTGAAAAGGCGAAAAATGTATCCAATAGTTTATAACCTGCAAAATCAAAAAAGGTATATGATAAATTTTATGGTCAATTTATGGATTGGAGGGTAGCAAGAGAAGTATAAAAAAAGCAATGTTGTTGAATTCAAATAAAATTTCTTGTTCATAGAAAAAATAGTGTATGCAACTCTCATATAATGGTTATTAATACACTCGCATTAACCATACGAAACTCGCCTTCGGCTCGTTTCGTATCCCGGCGGTTAATGCTTGTGTATTAATAACCATCATTACATGATCGTTGCATAATATACTATTTTGGTACTATTAATTTAATTAATTGATCGATTTTTATATTCTTTAATTTCCCGCGTTTTACAAAAATCGAGGTTTCAACAAATCTCGACGTTTTGAAGCCTTAAGAAGCTTTCCTGACTATTTTTACGATGATGTCCGTACGTCTGTATGTATGTATATGTGTGTATGTAAACCTCTTATAACTTCTGAACGGCTTGACCGATTCGATCGCAGTTGGTGTCATAAAGGGCTTCACCAAACTTAGATTTCCTGTAAGTTGGAACCAATTTGGACCGGTAGATTTCGAGAAATTGCAAAAAATGTAAAAAAAGTGAAAAAAAGGTGTTTTTTTTTCATTTTTTCGATCGACCTCAAAAATTAATCAGCTCTTAACCTTGAAAACCCGCATCGATCGCCACCAAGTGCGTCAGAATCGGTTGATGCGTTCGTGAGATATCGTTGTCGAAAAAAATCGAAAAAAGTGTTTTTTTGTAATAACTCCGAAATGTTTCATCAGATCAATTTTTTTGTTCCAAATTTTTTATAGAGCTCAAAAAACTGCATCAATCGCCGCCAACCGCGTTTGAAAATTGAATTTAGCGGGAAGTTGCAGGGATGGCCTTTAGGGTCAACCGATTTCCAGATTTTTTTGTATATAGCCGTGGCTATAACGAACACACAAAAATACAATTATCCAAGTTGTTGCCGGCGTTCTGAAGTTATATGCGCGTACATACATTACGCGGATTCATTTTTATATATAAGATTGTTTATGTCAAAAAAGTAGTAGGTTTTTCTGCCATCAATTTTTTTTAAATGTCATGAATTATTTCCCATTGTCATCAGTGAAAGGTGTTTATTGTAATTATTTGCTTTTAAAATTTAAGTATGTTTACCGAACAGGAACGAAAAATGATTCTTATGATGAGAGGTTACGGTGATCGTAAAAGAACTTATGATGAGGTAGCTCACTTATTTAATGATACGTATCCAAATCGCAACCAAATTACCAAAACTGCTGTTCGCAGGATTGTGAAACTTTTTGAAGAAGTGCGGGTTCAACTAAAAATCGCCCTAAAACTGGCCGACCAAAGACCGTAAGTAATGATGAAAAATCCTTGGACGTTATGCAAATTTTTGTAGAAAATCCTTTTACATCCATTCGGAAAACTGCATTAGAACATGATGTTAGTGTGGGATCTGTCTGTAAGTTACATACAGTAACATTATTAAGAAGAATAAGTTTCATCCTTATAAAGTAACTCTATTGCAAGAATTATCTGAAGATGATTATGACCGCAGAATTGAACATATCACCAAAGCATAAACAGCAAAGTGCTAATAAAGAAGAATATATAGGATATACCAAATATTGAATATTTCAACACGTACACCGTGCACGTGCACTAGTCCAGTGGGATATCATACGAGTGGTACCTTTGACTTTGGCGGTATTCCGATATTGTTATAACATTGTATAATAAATATTGCCAGTGAACTTTTTTGGTCCCTTGCCGGCTCTTTATCATAGATTAACGAAAATAATACATTTAACAAAAAAAATGAGCAGTGTTCCGTTGCTGCTGTTTTTTCGTATTGAGTTGTTACTGGATAACTAAATTTAATATTAGGTAGGACCTAGGTATCAGTTGGAAAAGAAGAAGCAAAAAATTAAATACTCATAAGTAAACTTTATTTTAATAATTTCTTGCGTTTGCTGTGGGGCCCCTGTAGCCTTCGGAGCCCTATGGCAATTGCCCTTTTTGCCCTAAGGCAAATCCGGCCCTGCATAAGATCTACAAAGTTGTTCGCCAGTGTGTTTGGAAGATATTGCTATTGAACATTCGAGTAACGTTCGATTCGGGTGAAATCATTCATACCAAAAAAATCCATTCGACGTTCTCGCGAATAGTCGAACGTTCAAAGATCCGGGTCCAGATCATTTGAAAAGCACTAATCTTTATCCTTCCAAACCAAAGCATCCGTTTTTATTTTCAATAATAGCTTTAATTCTTAAAGCTTTTTGTAATTACAGTATAATTGCAGCTTTCCTGAAATTAGGAGACCTCGAACGTTTTTGTTTACCCATATCATACAATTTATTTGAAAGACAATCTCTGAAGACACATACAAAACTATACAAACTTAACCAAGCAACCGTCTGATCTGTCGTAAATGAACTCAGTGACGTTAGAAATCTAAAATTCCAGGTCCGTTCTTGGTTACAAAAACTGTTATCTGCCAGATAGTAATCTACCAGATAATGACGTGAAAAGACGTGTTGGACTTATTCGATGGATAACTATCTGTCAGATAAGGCTTATTTATTCGTAGGTGAAAAGACCGGGCCTAAAAATATCAATATTCAAAAGAGACTTATGATATACCAATACCAAATATGGGGAATTTTAAAAACAAAGTTGCCAAAAACAGAGTAATATATGGACTGTTGTGTCCTATTAATAATAATTTCAATATTACTTTTAATGTTACTGGGAAACGGCGTTAAGGAAGTTAAAGTGGACATATATAAAAATGGGACATGGAAAAATAACAAAATGATAAAATATATATGTAAAATTTTCAAATGTAGTAATTTGTTTATTCATGTTTCTTAACTGACTTCAATGAAATTATGGGTTTTTGAGATATACGTTGCTATAAATTTAAATCAAAAGTCGCTGAGAACTAAAATCAAAAGTATTTGTAGATATTTATTGATATCTCTTTTGTATAATCTGCCTTGATTTAGGTAAATGACAAGCTGATACATTATGCAATTTGTCGCTTTCCCCTTCTTGTTCTATCTTTATGTCCAGTTTAGCTTGTATTTCTTCTTTCGTTAGCGCGATCTGAAGAGTATCTATTACGTCACTCACTTGCTCGTGTTCGACACATAAGGGACATGGGTTAGTGAGAACAATTCTTTCTATAGGTTCAATTATAGGTGGACATTTTATATGTTTTAAAGTCATTGCTTCTTCTTTACCTTTCTTCTTATCTGCCTGCAAACATAACAAAAAATAATAAACTATAAATATTTATGAATGATTACAGTTTCCTGTAAAACTGTCGTATTTAGTAAAACGCATTACCAATAGATATCGAAGAATAAATAAATATTATTCAACGCAATACAACTAAGTTTTGAAAAATATTTTTCAAAAACAGTGTCCGTTCAACTTAAGAAGCAACAAATACTTCCCGGGCTATATGCCCCGGCAGACATTGAATTACACTTCTAAGTCAAACGGGGTTGGTATGATCTACAAGATTTAACCAATCATTCTGGTTTGTAATTAGAAGGGACAACATAACTTGCAGACCGGTTTCGGCGTATTTTTCGCCTCATCAGTACAAGATATATGTTATCATGAAGATGTCGCTATCATCAGAACTTTTACATTTCCGTAACTGGAAGACTTGTATTGTTGGTGATTTTAGAGACATAGTCAGTCCGGGATTTACTCTCGGACGATAACATATACCTTGTACTGATGAGGCGCAAATACGCCGAAACCGGTCTGCAAATTATGTTGTCCCTTCTAATTACAAACCAGAATGGTTGGTTAAATCTTATAGATGTTACCGTTTGACTTAGCCCGGGAAGTAGTTGTTGCTTCTTAAGTTGAACGGTCACTGTTTTTGAAAAATATTTTTCAAAACTTAGTTGTAAAGCGTTGAATAATATTTATTTATTCTTTGATATGTATAAATATTATTGCTCAATATGTTGTTAATCACGAACAAAGAGCAAAAATTATTGTTTTCATTCATTTTTAGTTTTATACTAACATTCTTTTCCCTGTAAAACACAGTCACCATCGCTTCTTCGATATTTCTTTCCAGAATTTCTAAGTATAGCTGAACATTGTGATAATGTATAACTTGATTGCCGCCTGAAAATTTAAGTTAATAAAGTAAATTTCAAGTTAAAACGCTTGTCATTTCTTGTAACGCTTCGGTATACATTTTTTCAAATATAGTAGGTACAAAAAATGTAATTTCCTTGCTTTTGATATTTCCTGTAGGCTACAGGTTGTAGCACTAGGATTTTAAGAATAAGTACAAAGCTAGGTACTGTGGAATCAACTTCTAAGTTGACAGATTGTTGTGCATTTAAATATGGTTCGAATTTACGATATATCTAGACACGCTTTGCCACTATTGATAACCAAATTTCATTTGCAGAACGCACTTTCAACAAATATGACATCGTTGATCTATTGTAAGTGTATTGCATGCTATGTAAGGTGGGTTGCATATGTTCATCAGCAGTAAATTAATAAAACTTAAGTCAATATTCTTTGAGTGTGTAATAGAATACCTAGTATATTGTGTCACAAGGGCAGCTTCGCTACGCTCGCTCGTGCATCTAATAGTCTCGGGCTGCTAAAGCGTTTCCTGCATGTGTCACACACAACTGTTTTTCGCATAAACCAAAAAATCGGAAAATATAACCAAAAACCTTGACATTCACTGACGTTTCATTAAAAAATTGACACGAAACGCCAACGTACTCAAGTGACAGATGATGAAAACCGTGCCGTTAAGAATCTCCCGCCCTTGGGCTGCTAAACAAAACTTTCCGCCGTATTTTTGGTGTTCATATGATTATTTTTCCCGTACGGTAGGCGAAAAATTCTTCTTTTCTTCATACCTCGGTCCAAAGTACGTACTTTAGTCCCTAGTAGCAGGGACGAAAGTTTAACATTTACTCCATGTGAGAAGTACACGCTCGCCCTCCATAACGGCGGGAGGAAAGAATTTCTCATGCGTATTTATACTCGTAACGACCAGCAGCACTCGCTTCGCTCGTGCCGCAAAGGTCGGGGCAGGCGTCAAAAACATCTAAAGTTGAAAAAGTAAAATGAATAACGTTCTTTCGACCGGCTATGAAGAAAAGTCGTATACACTACACGGGCCAAAAGTTTAAATATCGGTCCTGCTCGTCATCCTGACGCGCTAGGCCGAAAATTCAACTTTCGGCCCTTGTGGAGTAATATACTATTACAATGAAGAATATTATGCTATTTTATTTTAATAAATAGTAACGAAGCAGCTTACCCAACATTTTTATCAGAGGATCGTTTTTGCATCTAAACATTTTAAATAATTGTCCGATTCCGTTAAGAATTGTTTTCAATTTTTGATCAACATTTTTTAATTCATCTGTTTTTTGCGCTGCTGCTTTTTGTGCGTCTTCAAACTGATTATTTAATTCTTCTATTTTACTTTCTTGTTGATGTCGACGAAAATCATTCAAAGCTCGTTGCTCATCTACAAAAAATATAAGCTCAGATTCTACCTGATATCGAGCCAATAAGATTTAGTAGCTATTTCTTGATGAGTTGTAATGAATTTTAGCTGGAGGGCAATCCACAATTTCCGAAGGTTGTTGAGCAAAGCGAATCATTTAGGATTTGGGCCAAGCAATAGGTAAATATTTTTGACAAAAATCCTAGTAGAAAACGGTTGGTACCATCGTGTAAAAGACATCACGTAGTATAATTTTGATATGTTCTGGACACGCAAATGTTTTTCAGTAATTTGTTATAAGCATTTACAACGAAAAAAACATCCCTTATTTAGTTTTTTCATACAGGGTGTTTTCAAATGACACAACGTTGGCATGTAGAAACCTCTCGTAAAATTGGACAAAATGATATAAGGATTGAGGGGTCCAGCCTATTTACTTTTCGAGATACAGGTTGTTAAAGTTATGAAAAATTAAATGTTTTAATTTGTTAACTTCAAAATGGATGAATATATTGATGTGACATTTGGCAGGTTGTTTTTAAATGTAAAAGGGCATATTTTGATGGAAAAACATGTTTCAAATATTGATCCAGTGGTGTACATTTGGAAGAATATCTCACCTTTCCCCTCCCATTTTTTAAGCCACTGGCATTTGAAGCTATTTTTATTTTATTTTGTATTCCTCAATGGTTTTCACGTGAAAAACGCATAACCTTTACATATCAAAAAATTTGTAGTTTTCAAGATATTTAATGTTTTTATGAAGTCTGCAAGATCATCTTTTAATAATAAAATAAAAAATATATTATTCTTGAATTTTTTTTAATAACTACCAAACTACTAATGGTTATAATATGTAACAGGAACTAATTTGTGAAACTGCAATGCATTTAAAACATTGAGAGAAGATTGTTGAAAACACTTTTCCAAACTTGTGATTTTATCAACAAAAGAATTAATAACAATAAAAAATAAGATAATTACAAAGTTAAATAATATCCCATTCAAACATAATTTTTCACTAAGCAGGCTAAGGTTAGGCGTTTTTCACGTGAAAACCATTAAGGAATACAAAATAAAATAAAAATAGCTTCAAATGCCAGTTGAGTACAAAATGGAAGGGGAAACGGTGACATATTCCTCCAAATGTACGTCTCTGGAAAAAGAATTGGAACATGTTTTTTCATCAAAATATGCCCTTTCACATTTAAAAACAACCTGCCAAATATCAAATCAATATATTCATCCATTTCAAATTTATCAAATTAAAACATTTAGTTTTTCATATCTTTAACACCTTGTATCTCGAAAAGTAAATAGGCTGGACCCCTCAATCCTTATATCATTTTGTCTAATTTTACGAGAGGTATTTACATGCAAACGTTGTAAGTGTCATTTGAAAACACCCTGTATAACGTAAAAAATACTAAAGCAATATCAATGGTATGTATAGATAAATCGTAGGTAATTGAAATATGAACAAAATGAGGGGGATGACTTGAACTGTAGGTTGAATGATCAAGGCATATGGACGCAGAGCTTTGCGGACGACATAGTGATTGTCATCAATGGGAAATTCCCGGAGGTGGCTATGAATGTCCTACAGGAAGCACTGCGAATTGTGGAGGAATGGTGCCTTACAGAGGACCTTTCAGTTAATCCAAAAAAAACTAGTTGCTTTAACGAATAGAAGAGTTCTCCCGCAGGGTAGAGTAATGTTGTTCGGAGAAGAACTGGAAATATCCAAAGAAGTCAAATATTTGGGGTGACCCTTGATTCCAAACTGAATTGGGAGGTATACCTGGAAAAATTACTACCAGGGCGACTAGGCTTTTCTGGCAATGCAGAAGAGTTTTGGGCAAAACCTGGGGAATAAGACCTGAGGTGGTTCACTGGCTCTACACAACTGTGATAAGGCCAACGATCACCTATGGAACAATAGTCTGGTGGAGGAGGACATAAGTGTCCTCTGCAGTTAGTATATTAACTGCAATCCAAAGACAAGCCCTTCTTGGTATTACCGGAGCAATGAACAGCACGGGGACGGCATCAATCGAAGCCCTTATTGGACTTCCTTCTCTAGAACTTTTTATAAGGGCGGAGGCAATGATGGCAATTTTTAGACTGAAATCGGGAGACTTATGGTCCCCGAACAATGTTCGAGAAGGGCACACTGATACAACTGGGACATTACTAGACGAACCCATATTTCACATGAGTTTTGATAGCATGACACCAGAGAATATATTCAGCGAGTGAATATCATCATCCCATCTAGGGAACAGGTGATGCACCGAGGTAATTCTGGAGAAATCATCTGGTTCACCGATGGCTCCAAAACAAACCATGGCAGTGGGGCTGGTATAAAAGGACCTAGAAAGAGAATGTTCTTTAGCCTTGGTCGATATACGACTGTGTTTCAAGCAGAGACGATTGCCGCTATAGCCTGTATTGATGAAAAAATCAGAAGAGGATATACCGGACAGAAAATTGAAATATTTACTGACAGCCAGGCTCTGCTTAAGGATATCAGTAATCCAACAATTAGGTCTAGACTGGTGAAAAACTGCAAAGAATCCCTCAACAGGCTGACAAGAGACAACAATGTGTCTCTAATATGGGTGCCGGCACATGAGGGAATTGCAGGTAATGAAATGGCGGACCAGTTAGCTAAAGAAGGCTCTAAAGGAAACTTCATAGGTCCGGAACCGTTTTGTGAGATCACAAAAGATTGCATAAGAGGGGAAATCGGGAACTGGCTAGATAGGGAACACCAATTCAAATGGAGGGTGACGCAAGGGCACCTTCATACAAAGAGTTTACTGAACAAGGTAGACAAGGAACTCTCAACCAGGTTACTGAAACTGGGTAAGAGACATTTGAAGACAGTTACCGACCTGGTGACTGGACACTGCACCTTGAGGGAACATCTGTACAATATGGACAAAGTTAGTGAACCTACGTGCAATAAATCTGAACTTGATGATGAAACACCTACTCACATACTCTGCTTCTGCGAGAACTTACAAGAACTTAGACCGAAGCACTTTTGAGAGGAATTAATACAACCATCACTACTACTGAAAACCCCTCCAGTCAAACTAGTGGCCTTGCAACGGCTACTCAGTTTAGAGAGCACCTCAGGTGTAGATTCTGAGACCAAACTAGTACAAATTCAGAGAGTAGTCTTACCGGTTCTCAGGTAATCCTACTTGAAATTTATTTAAGGTACTGAAATTAGAGGAAGGTAAATTATGAAAACTAAGAAAGGTAAGTGGGCGCCACCCTGAATAATACTAGCTTATTTGTTATTCGCATCAGCATTATAACGACAAATCCTGCAAGACTGGAAGGGAAAATAAACTTTATGAACAACGTTATTAAATTTACAAGTTCTATATTGAAAAATGACTAGGTTTTCATTGGGTTGTTCTATGTTGAAGAGTTGAAGAGTTGAAGAAGCGATGAAATGTATGGATGTTACTTTCCTAGAGTGATAGAGTCCTGGTTCCAGATAAAGCCCCTGACAGATAGAGTCCTTGTTGAAATTCCATGTAAAGTTCTGGTTTCAGGTTTCTGGGTCCATGTGAAGTTTCTGGGTCCAGGTGAAGTTTCTGGGTCCAGGTAAAGTTTCTGGGTCCAGGTAAAGTTTTGGTCCAGGTAAAAAAAAGTGCACTCAGATGAATGCACTTCTTAGAGATAAGATACGATAAGCTAGAAAGGCTTCAATACCACATGTTCACAGGAAAGAAGAATGAAACCCTTTTGCCACTTGTTTAAATACACGAAATCATGTGAAAGATAACAGACTTACGTCTTATGTTCATGTCACGCTCATACGCTTTGACCAGGAAAGGAATTTACATTTCAGTAGTGAATTCTTGATTTATATTTAATTTATAATTGGTAGAAGAAGAGACACGAGGTCGAAGTGGGAATCTCAGAATAGAAGTGACTATTTTCACTGCAGGCGGACCTCGATCGGCCCGCATAGAAACGTTGATTTCGACTCTCGTCCACAGAAAATATATTCAGCCTTGAAACATTTCTCGGTGTTGGGTATGAGAAAGGACTGGCTATTCGCCGCCCATACGATAATTTATTAATTCAATAGAGGGAAGTAAAGTGAACGAAATTAACGTTACAGCCTTTATAGAAGACCCAAAGCTTCTGGAATGGAACTAGATAACATGGGAAATGGTACAAAGATTCAGTTCAAGTTCCTGGGCTGATGAGCACAACCCAAATATATGAATGAAATGAGGGGTCGAGCGAGTTAATCAGATAATTAGGAGCCGAGAAAATTTGGAAAAACCGGAAAATTAGTAATTTTTTTGAAAATTCATATTTTCGTCATTTTTCAATTGTAAGAGCTGAAACTTGGTACAAAGGAAGTTCTTCATATGCACTTTATATGTGCGAAGACTCCAGGAGACGGTTACTTTTATCGGAATTACAATTGTAATTTTTTCATGCGATAATTTCCAACGTGTCTGGATGCGTTATCGATTGTCCGATTTTAAAGCGGTTTTGGAAAGTATAGATATAGAGCAACAAAACGTATATTTTCTATTTGTAATAAAATGATGCGAAGTCGGCGAAAAACGCTTGTATATCTATATACTATACCATTCCTCGATCGCCGTTCTCGTCGCCGCTTCCCCCACTACTCCGCTGCTTTCCAGCTCATTTTCATTTTTCGGACATGTTCCCTGGCGTTTTTGGCCAACTTCTCATCATTTTATTACAAATCGAAAATATACTTTTTGTTGCGCTACATCTACACTTTTCAAAACCGTTTTAAAATTTAAAGTCGGACAATCGACAACGCATCCAGACACGTTGCAAATTATCGCATTAAAAAATTACAATTGCAATTGCGATAAAATTAACCATCGCCTAGCGTCTGCTCTTCGCACATATAAAGTGCATATGAAGAACTTACTTTGTACCAAGTTTCAGCTCTTACAATTGTAAAATGATGAAAATATGAATTAAAAAAAAACTACCAATTTTCTGGTTTTTTCAAATTTTCTTGGTTCCTAATTATCTGATTAACTCGTCCGTTATGTTCGTATTTTAATTACCTACGATATATCCATACATACCATTGAGATTGCTTCAGTACTTTTTACGTTATATGAAAAAAATTTAAAAAGAGAAGTTTTTTTCGTTTTAAATGTTTATAACAAATTACTGAAAAACATTTGCGTGTCCAAAACATATCAAAATTATACTACGTAATGTCTTTTATATGATGGTATCATCCGTTTTCTACCAGGATTTTTGCGAAAAATTACTATACTTGCATGTTCTATTGCTTGGCCTAATTGTCAAAAGCATTTCAGCAAACTTTAGTCCAGATATGTTCAATAGGATAGACATTCGGTTGGTAGGCTTGCCTAAATCGTTTAACACTCTCCAAATATTTGTTTACCTACTAGTCGTGCAATGCGCGGTTGTACATTAACAAGAAGCCGAGGAAATGAGAATAGAGATCAAGAACTAAAAAATAGTAAAAATTCTAATTTACAACCAGACGAATGGAATGTAGTTCAGAATAAATTAACATTGCTAAATCAAATCACAATAAAAAATAATTATTTACTTATAGATATCGAAGAATATACTATTCTAATGCTTGACAACAAAGTTTTGAAAAATATTTTTCAAAAACAGGACCGTTCAATTAAGAAGAACCAACTATATGCACCGACATACATTGAACTACACTTCTAAGTCAAACGGGGTCGGTATGATCTACAAGATTTAACCAACCATTCTGGTTTTCAATTAGAAGGGACAACAAAACTTGCAGAGCGGTTTCGGCGTATTTGCGTCTCACCAGTACAAGGTATAGTTTGGCAAACATACCTGAAGCTGTGAAGGGAATGCGGTCGGAAACATTCGATATTGCCACGTTTAACTATGAAAAAGCTAAAGTGCTAAGTATGTAGTGATAATAATTAGAAAATGGATTTTTTATTATTAACCATATGTCAATAATGATTAAACGTCAGTTCTTTAATGTGCTTGTTTCATTGGATTTTTTCTATTAACATTATTTTTTCAATTTCTGAATATTAAAAGATGAACACTTTTCCAAATATAATATGGGTTTCCTTCAAGCCGGCAACGTCGTGCGAAAATCATAATTACCACGCCCTCCGGACTAACTCAATTGGTGAATATTTATGGAACCCCCGTTGCTAAGTAACCACCTGCCTTCCTATTGGCAAGCGCGTGCGTGTGTTCTTCCCTCCCACTTCGACAATTGACTGACATTGATTATCCAGTGGCGTTTATATTGTCAGTATTTACCTTCGTATTTTAAGTTTTACTTGGCATCTTATTATTTCTTATCCATATTGAATTCAAGTACGATTTTTAACATTATTTGTTTTCAACAAATACCGTGTTTTGAAAAATACCTTACCTTTAAAGCAAAGCATAAATCAGTTTCTATATAGATATAATTATTATATAATAATAATAATTATTTTTAATACTTTTATAAAATAGGTACCGTTTGCCATTGGTACGTTTATGACAGATATCGGCCATGTTTCCTCGCCACTTACCGATGCCGCGTAGCTTCAGATAGAATTGCCAAACTATATATGTTCTCCTCCGAGATCTCTAACTGCCTAATCCCGGAATGAATTCGTCATTAAAATCACAATCAATACATGTCTTCTAGTAACGGAAATGTTGTGACAATAGCGACATCTTCACCTCCAACCGCAAACCAAAATTCGAAAAAAAATTTGCTTAGAACATCAACCCCACCAAAACCATTCTATAATAGACTTCACTAAGAAAAGAAAACTCAACCCTAAGGGGTCGTTGCATACAGAACTTAAACTCGTTTAAGATTATAAATCTGAATTAGTTAAACCTCGTTAACCAGTAGTGCAACGTTACTAGCATTAAACCGGCTTAACAATACCGTGCAACACAAAATTTACATTTAAACCAGGTTTAAGCTTAAACTTGGTTTAATAGAAATCGGTTAAAACGTTAAACTTGATGAAAATAAGGTTGAATGGAGACAATAAGTCAAGTATCTTCTGTGGAACAAACACGAGAAGGAGATACCATACAATGCAAAAATTGCTCTAATAATGAGCAGAAACTTAGCTGCGAAAAATTGGGGCTGTAACCCAAATACCCTGAGATGGATGTACACAGCTATAGTGAGACCAATAATCATTTATGGTGCCATTGCGTGGAGTAGTAGGACTAACCTATTGGTGACAAAAGACAATTTCTTAATAATGGGATCATTTCGGAACTTTTTTCATGTAATTTCCGTAAAAACCGTATGGACCAAAACAAAATATTTGAGTTAGAAAATCGTCAAATTCCGTCCCGGCGAATTCAAAGATGTGACCGGTACTGACAGACAAGCATTGCGAAAAGTCAAAAACATTATGAGGTTCCATCAAATTAAAAATTATTATTGGCACAAACGTTTTCCGACAAAATCTTCCGTCTGTTATTATTACCGTGCTATAAAACGAGAAATAATTTTACCGGGCTTAACTACAACGAACATATTTCAACGGCTCTCCTTTCATAGTGAATCTCTCTCGCATTACTGCACTGTATAGGCACCTAATAATGGAGGCTGTTTTTAATAAGAACGAAGGTGACGCTTCTGTGTGAGTGGGTTATTATGTGTCAATAGTAAAAAATTATTTCTGTTTTAAAGTATCTACAATATTTCATAGCTAGGAATATATTCCTGACATATTTTAAATATTTTTGATAAAAATAAAATAATCGGATATTAAAATGTACTATAGACAATCAAAATATTTCAATTCTGATTACTTAATTAGTTTTTTAGGAAAAAATACAATTGAGTCAGTTAAAAACTAAACGTAACCCACTAAATAGTATATTAAAGTATAAGTGGATATTAAGGTCTCTAAAACACGCACGATTTTTCGAGCACGACGGCGAAGCCGGAGTGCTCGAAATAGAGCAAATGTTTTAGAGACCAGTTATCCACGAATACTTTACGCTATTTTTTTCCTACGATCACTACCCAAATTGGGCTTTTGCACACTCAAATCTAACCGCAAGTTGATGTTTTCCGCGATCTGTCATAATTTGACATTATTGGCGCTCTTAAGTAGAAACTAACTTTGGCGCACGCCTTATTTTATGTTAAAGCATCCAACAGTATTTTCCCTAATAATTAAATGAGAAATAGGGAAATCTAAAAAATATCTGACATTAATGTAATAAGTGTTGCCTACGTACATAGGTACACGAAACTGCAATCTGGAAACTGCTAAGTACAAACAATGGCAATAGGTAGGCAACACAACATACTTGCAAATAACTTACGGATTATAAGTATCAAGTATGTCTATGTCAAAGAAAGAACCTAGTGCATTGTCACTGAAATATTTTTGAGATAGTTCTGTGCTGTGTAATTGCATTAATATTTTACTATAAGTCAGTAAGTACTTAAAAAAAAACAAGAAAAATTGATACAAGTTATACTGATTTTTCAAATACACCGCCAGATATTGTCGAGGCGGCCAAAAAAGTCACTTTAAATCTACTTCCGGAGAAATCCAAATTAAAGTACGAAAATGAATATAGTCTATTTATAAGTTGGTGCAGATCCAAAAAAATTAAAAGATATTCAGAAAATGTATTATTAACATATTTTTTGGAAAAAGCAGCAACGTTAAAGTCATCAACCCTGTGGTCCAAGTATTCAATGCTAAGGCAAACATTGAAAATAAAAAACGACATTGACATTAGTCAATATGCAAAATTAATTGCATTATTAAAAAAAAATCTGTCCGTTATAAAGCAAAAAAATCTTTAACTTTATCCAAGGAGCAGGTGGAGGAATTTATTCGCATTGCACCCGATGAAGACTATTTATTGAAAAAGGTAATAAATAATTATTTCTATGTCTCCAAAAAATATTAAATTTAATTTTTTTATAGGTTGTCTTAATTATGGGTATTGCTGGTGCGTGAAGGAGAGATGAATTGGGAAAAATGAAATTAGATGATATTCAAGACAAAGAATCCCTTTTGATTGTTCATATTCCAGATTCGAAAACAAAGCAGAGTCGAATGTTCACAATTGTTAACAACAACACACCAGAAGAAAATGACATTGATTACGTTGCGTGTTGTAAAAAGTATATTTGCATAAGAAAGCAATGCCAAACTAGTTCAGAAAATCGCCTATTTTTCCGATATTCCAAAGGAAAATGCGCAAATCAGGTAGTAGGATTAAATACGATTGGTAAAGTACCTACTGATATTGCCAAATATTTAAATTTGCCGAATCCTGATTCTTATACAGGACATTGTTTCCGGCGTACATCTGCTACCTTATTAGTAAATGGCGGAGCCGATTTAATTCAACTAAAAGAACATGGCGGATGGAAAAGCAGTAATGTAGCAGAAGGGTATATTGATGAATCCATAAACAATAAAATAGAAACTTTTCAAAAAATATCTGGTCAAGTTTCAGCTCAAGTGCCAGAAAAAATACCCTATCTATTTTGTAACCCTTCAGAGCCATCAACATCTGTTCGAATATTGTTCGAATAAAGGTTTTGACGTTACAAAGTACTCCTGTCAGATCAATAATAATAAAATTGTCTTTTAGACTTCGTTTCTCGAGTTGCCATGGTAACTTTAAAAAACACGCGTTTTTGAAAGTTCGATTTAAACACGCTGAGGCGTGCTTTAAATAGGTAAAATGGTTCACCAATAAAAAAAAACATTTATAAAAGGAAGCACTCTTCTGTAAAATCGATAAAACGTATCAAAATATAATTCACTTTATCGATAAACGTTCTAAGCAGATTCAAAATCCAATAATAGCGTTAATTTTTTTAAAATCAATGAAACATTTTAAATTTTGTTTATTTATTTAATCCTTGTTTTTAAACTGGGAGGAGCATTTTAGGAAACCTCAAACACCACTAAAAGTAACTATATTGGGAATGTGTTCCGCAAGGGTCGTGTTCAGAGTTTTTGAACTAATTACATGAAATATGTATTGTACTGCTCGCAGTTGTCGTGGCCAATGAGGGATCAAGGCATGTCTAAATATCGAAACGTACGGCGAAAGTAGCAACCAAATGTCACATTATTGTGAAAAAATGTATGGTTATAATAAATAATTTATGTAAAATTTGTTAATAATTTGAGGATAAATAAGTATGTAGAAGATGCAATTGTATGTTAAAATTATTCTTTATTTACATTTGAGGCTTGGGTATAGTATAAACTAAAAGTAAACAGAAGCTTTGATATCGAAAAATACCATAATATCGTACTGTAATTTATGTAAAACTTGATATAAAATTATTTGCAAAAATATGATTTTATTTGGAGCTTTATTCAGAATCAACAAGAAAAAACAAGCATGGACTATAGATTTTGTTTATCAACCTGAATAAATAATAAAAATGGCAATTAACTTGGTTGGAATATAATACTTTGTTAAAAATAAAACAATAAACAACAAACGCAAAAAAGTGGTAATAAAGATTGAACTAATGAATTTTTTTTTATAAATAAACACAAAACTGACAAAAGACAAATGTCGTTGTCAGTTGTATCAAAAGAGCTGTGTGAAACGAGCGGCAATCTGACCAATCACTAGGCAGCAGAAATGCCAACCTAAATTCAAATAGCTCCTCTTAGTTTAAAAACAAGGTGTAGTAACGTCCAGTTAATAAAATAAAAACGTAATATAAATGTAAAAACTGAACATAGTTTACTCTCACTACACCAACATTAACACTTTACACTATCTCTCTCGCATTTCGATAACCAAGTTATCTTCCTCAGAGACTGAAGGTAAACTCCTGAAGAAGATAACTTGGTTATCGAAACGCGCTTAAAATAGTGTAATGTGTTAGTGTTGGTGTAGTGAGTGTAAACTGTGTTCAGTGTAGAGTATCGCTATAACGGTTCCAAAATTCATCCACATACATAATAGGCAGGTACGTATGTTTATTTTGAAATTTATTCGGTTTTGCGTGTTTGTTTATTTGCACGCATATTTTAATTTTTACATTTGCGGATGACCACCTTAGGCAGCTGTCTTTCTTGTCTAATAGATAAATTACGAGAGCTTATTTTCTCGACTCTGCACCCCCACTATTCAGAAGCTCTCGTAATTTATCGAGAAGGGCAAGGAAAATGATTGAAGAAGGTATACAGTGTTGAAAAAATTGCAGTTGAATAGCTTCTTCAATCATTTTCCTTGCCCTTCTCGATAAATTAACCAATGGTCTGTTTTAACCAAGAAGAAATAAGGTTATTATTTTGAAGAAATATCTCGTGATAAATTTGCCCTGCACTTCATCTCGAAATCAGTAAGACCAGTGAATATTGAAATCATTCACTAGTGAATAATGGGTATCATTATTATTCAGTTTGCTCAGAAATTTGTATCTGATCTTATTTCATACGCTACCACTAGTGGATATGGAAAAACGGGAGATAATTTTTGATGTCGATAAATAATATTATTGAAAATATTCTTTACGTTCAGTCCTAGACTTACCAATTTTAATCTGAATTTTCGCTAAGCTGTCTGTCAAGTCTTCCATTTCTTTGTTTAAATGATTTATGTATTTAAACATAGCGAAATTTTCTTCTTCTTGGTTAACAAAGTTGTTGGCGATGGTATGAACCTTTTCTTCGCCTGTAAATTCCTAAACAAATAAATGTCAATTTGAATTGATAGTAGAGTTGTAGTATTTTTCTAACTTACTTTTATCGTTATTAGTATTTGAAGATATCGTTCCAATTTTTTTTCCATATTTTCTTTATTTTGCAGTCGTTTGCGTTTTTCTTTTGCTTCCAGATCCCTCATGATCCTTTTTTGGCATTTTATGGAAAAGAATTCTTGCAACTTAGCGTCGTCGTCCATTTTTCTTTGCATTACTCTCATATCCTAAAAAGTACGCAGTACCTAACAAAAAAGTAGATAAGCCTATATGTCGGAAGCGTCCATGGAATGAAAAGAGAAAGCGAATGACATTAATAAAATTGCCTCTCTTTCATGGCGCGATGCGCATGCGCTTTAGATGTTGTATGTATGTTTACTGAGACCTAAAAGGTCTATCGTTTCCCCTTTCTTTTGCTCAGTTCCCGAGGAAAGTATCAGAGACGGTAGTTCCTTTAGTCCCATCTCCTGAAAGAATTTTGGGATATCTACAGGATCCAGTTTAGGTAAGTGACCCTCTTCTATCCATCAGGCTCCCAGGTTTGGCATCCTAGGATTCTGTAGTGCTATGCATTCCTCAAATATGTGAAAGAAGGTTTCTTCTTCCTGCAAAAACTTTTAGTGCAGTTCTACTCTGACTTGAGCATTGATTTGTTTTTCCTTGGTTGTAGTTTCCCAGATCAGATCAATTCTTTTTTCAGCGTTACCCATTTTTTGCAATAACAAAACGGTGCCCAAAAGGGTATTGCAACACCTCTCTTTGCTAATCTGCTATTTCATTCCCTTCTATCTCAGTTTGTCCTGGACTCTGGACATGGAACCCACAGTAGAGTGACGATGTTTATTGAGGTCATTGAGCTTTTCTAGGCATTCCATGCCATTTTAAAAATGATTACACAAGAGACTTTCCACTTGACGGATGCTTGAGGTTTTTTGCAAACTCTCAGAGTGTAAACTATTATCACATCCCCTTCTTATATTCTATATTATATTTTTTCATTATTCCATCCTATAGCATGTCCCAAGATTTCTGATTTCTATGAAGCAAGGAGGGATTTTCGTAATGATTCTCTCTCTACTTGTTCTTTTTGCAACACTTTCCATATGCAGTGGCGAGAAGTTGAGAACCACTTCCACAGCCGACGTTGGACATGTTTTCATTGCCCCTGTAACGCATAAACACCTATTCGTATAGTTCAGTTCGTTTTTTACGCTGTCACAGATGGTTATAGATACAACAATTTGAGGGAGAGCACGTGCCTATTTTATCTCTAGGCATGTAACATACCAAATATAAGTTTTTTGCTATTTGCTAATTGTAAACTCACCTGAATGTGATTTATAAGATCATTGTGAGCTTTTGTTCTCAATATTTGTAATTTGGAAACCCATTCTTCTCTTTGATCGTATGCAATTGTTGCTTGTTCAATTAAATCGAGCATGAATTTTTTACCAACGGCTAAGTTATTTATCAAAGTGTCCCATATTTTGTTAAAATCGTTCCTGAAATAATCGTTACACAATTATTCTGGTACCGGGTGTCTGATTAAGAGAGGTAACCCGCTGTATCTCAGAAACTATTTATCGTACAGCCTAGAGAAAAAATCTGTATTGCAAACTCGCTTACGGGAAACTGCTGGAAATTATATTCAAGTTTTCTACTCCACCGCTAGAGGGCGTAGTACACAATAATAACACAAAAGCATTATTATTCTATGATAAATGTACCGTTATAGTACCACAAAATTTAAATACTCGTAATCATTAGATCATTTTACGTGAGTTTGCTCCGGTACTTTTTCTTCTATCTTGTAAAATAACTGGTAGGGGTGAGTGGGACAGCTGACTCAATAAAACTACTTTTGTTCCACTTCATGGATTTTGACAAACTTAGTAGCATTTGAAAGGGAATACAAAATGCAATTGACAGTATTACCAAGGCTGAAATAGAAGCTGCTGTCTTTTCTACCACGCAGAGATTAAATATCTTCATCGAAAAAGATGGAAAGCATCTCGAGCAGTATCTTTAGATTACTTTGCTAGGTCAACGTAGTTTATTTTTGCTGTTTTTGTTACGTAATTTATTGTTGGTTATTGTTACAATGATACTGAGTTTGTCAAAATCCTATTTTTATGTATACCTATTTCCTATATTTTCTCGTATCTTCACTTATGCGGTTTTTACCATTTTTTTAAAATTCCATCCTCTTTCAAGTGAATGATTGAAAATATAGCATTGCATTTGAAGTTATTGTTTACATGATGTTGTTTATCCTTCGATAGACGCACCCTACTCCGATTTGTTAGAGAGTCATAGCATAATATAATTGACTGCCCCAATTTACGGGAACTGTTTAGGAAAGGAGAACTATCGATAGTCCCAAATATCGATATTTATCGATAGTGCTATTTTTACTATCGATTATTATTGATAATTTTCGATAGTTTTACAATCGGTAACATCATTGTACGATTTTTGTCCAAATGTTAAAAATATACATAAATATATGTATTTATTTCAAAACAACGTATCAACTTTGTCAAAAATTGTTAGAAATTTTGAAAAATTGTCAATAATAATTGTCAAAAACTGTCAATAATTGTTAAAATTTTGAAAAATGGTTAAACATTGTCAAAATTTTGGAAAAATGGTCAATAATTGTCAAAAATAGTCAATAATTGTCAAAATTTTTGAAAAATGGTCAATAATTGTCAAAAATGGTCAATCATTTTCAAAAAATGTCAAAAATTTTGAAAAATGGTTAATAATTTTGAAAAATGGTCAAAAATGGTCAAAATGGTCAAAAATGGCCAAAAATGGCCAAAGATGGTCAATAATTGTCAAAAATGGTCAATAATTGTCAAAAACTGTGAAAAATCGCAGATAATTGTCAGAAATGGCCAATAATTGTCAAAATTTTGAAAAATGGTCAATAATTGTCAGTAATTGAAACAAAAATGGCGGATTTTTAGTACTTTTAATAGCAATTTTCTGAATTTTTTTTCTTTTAAAAAGTTCTATGAGCAATGGGGGGTTTCTAATAAGAAAAAAATGCGTTACAAAATTCCGAGGGTCGCGAACATTACTGACAGTTTAAAATAATGATTGTACTCACACGCAATACACTCTCTTTCTCTCCCGTCTTTCTCTCTTTCTCTTCCTTCTCTCTCGCTCTCCCATCTCTCTCTCTCTCTCTCTCTCTCTCTCTTTCTTCCATATCTGTTTCTGCCACCTCTCTCCCTGTCTCTCATCTTTCTTTCTCTCTCCCATCTCTCTCTTTCCTATCTCCCTTTCTCTGTCCCATTTTTTGATAGCATTTTCACTCCATATCAGCTTTCAAAATATATTTATATTCTTCACCTAAACATCTCAACTATCGATAGTACCGAAAACTATCGATTATTTTCGATAGTCATCAATATCGATAGTTATCGATAAACCATCGATAGTTCTCCATTCCTAGTACTGTTTAATTTTTGTAGTCCTCGAATAGAGTCTAGAAATCTTATTACTTTTTTGATTTAAATGTTAGTCGAACGAACATTTTGAATAATTCTCTGTTTTATCACATTTGTATTAAGGTGCTTACTGACTAAAGCATTTTACTCTGATCGAACAGAGCGAACCGAGCACGGACCTCCGAATAGAACAAGACCTTACTTTCACAACCGGCACCCCCCACTATCTAGAATTTCTGTCAATTATTTCGGTTTAGTTATTTAATATAAGATAATAAATAATATTTTCCCAACCGGTACCCCCCACTATTTAGAATTTCTGTCAATTTCTTCGAAGTCATAAGCCATTTTTTCAACACTGTATAGCTTCTTCAATCATTTTCCTTGCCCTTCTCGATAAATTAATCAATGGATCTGTTTTAACCAAGACAGAAATTCTAAATGGTGGGGGATGCCGGTTGAGAAAATAAGAGCCATATTTTTGCGATCTAGCGTCTTCAAGCGGATTAACAGTGTAGCTTAAGCGTGACGTCATAACGGTGACGTCACGCTTAACCCCGCACTAATGGAAATATCTAGCGATATTCTGACATATGACAACGACATTTTTCTCATGACACTTTACTTTGTTTATTTTTTTCTTTCTGAAATTCTGAATCTGCAGTAAGCAAAATAATATTAATATACCTAAACAAAATAATATTGCTTTTGTTAAAATTTGTGATCTTAGAATTTAGTATGAAAAGGAGGAGAGACTTAATGGTGATGCTCAGTGAGGATACAGCTATTTCGGTGGTCCTAAAATTAGCCGCTCCTCACCATTGCTCCACTCTATCAATTTATTCTCTCAATGCTGTCAATTGAATGACGCACAACAGCTGAACCTCTTCAAAGTTTTCTGGCGCACTCTCGACCACGCCAGTTTCCGCTTCAAGCGTTTTTAAGCGTGACGTCATTACTTATTCGCGAAAATGAATCGCTTTAATCCGCTCAAAGACGCTAAATCGCAAAAGTATGGCTAAGGTCTCGTCGAATAGAGCGTTTCCAAATGACGTCATCATCCCGCGCCATGTTGTCTTAAACAGCTGATCACGGACAACCTTCAAAAAGAAGCTTAGGTATATGGAAATAGCATTTTTTACTGATTTAAATATAAATCGATAACAAAAGTTAATTGGTTTTGGTAAATTTGTGTACTAGTGTGTATTGGTTGGATACTATAATAATTTAAAAGTGTAAAAAGGCAATAGGCATGATGACAATCACTAAGAATAACTGAAATAATCATTTGAAATAATTGTAAAGATTACAAAGATTCTATAGTTATTTGTATGCCAAGGAATGAAAGTGCTACTTTGTTGGAGTCTGAAAATTGCGAGACGAGCGAAGCGAGGCGAGCAACAGACGAGTCCAACAAAGTAGTATTTCAGCCGCGGCGTACACAACATTTTTTAGACGACGTATAAGATCCAAAACTTTTTCAATTACACTGAGGAAAGAAAATAAATAATAGAGAATTTGCTTTCTTCGGTGAGATCAGGTGGCGTGGATTCGAGTAACTCTTCATCGCTGATGTTTTCTTTTTCATCATCATTCATTGTTATTCATTAATTTAGACAAAACTTCGGATAGAACAAATAATTTCAGAAAATTAAAAATTTAAGGTTATGCAAAATCATCGAAGTGAAACTGTCAACTGTCGACATTGAAGTGGCTAGAGTCACATTTAAGGAAGTTAAAGTTGTCTACTCCAGAGCGTCCCGAAAGTGTTTTGCAGTACGGACTGTCACTTTCACTACATGGAACACTCAAAACGCAACTTTCGGTATGTAAATGAATACAGAACGAGCAACTTTCAGATGGCGTCGTCTAAAAAAGTAATTTTATATTACAATTGTGATTATATTTATTATATTCTTTTATCGTATTTTCTGGTTTTGCATTGTTATATTTCATATTTCTAGACTATTATATTTATTGGACAAGACCCATTAATATGTCACCTTACTTTATTTATTAGACAAGACACATTAACAAAGATGTCACTTGAATGTTGAACAGAGTTTTGTTTATCTCATCCCTTGTAATATATACCCACACATAGCCAAGGGGTGAAGGGGTCTGAAAAGGGAAGTGATCTGGAATATTTAGTCTATACAAAGCCGTCGTATTGAAAAGGGTAAATTCAGATAGTTGTATTATTATCGAGTTTTAATATACTTTATCCTTTTTGAGTCTTACAGCATCGCTGCAATGATATTACTCGTTAGTCGTTATAGAATTCATGACTATCACAAAAAATAATTCAAATTAGTAATCAAAATAAATTTTTAATTTGCAAACTGTGAAACATAGGCGTACCCAGCGAGGGGCAGTTCCCCCCCCCCCTGGAAGCAAAAGATTAATCGTTATAAAATTTTCTTTGACCTTTTAAAATTGAGAATTGACTGTTGGGATGTGAAGCTACAAAACCACTTGGATAGTTGTCGAAAAAATGCTGTCTACTTCACCAAAAATTCAAAATGAGATTATAAGATAATGTGGTGAAGTTGTCAAAGAAAGAATTATTGAAGATTGTAAACAAGCATAAGCCTACGATGTAATGGTCGATGAAACAGCAGATATCGCTGCAAAAGCTTTCTATCGGATTGCGGTTTTATGATGAGAATCAAGAAAAAATCAGAAAGGAATTTGTAGGATATGTTGAGCTGAAATCTCAAGATGCCCCTACAATCGCTAGTACAATTCAGAGTTTTTTAGTTGATCAGAATCTTTCAGCAGAGGATTGTGTTGGATTTGGATTTGACGGATGTCCTATTATGGCTGGAAAAGAAGGTGGTGTACAGGCCATTTTGAAGAAAAAGTATAATAAATCTTTATTTTTTCATTGCTCAAGCCACAGACTATATCTTGTGGTCAATGATGCTAGCAAACTACCGGAATTAAGAAACTTAATTCAACAGTTAAGGATACAATATCCTTCTTTCGTGAGTCGCCAGCCCGCAGGACTTCGGCTCCTAATTTATCAAGGCTAGGACTGCGATTGAATACTGGAGACGATCGTTGATTATCCCTTATTATCTTGACCCTTTAACTTTATCATTGAATGTTAGATTCTCACACGAAAATACACCTGCTTTTGCCTTATCCCATCTTCATCCTTCATACATGCTAAAAATTACTTCAAAAGATTTGGAAGAAAATGCAAAATCTTTCATGGAGGTTTATGAGTTGGGTGATATCTCTGCAGAATTAGATTTGTTGTATAATCTGTGGAAAAAGAAAGATTTAGCAGGAGACAAATTGAAGGATATCGAAGTGGCTGCACTTTTGGAGGAGGCTAATATTTTTTTCATTGCAATAAGGCATGCACTCCTCAATTTAAGTGCTTTCCCATCCACTACCGATACTGTTGAACGATCTTTCAGTACCCTTCGAAGGATAAAGACCTGGCTGAGAAGTACAATAGGAGAGGACCTATTGACTAACTTGAGTTTTGAACAAGTTTTCTACAAATCCAAAACAAATGATAGTATAAGACATGTAACTAGAATAAAATTTTATTTCAAGCAAGTAATTGTAATAACTTAGTTGATAAAGCACTGCTATAATTATACACAATTTTCTTAAAATTTTGGTTTCATTCACCTTTTCCGTGATAAAATGTTACAACCTGAACGACCATGGTTTGCCCCCCCCCCTAATTTTGATCCTGGGTACGCCCTTGCTGTGAAATATTTATCTACAGATGTGTAATAGATACGCCATTACTATTCTAGCGTTTTGGTGATTTGGTGCGAAATTTCAATTGTATTTTAAAACCGTAAATTTCTCCTTTAAAACCTTTATTTTTTCAAGAAACAACATTTTTTTTGATAAGGTTTATGCATACAAATATCGTGGACCAGTTTTTCAAATCAGTCATCATGCCTTTTGTTAGAATTATTATCGTGTTGTATTATTCGGTTTGAGGTTATATTAGAATTTAGTGTGACAGAAAATTCGTGTGAGTACCGGTTGTCAACACAACGTGCTTAACGTTTTCCGTAGCTTGACGGTAAATCTGTTTTGCCCAAAGGAAATTAGTGGAGTGGAGCAGGGAAAAGTGCTTAGAATTATTATTTATGAACAATATCCCAAAACATGAATTATACTATAATAAAGTAAAAAGAGTATTGCATGGACTGTTATGGAAGAATGTATAGGGTGTGTGTTTTTGCTTAGTAGTAGTTCCGGTAATAATTTGTATTAAGAAAAATGCACCAGCAGCCACAATGCTCCATTCAGAACACCTGTATAGTTAATGCGATTAATTGTAAAGTCGATCTATTTTTTTGTTTTGTGGCACATATTCATCCTTATTCTGTAACTAAAGTGAAGATGAAGGCGTCTAATCGAAATCTTGACAAATCGGAGTGTTAGATGCTTTCAGACCTATTTGGGCAAACGGCAAAAAAAGTTGTCGGAATTTAATCTTGAAACAATATACACCCATCCATTTTTAACAGAAAATAAAATTGAAAAACTGGTTTTTGAGGTTAACCTCAAATGCATGCGCACTGAACCTGTAAAGTCAACAGTTGCATGCTTAGCGACAGTGCTGTCATAAGTCAGTTATTTATTAAATTTTGTGACGTTTAGAGAGGATGAGATGAAATCAAGAAAAATATTCACCTTTCCATCAATAAATGGTTTATTTCTTCTCTTAGTTTAATATTGTCCGATGATATTAAACAGAATTTCTTTATTTGAACTTCGAGCTTGTTTTCTAGCGTTTGAACGGTTTTTTCTCCTGTTATTACTCGTTGCTGATACATTTCATCGGTAATTTGTTTTGATCTTAAATCAAGCACCTACACGAACAAATAAAACTATGTATATAAAAATATTAATTCAGTTTAATTACGTAACCTTCTTTTTGACCATCCTTATTTGCCCGTCTATCTCGTTTATGTGGGATTTTTCTTGTACAATCTCATCATCGAATTCATCGTACTCTTTTAGCAAAAATTTCAGTTCTTTGGATTTCTTTTCATCCTCTACTTTTCGAGCGTCAGCCGAAGCAACTGCCAAATCGGTCAAGATATTCTTCTGTTCTCTTTTGAAAATGTCCAAAACTTTTTTTTGCTTCAACAGTTTTCCCCCGGTATCGCATTTTTGAGCTCTGTTTCTTTCTAGAATAGTATACTAAAAAAAAGAAAATATTGTTATGGAGTTAAAGACAACCAAATTTTCAGCAAGACTGTTTAATTTGCAGCTGATTGAAAAAATAATTAATACAATGACAGAAAATTAAAAGTAATAATTGATCTCAAAGGCTATGGAAGTACCAGTACTAATAACTTTCTTCTTGGTGGCAGATAAACTCGCCAAGAAGTTCTTTCAATAGTCCTGAACTGTATACAGATACATGCAATGGGAAACGGAACATAGGGGTTTAAAGCATTGTATAAGAACTGCTTTTGAACTAGTCGACCAACATCAAGCTTACAAAGATTACAATCGTTTATTTGGACCCCTACAACATATCGTACAATTCCCACCACTCCGTATTCTCAACTGTGGGCGGTCCTTAATTAGCGTCAGATAGTCAGTAAACAACAGTCGATAGCTGAGAGTACTATTCAAGCGCATAACTTTTCAAAATAAAATAAATTCGTAGAGAAATCAAAATGTACACCCTTCAGGAAAAAATTGGTTCAATACGTAGCGACGTTAACTACTCCCATCAAAAAATACTTCAATACTAAATCGCAGTTCGCACATAACTAACAAATTTTGGAAGGAGAAGGGGCGGGGTTGGTTCTGAATCCAGCTGTCCAGCTAAATACTTGATATTCATTGAAGTGAATTTATAGAAATGTTTTGTTGGTGGACCTTTTAGATCGGAGAATACATTAAACAGCTATGTTCCGTTTCTCATTGCATGTATCTGTATATATATGTTACGGGCCATGTCCGCAATCGGGCCGGGACGTCATGGCCCGGGCTATGTTGACACAGCCCGGGCCCTGACGTCCTGGCCCGACCTTCTTGGACTATGTCGTCTTGGCCCGGGCCATGACAGCGTAGACCGGGCCGTGACAGCAGCGCCCGGGTATTGTCAAGACGGCCCAATACTATCCGGGCTATGTTGTCAAATAGTTTTTTTTGCAAAATTCAATAAACGTATAAGTACATTACAAGATGAGAACTTTGACCAACCTAACAAAACCTAACCCCAACCCCAGTTAGATTCGACGGCGGACCGAATTACGAAAAATTCGGAGTGCGATTTCGGAATTGGGTCCCATGTACCTACTATTTGTTTAATTTGACCAACCTAACAAAACCTAACCCCAACCCCAGTTAGATTCGACGGCGGACCGAATTACGAAAAATTCGGAGTGCGATTTCGGAATTGGGTCCCATGTACCTACTATTTGTTTAATTTGACCAACCTAACAAAACCTAACCCCAACCCCAGTTAGATTCGACGGCGGACCGAATTACGAAAAATTCGGAGTGCGATTTCGGAATTGGGTCCCATGTACCTACTATTTGTTTAATTTGACCAACCTAACAAAACCTAACCCCAACCCCAGTTCGGTCCGCCGTCGAATCTAACTGGGGTTGGGGTTAGGTTTTGTTAGGTTGGTCAAAGTTCTCATCTTGTAATGTACTTATACGTTTATTGAATTTTGCAAAAAAAACTATTTGACAACATAGCCCGGATAGTATTGGGCCGTCTTGACAATACCCGGGCGCTGCTGTCACGGCCCGGTCTACGCTGTCATGGCCCGGGCCAAGACGACATAGTCCAAGAAGGTCGGGCCAGGACGTCAGGGCCCGGGCTGTGTCAACATAGCCCGGGCCATGACGTCCCGGCCCGATTGCGGACATGGCCCGTGACATATATACATCATGGACCCCGATATTTGGCAGAATTAATTAGACTTCAAGAAAATGCTGAAACATGTCGATTTTTCTTCCAATGCGGATACATTCTTACGATATAGACATCAGTCACTTGTCACTTGTCTACCTTCCACTTCCTTAACTCCTTAATTATAAATAGGGAATGTACAATGTGTGGCACATCATTAGAAAGGAATTTAAATGGAATATTCAGGCATATCTTCATCAATGATTTTTTTTTCGGTATTTACACTTTGCAAAAAAGTCTAAGTGTAACACCTCTTAAAAATTAATCGCAGCGCCCATGTTTTGCTAATGTGTAAATTTTTGCTGTCAATACAATAGGAAACTTGACAAAACCTTCAATTAGCTATAAATCATTCATTGATGAAAACGACTGACATTTTTTTGTCACAAACAACCACTATAACGAATTTAAAATGCCGAAAAATTCAAATTATTTACACATTGCTATTGGTTGTTACGTAGAAGAGTATATTTCGGTACTGCGCGTTCGTCCATGCGACAAGGAACGAACATATACCAATAAAATAGTCACTATGAATTGTTTACTGTGTTGTTTACTCGAGTGTTTCAACGTGTTTTTTTTGGTTTATTCTGATTTATTAGACTTTGTGAAACTTTGTGTACATAATATTTTTATCATGACGGAAGATACAAAATGTCACAAAGAACTAACAGCGACAGAACACAAATATTAAGAACGTAAATGATACAAAATATATTACGAATACGATCTCTTCGTGCAGTGTTGCCAGCATGGTACAAGAAACTATCCCTCGTACAGGTCTAAAAATACCATATTTGTTCATATAATCCATCCAGTTTCGAATAATGTTACAGCTTCATAATACATATATGTATATTACGCCGTAATAAAAAAAGAATTTAATATTTAAAGAAACTTACAAAATAGCTTTTGTGGCATATTATAATTGCGACACGTTTTATTATTTTGATGTAAATTATTCCGAATAACACACATGAAATCATTGGTGATAGATAAAAACAGACTTATTCATAGTCACAGCATTAGTAGCTATTAAATACTCTACTAACAAGTAGCCACTAATATGTTGCTAAATGTGTCATACCTATTCATAGTCCGAACTTTAGTAGCTACTAGTTAATATTACGTTATTAGAAAAATATGCATGGCAACTATGGAGGGTAGAATAATAATGGCAACAGAGCAAATTTTAATGTTGACGTGTTGTGACTAACTTCATTTTTATTAACATAACCTAGCAAATGTCATGTTTATTTGGTTCTTGTGTTTTTTGTGCAGTTTGTTAGATAATTGGTAAAATGAGCGATCCAAACAGATAAACGTTAAAGAAGAATTAGTTGAGGTGCAAGCAGCTGAAATTTTGAAATATCGGAATCCAAAAGTGTATTTGAAACGACAAAATCGCTTAGAGAATGTATTATTCAATTTAATCAAGAACAGATATAGCAAATGTTGTAAATACTTGGAGCCTTTCTATATCTGCTGCCACGCGTTTTGAAAGTATTATAAATAACGTAATAAAAGTTTTATTATAAAATAATAAGTTATTTTAAAATTTGACAATGCCAGTGCCTGTTGATTAGGGCATTAGTCTAGTCTATAAGCTTAAAATGATGTTAATTCTACATACTTTTATTAAAATTATGTGGTTCAGCTCATTCGATCCGGAATAATGTCTAGATCATTGTGCCAAATAATTAAATTAGCCCATAAAAAATTACAAAAGTTATAAACAATTACACACCTTCAAAAAATAGTGATTGGTTTGTAGCTTATTGTTAGTAAATTATAAATATTTTCGAAATTTGAAAAAAGATCCTTAAAGAGGACGTAATTTAGTAAAAAAAAGTTCCAACTCCCGGAACTGTACCTCCATTATTTATAATTTTAATTTAACGCTGAAAATAGCCCTCCGTGCGCCATTGTTAGGTTGCGCGCACGGCCTCGAAAGCGAGTACGTCACTTAAAAAAAAATTTTTTTAAGTACTTAAAGTTAATTGAACAATCTAAAAAAATTATAGTATAATACAACACTTTAAAGAATTGATTCCCGTTGGAATTTTTCATAAAAACAAATTTTTCAACATGCTAGACGATTGTTAATTAACAAAATTTTTTCAAAATTCCTTCATCGTTCTAAACTAAAAAAAAATGTTTAAATAATTGCCGTAAAATTATTTCTCTTCGTGGAGCTCTTTTTATATACCTACAAAACAAGATTGCGTCATCAAAGTTTTAAAAATGTTAATACTTCGTTTATAATAATTTTTTCAAGTTAACAATAAATGACTGATTTGCCATTTTTTACTAACTTACATTACTTATTATAAACAAAGTATTAACATTTTTAAAATTTGATGACGCAATCTTGTTTTGTAGGTATATAAAAAGAGTTCCACGAAGAGAAATAATTTTACGGCAATTATTTAAACATTTTTTTTAGTTTAGAACGATGAAGGAATTTTGAAAAAATTTTGTTAATTAACAATCGTCTAGCATGTTGAAAAATTTGTTTTTATGAAAAATTCCAACGGGAATCAATTCTTTAAAGTGTTTAGATTATGCTATAATTTTTTTAGATTTTTCAATTAACTTTAAGTACTTAAAATTTTTTTTTAAGTGACGTACTCGCGTTCGAGGCTGTGCGCGCAACCTAACAATGGCACGCGGAGGGCTATTTTCTGCGTTAAATTAAAATTATAAATAATGGAGGTACAGTTCCGGGAGTTGGAACTTTTTCTTATTAAATTTCCTCCTCTTTAAGGATCTTTTTTTCAAATTTCGAAAATATTTATAAATTACGAACAATAAGCTACAAACCAAACACATTTTTTTTTGAAGGTGTTTAATTGTTTATAACTTTTGGAATTTTTTATGGGCTAATTTAATTATTTGGCACAATGATCTAGACATTATTCCGGATCGAATGAGCTGAACCACATAATTTTAATAAAAGTATGTAGAATTAACACCATTTTAAGCTTATAGACTAGACTACATGTCCAAAAGTTGATACTAATGACGTTGGCCCTGAAGATAAACAATTATTTTGGTAGATTTTAGATTAGTAATTTGGTTGTTTTGTATTGATTTAATGATCATGTTCATTATAAACAATCAGATATAGCTTTTAAAATACCTAAGCAATTAAAACGATGTCGAAGAAAGCACCAAATCAAAGTTAAATGAACTCAAACACGATCAAAATAACTATTAAGAACCACGTGTGGTGCAAAGAACGCTTGTTTATCATCAAATTCATCAGGGCGACTGTTACATGACGTCACGTGGACTTGCCCTATATAAATATATGAAAAAATATTTTAATGAAGTCTCTTCTTCCAATCCATTGCCTAGGAAATCGTTCATTAAGATATAGCCTTACGGCCAGGGCCTATTTTCCCACTAGGCCTACTAGGCCCGTGCCTAGGGCCCAATGATCAGAGGGCCCGAAACGGCGAGCATAAAATCATAAAAATTTGCAAAAACAATAATACTACTATAAGAAATGCGATATCATAATATACAATTAGAGCTTTTTTTATTCCACAATCTTAATTTGCAAAGCGTAGCGGCACGAGCAATACAAGAAGCTATCAAAACATATCAAATAGGCCCGACACCTGAACCCAATTGAAGTTCGCCGCATCGCCGGTCGCCTTTTTATCCGAACAGCTTAGCAAAAAAATTCGTCCTCATTACAAAAATTAAAACAGAATCTTTAAGCCTATTGGTTACATTCCAATATACGGAGCAAGACAGGGCCCGAAAATTTGATGGTGTCTAGGGCCCAACTCAGTTAAAAATAGGCCCTGCTTACAGCTCTACTTTTATGTGTTTCACGGAATCTTCACAATATGTCATAAAATATTTCTGGTATATTTAACATTATTATACTTACGGTTCTGGCCAATCTTCCCAATTCCTGTTCAGCCTGCAACTGAAGTTCAAATTTCTCATCTTCTGTTAGTTCTTTATTTTTATCTAAGACCATTTTTTCAAAATATTTGTCAATATTACTGACAACTAGCTGTCATACAAAAGTTACGAGTAGATTTCAATTTTATATCTACAACCAATACCTACAAAACTTAGTATTATGTATTATTCGCCGAAAAAACCTTTTTCCAGTTATATATTAGGTGTACTTCATTTGCAATTTTGGTTAACCTGTATTGACTATGTCGTTTACTGTTTACGTATACTCAACTTGTCTTTTGATGCAAGAAAATGATTTAAAAAGTTTATCGGAGTGCTTCAAATGCTGTGCGTAAAATCTCTGGGGCCTGATTCTTGACTGAGGGAGTAGAGAGAGGGAACACATATTTTGTCTTTATTTTTCTTGGTTATTTTGTCACTCAAAATATGTGTTCTCTCGGGAAGCTTCACTCGCTCAGTGAAGAATACGGCCTCTGTACAGGTGAAGAATCCTAGATCTAAGGATGTTTCATGGATGCTATATGGATGCTTTTCTGAAATCCCTAGCATTTGTTATTGTTAGTTGTTACCCATGGTTGTTGCCTCCGAACAATAAACATACTTATCTGATGCCAACATAAGCAATGTCAAAGTTTATTTATTTATTTTGCCTGATTCCACGATGTTGCCATGTCGTATTATTTAAATGTAATAATCATCCAATTACTTAAATTTTTTGTGGCTCCTCAATATATGCCCTTTTATACTTATTATATAATTGAGATAAATGTATAAAAAGCGATTATTTCATCTTTGACAATATACAAAATTTCATTAATACATGAGTGAATATTTATAAACAGTACCTATGTCAATTTGAAGGTTTATGTAATTTTGCATTTTTCAGTAAACGTGACAAAACCTCTTAGGTTTATTGAATTTTGTGACAGCTGTTTGTTTTGCTTCTTACTATAGTTATCCCGTGTTCATTGAGTTTTCGAGGACTTGCTACGGCTTGTCCAAGATTTCAACTCTCTGTGCATTGCCCTGCGACATAGGAGCTACCTATCGGGAGCGTCCCCAGGTTGCGGATAGGGGAGGCCAGGGACGTCATGCAAATGAAAGAGCTGGTCTATTGGTGGATAAGGAAGGATGAGGGCTATAAACGCCCAACATTGCCAACCGAATATCCAATCGCTGACAAGCTCGTGACGCATACCGCAAACTACATAGCAGAGCAACTACCCCCTTACTAGGGTAAGGCCTCTGAGGGGAATGCCGAACTATGTGGATCGGGTGGCTTGGCTTGATTGCCTGGCTTGTGTGGATGAGGACCACTATAATAACCTCCCAAATCCTAAAGTTAAGTGGTCGCTGAAGGGATGGATGGCCGTGGGTTATTCGGCCACGAGACCACTAACCTCGGGGCACCTGGCGCACCCCGTTGCATTTAGCCTTGTACCTGTATAAGGAGCTCTGCAGGTACTGACCTCCTTTCTCCTATACTCGAGGGAACAAATATGGACCAAGAGAAACAAAAACCTATTACGGAGCCTATAGAGACTCCTAGTAAAAGGGATTTGGAAGATCCGGCAGCAATGGAGAGTGTCTCCAACGCAGCCAGATACTTCTGGAGCCCAAGAGCAAACCACGCCACCAGGAGACGTTATAGCGAATCCTGTGGCAAGAAAAGCTTCGTTCGGGAAACTTTCAGGTGCCCAGCGTAATAAGCTGAAAAAAATGAGGGAACGAGGAATTGACAACAAAAATGTAGTGCTGCCGACTCCCTCAACATCAAAACAGCAAGACAAAGGGCGTTAAGCGAACTGTGTCAGCCAGGAGCACTCCCAAGGAAAACAAAGATAAGAGGGCCAAACGTACCACTGGTACCGGTATTAAAACTGTTATTAAATACAGCGTGGCCCTCAAAGGGATCAAGGCAGCTGTGGTCCCAAAAAATTTCCCAGAGACAGTTGTCTCTGAAGATCAGGTGGGGTCTATCAAAGAGAACCTAACTGACATGATCGACGAGGTGCAGAAGGCGCCTAGGTTTGAAGCCAGTCGATACATGGACGGCTACTACGGCCTAATCTGTGACAATGAGGAGTCCTTCATTATAACGAGGGACTATTTGTCACAAAAAACCAACTGAAAGTTCATCAAGAGTGATGAACTTCCAAAGCAGCAACGAGTCCTCGCCCTACTTCCTGAGACTGAAAAAGAGGATCTGAAAGTGGGGTTGAGGAGGCTCGAGAAACAGAATCCAGGGCTTAAGGTTGATCGCTGGATGATCCTCGGCTCCAAGTCATCCGACAGTGGACCTCATGTGAGTCTCGGATTGACGAGGAGTCCATGGAAGGACTGGTGCGAGCTCAATGGAGACCGTAATATCTATTCCAGCGCGCCAGTTTTAAAACCCTGGAAAACTCGACCGAGGAGGAAACAGGGACTGATCGAGAACCTTGTAACGGTAAGAGGCGCTAATTTGTAACGGTGATCGCTCCAGCTTGAAGGGCTCCGGCTAGAGACTCCTCTCAAGGGTGATTCGACCCCAAGTTTATGTCACACAAGAATAACAGGAAGGTTGTAAAAATTGAGGGCGCACTACCGTTTTGACGTCGATCAAAAATACTAATGAATTTAAAAAATCTAAGGCGGAAAAGGTAGAAAAGCCTTGTAGAATTTAAATAAAAGTAATATTAAAAAAGTTACTTAAAAAAAGAAAATTTTAAAACTCTACCCGGGCGATATCTCCCTCAACTTTTATAGTTGAGGATTTGGAAAAAAAATAGGATTTAAAACAAATTTATATTTTATTCTGCCACAGGAAATAAACAAATGTGAGAGGAATTTGTACTTTTATAGGTACTTTGCTTATGAAGTGTTGTTTCCGGAAAGGTAGGTAGATCTTGCCTCTACGAAGTCTTGAGACTAGATCTCAAAGAAGATAGGTACCTAGATAGAGTCTTGATTTGAACGGTATCCTAGCAGCTGTGTCCTGGTCTAGGGCGGTATTTTGGTCTAGGGCTGTATCCTGGTCTAGGGCTTTTGTCCTCACCTAGGGCTTATATCCTAGCCTATAAAAAGGATAAAAAATGGAAGTCTTTCCTCGAAGAGGGTCGGTAGCGGAAAGGGTTGTCCCTCGTGGCGTTGACAAAAATGGAAGCGTCCGTTGGCAGACGTCAATTATCTTATGGTCAGGGTTGAAGAATTTGGGATCACAGAACTATAATTGGAAGACGACTAATGAGACGACGAGCGGTAATTAAAAGGATTTATTCTATAAAATCGAAACAGGTCGATAGACATGTTACAACCTGTACCATCAACCTCTAAGGACCTTCAAGGTGCTACAAGTTAACTTGCGGCACAAAAAGACAGCCACCGCAGACCTACAACAAAGAGTGGTGGCTGAATACATAGACATCGTTCTAATTCAAGAACCTTGGATAAACAAAGGTAAGATACTGGGGCTTAATATTAGGGGAATGGGAACTGATCGTACTAAAATAAGAACTTGTATTTGCTATAGATCCGAATACACCTTGATGCCGATTAGGGAACTATGCACGGGCGACATGGTGGCAGCAAAGATTATACTCGAAAAAAATGGGGTAGTACTAGAGACAATAATAGTGTCTCTGTATCTTCCCATTCAGAAGAACCACTTCCGGGGACTAACATGGAATACTCAATGAGACATAATCTGGATGTCATTGTAGGGGCTGATACCAACGCACACCATAGCAGTTGGGGCAGCAAAGACAACAACACCATAGGTAAGAAACTATTTGACTATCTATGTACTACTGAACTTGATATTGCGAATGTGGGTAATACGCCTACATTTAGAACATCGAGGGTGGAATCATTGATAGATGTTATTCTTTGCACCTTACGTGTCAGGGAGATGATTCGCAAGTGGCATGTATCGGATGAACCATCTTTATCTGATCATGCCCAAATATACTTTACTTAACGTAGAAAAATCGGTTATTAGAACATACAGGCATCCTATAAGAGCACTGACTGGGTATCTTATAAAGAGGAACTGCTTTCTAATATCCTTTCACACCTAGGCAGACCAAAAACTGCTTAGGATTTAGAGGGAGCAGCCATATGGCTGCAACAGTGTACACTGACCTCTTATCATAACAACTGTCCGATAAAGGAGAGTCGCTCTTCTAGACAAGCCATCTGGTGGAATAAAGAGCTGACATCGCTAAGGAAAGAAACAAGAAGCTTTTTCAACAAAGCGAAAAAAAGGGTAACTGGGAAGCGTATAAAGCTAAACTAGGTACATACAGTACAAAAATAAAAGAATCCAAGGAGAAGTCCTGGAGAGAATTCTGTGAGGACATGCAAGGTGTCCCTGACAGCGTCAGAATCAACAGGATTCTCAAAAGGGATACCTCTAACAAACTTGGGTCTATTCAGTTGTCGATCAGAAAGTTTTAAAATACTGAGGCAGAGGCTCTAGAGCAATTCCTCAGTGTGCACTTTCCAGGATCGGTAAAGATAGAGTCAAGCTATGACAACAGGCCGGTTGCCAAAACAAAGGCAAGAACTCACGAATAAGATATTCAGACCCCATCTTATCAGATGGGCTGTAAACTCATTTGACCCCTACAAAACTCCAGGACCGGATGGCATATTTCCCAAGCTTCTGCAAGAGGGACTAGACATCATAATGGGTCCTTTAGTTCTGATACTTCGTAGCAGCCATGCTCTAGGGTATATACCAATTGCATGGAGAGAGTCAAAGGTGGTGTTTATTCCTAAACCAGGAAAAGAAACGTACACCCAGGCTAAATCCTACCGACCAATCAATCTGACATCATTCATGGTGAAAACCATGGAACAAGTCTTACAAATGTATTTACAAGAGGGAGCGCTTAAGAGCATCCCTCTACATGGACTATAATGGGCTTATCAGGCAGGGAAATCAGGTGAAGCTGCCCTGCATAATTTGGTCTCAGGTCCCGAAAGGAGCCTGAATCATAAGGAAGTAGCCCTTGCAGCATTTCTAGACATCGAAGGTGCTTTTGACAATACATATCGATGTCATCAATTAACAGATCCCTTAAAAACTGAGGGATTAACAGTACCGCATGCAAATGGATAGGATCCATGCTTGAGCATAGGAGAATAACAGCACATATGCATGATAAAACATACACCGTTAGGATGTCCTCAAGGTGGAGTACTTTCACCACTTTTGTGGAACCTAGTTGTGGATGACTTGATCTGTAGGTTGAATGATCAAGGTATATGGACGCAGGGTTTTGCGGACGAGATAGTGATTGTCACCAATGGGAAATTCCCGGAGGTGGTTATGAATGTCCTACAGGAAGCACTGCGAATTGTGGAGGAATGGTGCCTTACAGAGGACCTTTCAGTTAATCCAAAAAAAACTAGTTGCTTTTACGAATAGAAGAGTTCTCCCGCAGGGTAGAGTCTGTTGTTCGGAGAAGTACTAGAAATATCCAAAGAAGTCAAATATCTGTGAGTGACCCTTGATTCCAAACTGAATTGGAAGGCACACCTGGAAAAAATTACTACCAGGGCGACTAGGCTTTTCTGGCAATGCAGAAGAGTTTTGGGCAAAACCTGGGGAATAAGACCTGAGGTGGTTCACTGGCTCTACACAACTGTGATAAGGCCAACGATCACCTATGGAACAATAGTCTGGTGGAGGAGGACAGAAGTGTCCTCTGCAGTTAATATGTTAAATGCAATCCAAAGACAAGCCCTTCTTGGTATTACTACATCAATGTAAGCCCTTATTGGACTTCCTCCTCTAAAACTTTTTATAAGGGCGAAGGCAATGATGGCAATTCTTAGGCTCAAATCGTGAGACTGATGGTCCCCGAACAATGTTCGAGAAGGACACACTGATACAACTGGGACATTACTTGACGAACCCATATTTCACATGAGTTTTGATAGCATGACACCAGAGAATACATTCACTGAGCGCGTGAATATCATCATCCCATCTAGGGAACAGGTGATGCACCCAGGTAGTTCTGGAGAAATTATCTGGTTCACCGATGGCTCCAAAACAAACCATGGCACTAGGACTGGTATAAGAGAAAGAGAATCTTCTTTAGCCTTGGTCGATATACGACTGTGTTTCAAGCAGAAACGATTGCCGCTATAGCCTGTATTGATGAAAGAGGATATACCGGACAAAAAATTGAAATATCCCCTGACAGCCAGGCTCTGCTTAATGCTATCAGTAATCCAACAACTAGGTCTAGACTGGTGAAAAACTGCAAGGAATCCCTCAACAGGCTGGCAAGAGACAACAAAGTGTCTCTAATATGGGTGCCGGCACATGAGGGGATTGCAGGTAATGAAATGGCGGACCAGTTAGCTAAAGAAGGCTCTAAAGGAGACTTCATAAGTCCGGAACCGTTTTGTGGAATCACAAAAGATTGCATAAGAGGGGAAATCGGGAACTGGCTAGATAGGGAACACCAATTTAAATGGAGGGTGACACAAGGGCACCTTCATAAAAAGAGTTCTCAACTCAGCTCTCTCTCAGCTCTCTCTCAGCTCTCTCTCAGCTCTCAACCAGGCTTCTGAAACTGGGTAAGAGACATTTGAAGCCAGTTACCGACATGGTAACCTCGAGGAAACATCTGTACAATATGGACAAAGTTAGTGAACCTATGTGCAGAAAATGTGAACTTGATGATGAAACACCTACTCACATACTCTGCTTCTGCGAGGACTTACAAGAACTTAGACGGAAGCACTTTGGAGAGAATTTATACAACCATCACAACTACTGATAATCCCTCCAGTCAAACTGGTGGCCTTTATAGAAGACACGAAGCTTCTGGAATGGAAGTAGATAACATGGGAAATGGTACAAAGATTCAGTTCAAGTGCCTGGGCTGATGAGCACAACCCAAATATATGAATGAATGAATGAATTAGTGAATACTATAGTTATTTATGCAACAAGTGCATAAAGTGTTGCTTTTTTCACGAGTGGTCAATTCCATTATTGAAAAAAGACACTTTATGCATGTGTTGCATACACTATTTTTTCTACAATCAAGCAAATGGACTAAAAATGGCGTCGATTTGAATGTTTATGTTTGTCATGATGACAAAATGCTAATTAAAATGTCAGATGAGTGCAATCTGCAGAGCCATTAGCGGAAAAATATTTAAAATTAGCGTTAAAAAAACTACTTTGTCCACGACTATTTGATAATGTTTACTTTTTACGTGTGCTTCTTCGTACATTATTCACCAGTGAATAATAGGTGTGGATAATGAACAGGTCACGTGACACCGATAAATAGTACCTAAATTACTGGCGGATAGCGACACCGATTCTACTTTGGCTCTGAGCTTTCCGCATGCGCAAATTCGTGTCAAACATAACATAACCTAATGACGACATCAATTTGATGGCGTAAATGAGAAGCGGATATTTCCCACTTTGCATTCCACGATTGGTCGTCTCAAGGTTACATGAATTTGAAGCTTGTGTTATATTGGTTAAAACTTAAAACAGATATTTGATTCATTTATCGAGAAGGGCAAGGAAAATCATATATAAGCCATTTTTTCAACACTGTATAGCTTCTTCAATGATTTTCCTTGCCCTTCTCGATAACTTAATCAAAGATCTGTTAACACAAGCGTCAAATTTGCGCATGCGGAAAGCTCAGAGCCAAAGTAGAATCGGTGTCGCTATCCGCCAGTCCTAAATTAAGGGTATTTAGATACAAAATGTTACAATATCGATCCGAACCTTCAGCGTACAATTGTTCATTTCACGAATTCAGATACCTAAACACTCATGCTACGGAGACATTTATAATAATTTATTAAGCTGTTGTATATAATATGGAGCGTATACCTAGATGTCAACGTCAAAACTAAGAAACTGATGTTTTAAATAATTTATAGCTGATTGCAAAAGTTGTAATTTATTAAACTGAATTTAAATTGAAATTACTAGAAAATATAATATGGAAAGCGAATCAGACACTGAAATGAATGTTACCCCGCCAAAAATTAGAGAAGCGGAATAAATAGTGTCCTTAAATTTATTGCCAGAAAAGTCGATATGAAAGCCTACAATCCCTTCCTAAATTGGAGGGAAGAGAAAAAAATTAATTCATTTATAAACAGGTAATTAATAGTGGTGGGCAAAATATCGTATTCTACTCGCATATAATGGCTAATATTCACTTAGGTGTTTATTCACCTTCGTGAATAATAGCCATCATTATATGCTTGTTGAATAATATACTATTATCTCACCCTAATGTCACTTTATATCACCCTAATGTCACTTCATCTCACTCTAATGTCACTTCATCTCACTCTAATGTCACTTCTTTAAACTGTTTAACAAATACATATTTTATGTACGAAAATCGAGTAAAAAAACGTCACCTTTATTAATGATTGTAGAAAAAATATGTTATGGCTGTTGTATTCAACTGAGCTAGACATTGTGAAGAAATTTCAATGTAGAGCAATTAAGGATACTTTATTTATTAGTTATAATATTAACCAGATGGTGAATCGTTGTGTACTATGCAAAAAATAAAGTATAAGTGATGTTTACAATACATCCTTTCACAGGTAAGCAGCAAGTTCTGAACAGTTCTACAGTTCTGAAAACTTCTACAGTTCTGAAAAGTTCTACAGTTCTGAAATTACCAGTGTCGGATCATTTGATATATAAATACTATTTACAGCAAGCGCCAAACGTGATGGCGAGCCCGCCCCCATGCGCACAAACTCATTTTCAATGTTACATCACAGTACAGCTCTTGCAAGACATATAAATGCTCTGTACAGAGGCGTATCATTAGTTGTCCTCCAATTCTGTTGGCGTTTGGCATTGTCTGAATAATTTTTGTGTTGTTTCTGAAAAAATGTCATCGCCTAACAAAAAACCAGTTATCAAGAGTCAGGCACGTGAAATAATTTTTAAAGTGTTCAATTATTTTCAAAGTGTCAGATGTGAGTCGGATATGTTATCAAATGTGAAAAATAAAACATCTCTCGCTACAGGTAACATTAAATAAATTTCAAAAACAACTATTTCAACACAAATCTTTATTTTGTATCGGGTATTTCGATAAGAACCATTGAAAGAGTGGTTAAAGAAGGGGAGCAATTAATTTCTGCAAATAACGTGCAAGTAAAATTTTCCACCCCCAAGAAAGAAGCGGCCTAGAAGAGCACCAATAACTGATATTCCCGAGTGAGTATTCCAATATTAGACAAATTATTTACGACTTTCATAAGACGGAAGGGTGTCGTATTACGGTAAGAAAGTTACAACAGAAAATTAATGACGTTTTGGGAATTGTGGCTTCCGGCACATCCCTTCGTAGAATTTTAAAGAAAATAGGTTTCAAATGGAACTGAAAATAATAGAAAAATTTTAATAGAGAATATGGACATTGAGGATCAAGAATTTACAAAAAATCAATTATTTTCGTATCCAACAGCGACCAATTGTGTTTCTTGATGAAACATATCTTCATAGTGGACATACATCTTCTAAAAACTGGACGGATGAATCAACCAAAGGGTTATTTAAAAATATTTCGAAGGGACCAAGACTCATTATTGTTCATGCAGGAGGTGACATGGGCTTTATACCTAATTGAATGACGAAGGCGTTACCGACATGTAGTAGATATAGAGGGGAAATATTGGGAAAATGAATCATTCACAGATGTTCAAACAGAGGTAAATCCAGTGATTATAAATGTAAATGACGATAGCAGCACAAGCACAAGCAGCAGTGAAGATGAAGAAAATTTGTATTCAGATAGTGACTAATTAAAGTTTATTTTTTAATAAGTGTATCATTATATAACATTTTAATGAACTGTACTACTACCTATAATACTGAATAAAATATGAAAAGAAATTACAAAGAAATCATGTTCCATTTGCTACCCTAATTAAAACTAATTATAGGTACGACACTGACCGGCAAGGGGCTTAGCGTAATCCAATAGTAATTTAGTTGGGAGAGTCTATACCTGCGCGATCGCTCGCCATCACGTTTGGCGCTTGCTGTACTCATTCTAATAAGAATACAAATTTATATTATTAAGAGAAAATAAACAATGTGTAACTATACATGTTTATAATTTAATGTCAACGGCAACTAAAATTCATTCCTCGAGTAATAAATAAATCTAAGAAGAGATAAGACAATATTTTCAATAAATTGGCACAGTTATTGGAATCTATGACATTTGCTGTTTGTATTGCTATCCTTGTTTTGGAATGAGAGAATCGATTTAGATGTTGACTTCAAACAAAATGTGTTGTCAGTATAGTAGGCTGTTTAATGATCGAATATTGTTGCCATGCGTCATACGTTTGTTTTTTCTAGAACCATTAGTGTGAAGTTCTGCGGTGTGCGGTTGATCTGACAGAACTTAATACGTAATCTCACCAGGACAGTGGCGGGTGAAACTGTTTATTAGAGGACATTCGCCAACTTTTACGGCAGACCTAATAAGCAAAGATAGAAAAACTGTCAAAGTAGTAGTAGGTATGTAACCGGGCACTGTAAGCTTAGCAGGCAGGATTGACAGACGAAGCCATGTGGAGATTCTGTCACTTAGGGGAGGAAACTGCAGAAGCGAGAGCGCCAGAGCGACTGCCTGGCGAATGTGTGGTTTCTTGTACTAGGCGATGAGAAGCCACCGGCAAGAAATTACATAAAAGATTCAGTCTGGAGTCTCATTGGCTATTTAAAAAGAGTCGGGCTGGAGAATGTAATCTAGATTCAGAGGACCACAATAGATCTGAATTAGCAACCTCATCAAATCTAATCCAATATAAAATCCTGCAAATACTGCGCTCATTCCCTTCACTCGAAAAAACTTGAGAGGCTGAAACTGTCAACTGTCAAGCCTTTTCAACGTGCAGCTGTGTCAGTCAGGAGGTCTCTGGGAAATATTCTGGATTTAAAAATAAACTGGAATTCATATCTCTTCGACAAAATAAACAAAGTGAAAAAGGTTTTCCATTGCATTGAAGTGTTTTTCAACAATTGTTACATCGTATTCCACTCAGTTTCATGTCTAATTATATATTAATATATAAACACAATCCAAATATAGTCAGCAAGTCAACAAGAGATACTTTTCAATGAATATAAACCATATTAAGAAGATAAACACAAGCACACACAATGAAATAAACAAATACAGAGTGAGTTTTAAGTATGGAACGACTCAATTATCTCGGACATGCATCACACGATTTTAATAGATTTTGGTGTGCAAGGATCTTGTGATATGGCCGATATTATGGTGGTATTTGCAGATGCTGTCCGATCTTTCCATTTTTTGGAATAATAATGAACTTAGTTATTTCAAATGGATCACCCTGTATATTTTTTTGCCTTTTGAGATCCTTAAGAAATACTGAATACTTTTCATGTAATGTTTGCTATACCCAAATGCCATAATTTCGGAGTAGCTACATTTACATTATCTTCGCCATTTAGATGGCTATGATTGAAAAAACTCGATTAATTGAATAATCATTGATAATTTATATCCTAATAGAAATATCATAACAAGGTCTACTGTCAGTAAATTAGTAAAAAGTTTAACGAAACTGGTGCAGTAAAATATTTATCCATATTATGGCGCATAAAACCTACAGCAACTGAAAACAAATGACAAATATTTAAATGTCTGTTTCATGTTAGAAGTATGTCCACATTTGAGTAGTAGGAAAATGAGGAATTTTAGAAAACATACAGTAAAGGCGATTACAGCAGATGCTCAAAATGTTGTCCGTTTACTTCAATACAACAAACCATGCGATTTTTAAAACTTTGCAATACATTTTGCGACATCCCTGACTGCTTGAATCTTCTTTTGTTTTATAAACGATTTTTTTCAAGTGAACCCACAGGGAATAGTCTAAAGGATTCATGTCGGGTGATCGCGGAGACCATTCGATGAAACTACGCCTCAATACATCTTCTGGGAAACACAATATTTAGGTATTGTAGGTATTTAGGTGGAGCACCATCTTATTGCAGCCAAATATTGTCGTTTGGGATATTGTTATTGTCTAAAAGTTTCGAATAATGAAATTTCTACATTAAAATGTAATTGAAAATGAAAATACTTACTTGGATTTGGAAATAACCGAGCCAACTCAGGTATAACACTATTTTCCAATAAATCTAAATACGCCGGACCATTTAAGTTTCCCCCAATAAAAAAGGGACCAGTTATTTTGTCGCCTATTATTCCAGGCATACATTCAGTTTTTGTGGATATTGGGTGTGGGATTCACGCATCCAACGCGAATTATTATTATTATTAATATTATTATTCCGGAAAAAGGAAAGATCTGTCAACAATGTAAATACCACCATAATATCGGCCATATCACAAGATCCCTGCACACCAAAATCTATGCGATCTGTTTCCGAGATAATTGTGGCGTTCCATACTTAAAGCTCACTCTGTATAATGGCCCATAGTTATATTCCAACATGTGAGGAAATTCACGGTACGTACACTGGCTGTAAACAATTGTGGTGAGTTCCATGGGTACCTATGAAGCCTTAGTCTGGTGAATCAAAAACGGATCAAAGAAAAGTTGAACTGGAGGTATAAAAACTGCATAGGCTCGCATAACGGTTGCGATGAGATTACTAATTTTTTTGCTACTAGCTCTGGACGCAAAGGCGGAAGCGAGAATGGTTGCATACATGATGGAAGGCAATGGCACGAAGAAACCAGCACTCATAGTCATTCAAGAATAACAGATGGTATAAAAAAACTCGCTACCTGAAATCAGTAGTGATAACATGCTGGTCAAAACCTCTGACAACCAAGCATGCAACTAAACTGGTGTGGTATACTAATGGATCCAAAACTGACTGGAGTCCATGGTGCTCAAGTGCATCGCTTACGCATATTTGGGGAAGTTAGCATCAGTGTTTCAGGCGGGTATAGAGCAAAGACATGTTCTCTTTATCTATGGTATAGAGGTCGAAAAATACTCCTTAACAGTCAGGCAACACTGAAATCTTTAGCATGGCCCCAGATCAGATCTAGACAAAGGTATTGTAGGCAAATAAACGGCTGACACCCTAGCAGAGAATGGGCTTAAAACGAAATTCAGTGGTTATGAATCAACATTTCGTAAATAAAAATCGCCGACCAACGAATTATTAAACCTAAGCAGCGATCAAATAAAGAAAGTGATAGGATTGCTGGAAGCACAGTCTCATTGAAGTTAAAAACTCCTTGGACTAGAGCATCCAAGGGATGATTTCTCCAAGAAGGGTCTAGTGAAAAGATTGTTAAGCCTAATAAGGACATCTAGTATCTTCACAAACACGATACAACCAAGAGTACAAAAAATCTAAAGACTGAGTTGCAGAGGAATCGAAATCTGGACTGAATGTTCTGAAGCATTCATTCAATCAATCTGTGATCGGAGTCAACGAAATAGGAAAATCGCCGCAAAAGCGATTGGGCGAATTTTAAAAACATTTAAATGCACATACTTTTTAGCTTCAAGATTTTGTAATAAATAGTTCCTTACCCATGGGGATTTGGGATTTAAGAATTGATCCCAGGTATGGTCTGCCTGACGTAAAAGGCGACTAAAAGATCAGACCCAAGCCAAGGTGGAAAGTATCGTGCCGATGGCTGCAAGTTGTCCAATATGCAGTCTCAAACGATCCCCTGGGGACACAAAGCGGCACCCCTTGTATCCACTATGTCGCTGTGGACCAGCTTTCTCTAGCTTCTCGTGGGATTCATAAGGATCAAAAGAGGAAAAAACAAAATTTGTAAGGACGGAGGCGAACTCGCCCAGTCCAAATAAAAAGGCAAAACTGCCTGGTGCTAAGGCTTCCCAGCAAGCACCAGAACCGAAAAATAAGGTTTTTGTATCTTCCCTAGAGGAAGTTGAATCCGCTCACCTAGGGGCTCTAAACAAAATTAGAAAGTAGTTTCGACTACATAGCTGCTAACAGGCTAGTCACAAGGGGAAACTTTCTGAAAAACCAAAAACCGGAAAAGGCTTCAAAGTGTTGATGTGGCCTTTTTATAGTATCTATAGTACTCCAAACTTATAAAGCAAGCCAATGTCTGTTGTGCCATTTAAATACCGGAAAATTCTTTTGACCTTTGAAATGTCTTGAATGGATGGATTTTCTAAGTTTCTTGACACAACACTAACAGCATATGCTATGTCAGGTCTGGTGCAAGTCATCAAGTACATCAGTGCACCAACAGCTTCCCTATAGGAAAAAGTAGTAGTCGTGTCTTCCTCATTTTCCTTCCCTACTTGAAAACTGCCTTTTACCAAGGGTGTGGAAACTGGTTTGCAGTCCTTCATACCAAAATGCGCCAAAACCTTTTTGGTGTATGAAGACTGACTGAGATTGATATCACCATTCTCTGCTCTCTTGATTTCCAGACCAAGAAAATACGTAGCAGGTTTTGTGGTGATCTTGAATTCTTTCTCCAAACTTTCATTCTTTCATTATTGCAGGCCAGTAAACCGTCATCAACGTATAGGGCTAACAGAAGCAAATCTTGTCCTTGATTTTTCACAAATAGGCATGGATCAGCATTGCTTCGCTTAAAACCGAGTTTTTCAATAGATTCTGTAAACCGTCTGTTCCAGCATCTTGATTCTTGCTTTAATCCATACAAACTACGTTGAAGTTTACAAACTAGTCCGCTTTCGTCTTCGTATCCCTCTGGCTGCTTCATAAATACTTCTTCTTCATGTTGACCGTAAAGAAATGATGTACAAACATCAAATTGTGTGAGCGACATGTTTCTATTGGCAGCAGCACTAAGTAATGCTCATATAGTACCTCCTTTTGCTACTGGACTGTAAGTCTGATCATAGTCCTCTCCTTTCCGTTGAGAATAACCCTTTATTACTAATCTAGCTTTGAACTTGTCTTTTGAACCATCTGGATTGTTTTTCAGCTTGAACACCCACTTGTTCGGAATTGCTTTCTTGTCTGGTGGTAGCTTGGTCATTACCCACGTGCAATTTTCTTCAAGTGGCTGTAGTTCTCGCTGCATAGCTTCGATCCAATTCTCTCGTTCTTTGCAAGTTATAGCTTCTTTGTAGTTTAGCGGTTCTTCTGGCTCTAAGATTTCAGCAGCAACTGTCAATACAAAATCATCAAGTTTTTCTGGCTTTCTTAGTGTTAACCTATCTCTTAACTGTAGTCTTACTTTGGTATTTTCTTCGTCAAAATCAGATTGAACAAGTTCTTCTCTAAAGCTTTCTAATGATTCATCATTTGATACCTCTTGTGGTTCTGGATCTACTTCGATTTGGTCTTCTTGATGCAGATGTTCTTCTATGTTTTCGTTTGATGAATCTATTGTCATCCTTTCATCACTGTGTCTTGTAAATTCAAGCAAAGTTTCAAGTGATGTAGAAGGAAGGGGCTCCTGGGTCTCTTTTATTACTTGCAACGGCGTAAGTTCATCAAAAACTACATCACGTGAACTAATCAGTTTTTCCTGCTCAAAGCTCCAAATTCTGTAGCCATCTTCTTCATAACCAATCAGAATACCTTTTACAGCTTTCTTGTCCATTTTCGCCGTCTACTTTTGTTGACGTGAGCATAGCAAGAGCTTCCTATGACTCTAAGGTGAATAATTTTTGGTTTTTGGTTGAACCAAACTTCATACGGCGTCTTGCCTTCAATGTTCGATTTTCCTGTATGATTGAGGATGTATGCTGATGTATTGATTAGCTCAGCCCAGAAACTTTGATCAAATAGTCCTTCTCTAGCATGCATTAGAGCTCTTGCGGCTTCGACAAGGGTTCGGTTTTCTCTTTCTGCGCATCCAGTTTGATATGGAGTGTAGGGCTTTACTAGTCTCTGTCGTATACCTTGTTGGTCTAGGATTCTCTTGACTCGATAATTATCGAATTCTTCTCCATTGTTGGACAGAACTTCTTGCACTACAAGACCTGCAGCTCTAATTTGTGCCAAAACGATTTTTAGTTTCTCTACGACTTCGGATTTGTTCTTTATAAAATAAACGTAACGGTATTTTGGGAAATCATCTTTGAATGTTACAAAATAACGGTAGCTTTGATTTGAGCACACGTTAAAAGGTCCACAAACATCTGTGTGAATTCTTTCACCTGGTGCATCAGCTCGTTTTCTTGTACCAAATATAAAAATATGAGCATTTCCATAAACGCAGCCCTCGCATAGATCACTATCAAGCTTTACATCTATATGGAGCTCGTTTTTCAATACCGTTTTAACATGTCTTTTATTTTGGTGACCAAATATTTCGTGATATAACTGTAAAACGTTTTTTTTTTGGTAGCTAGATTGACTTCATTTGATTTTCCCGGTTTTCGAGTTTTCATTTTCAACACATATAACCCTCCAGATCGACTTCTTTTTCCAATCAGAACTTCTTTGCCTGCTATCTGGAATGAACACCGTTCAGCCGTCGAAACAAAACGGCTATCTGTATACCTGTCTTGTGCTGACAAGGACGAAAACAATTTCTTCTTTATCTCTGGAAGATACCAATCATTGCGTAGTGTAAACAAATGTTTTTTACCATTTACATCTGTTTCTACCTTGATGTCTCCTTGTCCAAGAGCTGGGATTGAATGGCCATTAGCTGTTGTAACTCTGCGGCTATCTAGAAATGGTAGGAACGTGTCAAACCAGTCACTATGATTGGTGATATGGTTTGTAGCTCCGTTATCTACATACCAGTCATCGTCACTTCCGCAAATCAACACTTTTCATTGGACTCAATCAGCAAACTCATTTCCTTGTCTTTTGCATGTTTATTTTCAGGTTTCGGTGGTCTTTCATCGGCTTTCCATTTATTGCACTGCTTAACTTTATGGTTGGGCTGCTTACAGTAATTATAGAATAAACGCTGCTTACTTGATTTTGTGTTCTTCTTGCCTACGTATAAGACTTCTTGACTACTTTCTCCTTCATTCTATGTCTGCAAAGCTTTTTCGTATGTGACCAACTGATTTGTCAAATTTTCTACTGTTCTTTCTTTGCTAGAGATTAAAATCCAACTGGATCTAAATGAGAAATATTCCGGAGGTAGCGTGTCCAAAATCTTACATATAAGTAATAAATCTGGCAAGTCACACTTGCAAGTATTTCCTGCTTTGAGTTTTTCTTTAGATATCTCAGTTTGTAAGCCCTTCCATAAGTTTTTAAGCTTGGACGTATGGGTGGCAATATCGTCTTCTGATTTGCGATTATGGCTAAAAAATTGTGAACACAGATTAAAGGTTTTATCTTCAACCTGACCATCAAACAGTCTATGCAACTCTAGCCATACTTCCCTAGCGGTTGTAAATCTTATCACTTTTTGGCATTCGAAGGCTAGTAATAAGGGTCTAGACAAGGAACTCTAGAATAACAGGAGGGCACACACAATAGATCTGCAAGGCTCTTATAAGCACATAATCCCCATATTTATCTTATCTTATCCTACCACTTCTAAGTAAACGTAAAACAGGCATTTGAAACAAATCATATGCATCTTATGTTTAAGGAAAACCGTGTTACAAATACACTTTTCGATCCCTTTAGAAGCTGTCATCTTCGAAAGGTCAAGTACTTGCAAAAGTGCAGTTATCCCTATCCCTATGGAGAATTGGAGAGTATTTGGAACACAATAAAGATATAAATATTTACTTCCGAAGTGTAAATACATAGTAATCAAGATCATAAGAAATGTCGGTAAAAGTTCTTACTCGTTGATTGATTGATTAGTTTGGTACCAACAGTCAGAGTCTTCGAATCCCCGACACCTCAGTCTTTAGGCTTTTTGTGCTCTTGGTTGTACCGTTTATGTGAAGAGACCAGTGTAGTCATTATCAGGCTCAATAGTCTTTTCACTAGGTCCTTCTTGGGTAAATCCTCCGTTGGATGTTCTATTCCTAGGAGTCTATATCTCCAATGAGACAGTGATTCACATTCGAAGATAATGTATATGAGGTTGTTTCCTCCTCTTCCGTACACAACCGACAGATAGGTTCAACCCTAGATATGCCAATTGTATGCATGTGTTTCCTTAGGGTACCGGTGAGTAACCCTGTCACTTTCCTTAACTGGCTTCTGCTGAGGTTTAATATTTCGTTAGTCAGCGACTCCGAGGGTTTTTGGACCAGGAGTTTGCTATGTTCCTGCTTTGGCACTTGGTCTGCAGTTTTGTTTGAATCCACCGAGATGTACAGCCACGTGCTGCAGTTTTTGATTTTCCAAATGCTGATTCTCTCGTTCATCGGAGGGTGAAATCATTTTTTTAAATATAATAATTATAGTAAATATACTTTTTATTTTCGTGATATAAAAAATCTTGTATACGGACTAAGTTGAATAGTACAGATTCCTTAAAAAATGTTTATTCTGTCGGATACATTTATATTACAATAAATATTCTCAGCATGTTAATTTATGGCAGGAACGAAATTTGCTCTGTGAAATTTTTTGAATTGAGTCATCATCTAAAAAACAAAGCAGAAACATTCAAATATTTATATAACATCATTTTCCCGAAAACTTACAACTTTTTCTGCAAAATAAAGACGGGTAATTAAGCCAGTTATCTTCTTTTCAATTGTTCCCAAATAAATTTTTACGTTGAATAAATTCATGGAAGAATCTGTTCCTGAAATATCAAATTGAAAACATATTATAAGTTTGGTTTACATTTTAAAATAAATTTACCACATTAAAAACAAAATTAAAGCCGCTTTAAAATATGTACAGTTTTTTAGAATATAAAATATTTCAACTGACCAAGTAATCCTAGAATCGGCCCTCTATCACAAGACAACAAATCAAATATTTCTTCAATGCCTTGTAATATTGATCTAAGTTTAAATTCTGCTTTCCTTACATTTTCCTCATGTTCATTGGCCTAAAAAATAGTTGTTCACAACACATATAGAACATGTGTAAATTATGGAAACACGAAGATAAAATAACAAAATTTTGCAAACGTTCGACTTGAAAATCTTACCTCTTTGGTAGCCGTTTCTAATTGTATTCGTAAAAATTCTAAATTGTGCATACGTTCCTTTTCTTTTAACTGACTGATTTCGATTTGTTGATCTAAAAAAATAAAAATAAAAATTATAATTAGTAAATAAAGGTCCAAATATTTGGTACGATAAAACGACGATCACGGCATTTTTAGTTACTTTTCTACTTATCAGAATAAAATATAAATTTACCAGCCGTGAATACAATTTTCACTTAATAGATAGCGCAATTAACAGTCTACGGGTTATCAAAACTTCAGGCCGTTGTCAGATCAATTGGTAAAATTCTTCAGTTTAGTTTGACATTTATTGGCATTCGATCATCGTCTTGTATGTATGTAAATTGGGGTGACCTTCACTGAGACCTAAAAGATCCCCCCTTACTTCTACTTAGTTCCTGAGGAAGATACTCGGGGTTTTTCCCATGCTTTCAGAGTGTTTGGTTCCTGGCCCGTACACTCATATTCCAGTTCCTTCTATTGCTTTTGAGCCGTCTGTGTACCATTGAATGGTATTCTTACCAAGTCTGGTAATGGAATTTGGATCCCATTCCTTCTTGCTGCTTAATTCTGTAACGAATTTCTTTGAAAAGTTATACTTTTTCATCATACCATCTTGTGGCATGTCCTAGGTTTTCTGATTTCTAATAAGTAAGGAGGTGGTTTTTTTTCAATGATTCCCTCTCTACTTAGTCTGTAACTTGTTCTATCTGAAACACTTTCCACTACCATATGTAGTGGTGTGAGGTTGAGAATCACTTCCATTGCTGCCGTTGGGCATGTTCTCATTGCTCCTGTAATGCAGATACAGGCTGGTCTTTGAATTTTGGAGAGGTTTTCTCTCGTTGTCAATAGGCTAGTTCTACTACTCCACGCAATGGCTCCATAAGTGATAATTGGTCTCACTATGGCAGTGAACAACCAGCTCAGGATTTTTGGGTAACAACCCCAAATTCTCCCTGCTAGATCATCCTCTTAGTTTTTTTGGTGCTTTTGAATTAATTGTTTCTTTAGGATTAAAAAAACAGCTATCTTCATACCTAATTCATACAACACCTGCTGCGGCAAGACAAAGTCATGGCAAAAGGTAGGGTGAACACAGATATGGCTTTGAGGAAGCCAGACGGTAAATATACCGAAAATGAGTGAAACTCTTACTAGAAACTCATTTTCCTGGGAGTAGCCCAAATAGGGGAGATAGTCCTCTCGAAGGTCATAACAGACCTTCGAGAAAAAGTACTACAATGGCTAAGCACATTTGTAATAACGAACGGTTAAAATGGGCTATGAACACCTTTTCACCATTCAAGGCACCGGGAGCTGATGGAATTTTCCCAGCATTGCTCCAGCAAGGACAAGACGAAATTCTACCACATTTGGTTAGAAGATCAGTCGAAGCAGCTTAGGAACTGGGTTATATACCAGGAGCATGGAGAAGGGCAATAGTAACCTTCATTCCAAAAGCTGGAAAAAGGGACACAACAAACCCCAAATCCTTCAGACCAATTAGCCTAACATCGTTTGTGCTCAAAACGATGGAAAAAGCTATTGACAATTACATTAGAGCGGAAATCCTAGAGAGACTACCTCTCCACCCGCATCAGCATGCTTACCGGGCAGGCAGATCTACGGAGACTGCACTGGTACAACTGACGGAGGATATACGAGGTGCTCTAGACAACCAAGAAGCCGAAGTATGCGCCTTTTTGGATATAGAAGGAGCTTTTGACAATACTCCTCATGAGGCTGTCAAAAGAGCATTAAATAGAAGAGGTGTGGACAGCACAACATCCAATTGGATGTCGGAACTGCTCACCACTAGAGTAGCAGAGACGAGGACGAGCAAAGACATTGTCTCCATCTGTACAACTAGAGCATGTCCACAGGGAGGAGTAGCATCCCCATTAATGTGGAGCCTGACAGTTGACGAACTCCTCAAAACCATTAAACTTAATGGGAGCGAGGTTGAATGGAGACAGGAAGTCAAGTATTTAGGTTTGACTCTAGACAGTAAACTCCTGTGGAACAAACACGAAAAGGAGATTATATACAAAGCAAAAATGGCTGGTGTGCAGGAATCTGGCAGGGAGAAATTGGGGGTGCAACCCAAAAATCCTGAGCTGGATGTACACTGCCATAGTGAGACCAATTATCACTTATGGAGCCATTGCGTGGAGTAGTAGAACTAGCCTATTGACAACGAGAGAAAACCTCTCAAAAATTCAAAGACTAGCCTGTATGTGCATTACAGGAGCAATGAGAACATGCCCAACGGCAGCCATGGAAGTTATTCTCAACCTCACACCACTACATATGGTGGTGGAAAGTGTTGCAGAAAGAACAAGATACAGACTAAGTAGAGAGGGAATCATTAGAAAAAACCACCTCCTTAATTCTTAGAAATCAGAAAACCTGGGACATGCCACAAGATGGTATGATGAAAAAGTATAACTTTGTCAAAGAAATTCGTTACGGAATTAAGCAACAATAGAAGGAATTGGGATAGGAGTGTACGGGCCAGGAACCAAACACTCTGAAAGCTTGGGAGAAGCCCCTAGTATCTTTCAAGCGGAAATTCACGCCATAAGAAAGTGTGCCCAGTTCAATATTGATAAAGGATATAGAAGGCAAAGGATTATCATAATGTTGGATAGTCAAGCAGCCGTTAAAGCACTGAGCTCTTGTGTTATCAGTTCCAAAATGGTGTGGGAATGCCTAGGCAAACTAAATGAACTAGGCGAGAACAATATAGCCACCTTACTGTGGATTTCAGGACACACTGGGATAGAAGGAAATGAAATAGCAGATGAACTGGCAAAGAGGGGCACTAGAACACCCTTTTGGGGGCCGGAACCCTTTTGCGGTATCAATGTAATATTGGAAGAAATAGGCAAAGCCGAAAAAAAAGAGAAGATCGGACCATTGGAAATATTTAGTAGGACTTGGACAATCAAAGATTCTTCTGGGTGACTACAACCTGCACTAAGAGTTTTAACAGGCATCCTTACGGGACATTGTCGCCTGAATGGGCACCTGAAAAAGTTCAAAATAGTGGAGGAAGAAGAATGTAGATTCTGTGGTATGGAAGAAGAAACCTCCATCCACATACTTGCGAACTGCACAGCAATTCAGAATACTAGGGCACAACACCTTGGAGATTACTGGATAGAAGAGGGACATTTACCTAAGTTAAAGCCTGCAGATATCCTAAAATTCCTCCGGGAAATAGGACTAAAGGAGTTACTAGTCTCTGAGACTTTCCTCAGGAACTAAGTAGAAGTAAGGGGGCACAATAGATCTTTTAGGTCTCAGTGAATGCCACCCCAATTTACATACATACATACATACCTAATTAATGAGACAAATCTGCAGTGTGTAGTTAAGCGCATTAAAGTGCCCAAGTAGTTAAACATTAAATGTCAAGAGATAGTAACATCTTTCTTAAGTTATTTTGAACAAAAAGTGCGGGACCGCTTCTTCCGTTCAATGCTGTAAGAGACGTAAGTTATACTATTTACATTCATTATTATTAATAATAATGTTATATATTCAAACGTAGAAGATTGAAAGTTTTTAATATTAGATTAGGTTAATGAAACTTGATATATTTTTATATAGACTGATTGATTACTGTTTCTTGTGTCTTATCCACCCTTTGTACATAAATAAATACTTAGGTATATTAAATAAATCTGAGACTATTATACAAGCCTTTTATATCTAAATAAACAACTTCGATTCATGAATTACAAAGCACAGGCCAATAAAAAAGAACTGCCAGATTGACATTTCTATTTTTCTTAAAGTAAAGAAAAAAAACTACAGATTGGCAATGTATGAAAACTACTTGCTCGCTCTCCAACTAGTTGGAGGCTGGACTAGCTCTGGAGTTATTTTTTATCAAATGTGAACACAGCTCCTCCAAGCCCTGCTATAGACGTACAGGAAAAATTGCGCCCCCACCTGGCGATTTATACGATTCGAAGGACTTTATGGTCCTTTGAACCGGATCATAGGGGATGCTTCTTGCCGCCACCCAATCCGTCACTGTGTACTGTCGTCGGGAACTCTAAGACGTCATTGTACGTTCTTTCTGGTAGACGTGGAAACGACATCGGATCTCTGGATAGGATCTTGTGAATTTTGACTGCAGCAGGTATCTCACTAATATTCTGGCAAAACTTTCTCCAATATTCATTATTGGCTTTCCTTTTCGTTTTGTTGTCTAGACTTATAATAATAATTTATCAAACAACTATGACTTCCAAACCTACTCATTTCTCAGTTTAAAAACATTAAAGATTGACAATAGCACGCTTACTACATTTGTCGTAATATGGACGGTGTCGTATAGAAAAGAATCAATATATATTTAGTTTTGTATACTAATAACTCAAAAACAATAATTTATTGGGTGTTAACTTTAGTACAGCATTCGTTGTTATACATTTAGTTATTGGAGTTCCTTTACTTAGTAATTACTTGTGTATTTTCTTTACTCTAAAATAGTAGTAACCTCTTATTTTTTTTTATAAGTACTGATGGAAACAACAATGTAGACATAGATTTTTCGAAATATATTCAATTTGACATATAATTTTCAAGAAAGTAAAATCTAACGAAAGTCTCCCGTTTTTGTTCTTCGAGCGGGGATTTAACTGGGATAATTTCAGGTAAGACCAAACATTTGAAGTGGTTTTATTTACCAAATTTGAAATTTACAGGCTGGTTCTTTTATTGCAGAACTTAGCAACGAGGTAAACAGTCGATTTATTTTGTTTTGATTGGCTCCAAATTAAAATTTGACAAGCTAGAGAAAAAAACCATAATTTTTCGTTACAAAAAATATTCTAACCTATTTTAGTTTGAATATCCTGGAGTGCATCCTCTAACAATTCTATCTCGTGATTAAGTTCATTAACGTAATTGAATAATGCAAAATTTTCTTCTTCTTGCTTCAGATATAGAGAAGCCATTTTATTGACATCATCTTCTTTACAGAATGCCTAAAAATACAGAAGATATATTATAGTTAATTTGGTATCTGGTTTGACAGTTATTGTGTATCATATCATTAAATTAACAACATTCTGGGAAGATTAAAAAAATCCATTTCTGTTTTTTTTTGGAAAATACACACAGCTTTCGGTTTGAATAAAGATGTACTTTGTACATTTCTTTACAAATACTTTTAAATAATTGATGGAAAAAAAGATAAAAAAATAAAAATAATAATTAGTATCCATTTAAAAGCAAAAAATTTATCAGGTTAATACTTTTTTTTAGGTCGTGATGGGAAACTCATGTTCGAATGGGTCCAGGACCCAAACAGTGTTGGACTCATCCCCAAGGGGATACCTACCAATCAAACCCACCTCAAACTCACCGTTACCCCAGCCTCGGAATCACTACCTTAGCATACTTCGAGACGGACGGCGGTCCCTCGCGCACTCTCCGCTCACACCGTCATCTTCTCCCTAACTATCACTCATACCTCTCATGCCATACCGAGTCCTCCCTCCCCCTAACCATGCTCTCTACTACTCCATCCCTTCCTCCATTATCTCCACCATGCTATCCCAATACACCGCTTTCCCCCAATTTCCTCTCCAACTTCTTCAGTACTTCCTCGTTCCTCCAGCATCTTAACACATGCCCTACATCATCCTCCACTTCACAACTCTCGCACACTTCAGTCTCTCTTTTCCCAATCTTGTGGAGGTACCCTACTTTTGACGCATGTCCAGTGAACACCTGTGTCAAGAAGTAGTTCACCTCCGCGAATTTCAGGTTCATCCAATCTCTCCTATTCCCAATCGTTCCTTTTAGCGAGCCTACATACTCCTAACTCCCACTCCTCCCCAGCCACGCTGCCCTCACTTCCCCCTTCTCTGTCGCCTTTAACATGTGAGTTTTGAAGGATAATTGGCTATCTAACCACACCCCTAGGTATTTCACAGACCCCCACTTCCCTCGTCTTGCTCCGTCCCTTCACTAGCAACCCCCACCGTCTTATCTTCCGCCACTTCCAGTCCACACCGCTCTATCTTCTTCTCAATCTTCCTACACGTTCTCCTCGCCTTTCTTTCTATCTCCGCCTCTCCCTTTGCCGTACTTACCAGACACACATCGTCCGCATGCACCGTAATCTCACACCCCTCTTCACATACTATCCCAAAACCTCATCAAACACACACTTCCAGAGCGTCGGTCCAAGCGGGTCCAGCGGGTCCAGCGGGTCCAGCGGGTCCAGCGGGTCCAGCGGGTCCAGCGGGTCCAGCGGGTCCAGCGCCGAGATGCATGATTTCCCCTTCGCAAACCCGTGCTGGTTTACCCTAGAACCCATAACACAGCAGGCTGATTGTCCTGTAGTCCCCCGCCCGCTACCCCTCTCTACCCGCCTTCTTCAGCAGTATCACCCTGGGCACCTTCCATCCTTCTGGACACTCTTCCTCCTTCAGCACCCTGTAGAATAGCTCCCAGAAGTACTCCCCATTGTCATCATATCCCCCTTCAGGCCATCTATCTCTGGGGCTTTCCTTACTTTAATGTTTCTTCCAATACTTTCTTTCTCTCTTTCATTATATCCGTCTTCACATACCTATGCAAGCTTTCCTCATCCACCAGCATCCTCCAACTACTCACTCTTTCCCCCAGCCATTCATCACATGCTGTTATTTCAATGAATGACGAACCCCCTTCAACCCTCACGAAGGTGGGCAGTAGTTCATCATTCAGCACCGCCAGCCCGTTGGATGTCAACACTTCCTCCAGGATCTCCCCTCTCCTGTCCATTTTCTCTCTCTCTCTCTCTGCCCTCTATAATACTTACCCAATCTAATCTCATTTTTTCCCAGTAAGCATCCGCTTTTTCCAATTCCGCCCTTACCACTGCTCATTTTCTCCCTTAAAACTTTAATCACCTTTGTCCCTTTCCCAATCAATTTCTCTATTTTCCCCCTCACTCCTTCATCTTCCATCCACGGGTCTATTCCTACCATCTTTATGGTTTTTGTTCTCCTCCCCGCTACCCTAGCTCCTGTCACCCTTTCCATCTCCCCCAGAATTCCCCTCACCTCAACCCCCTTCTCTGCCTCTATACCCACCAGGCAAATACTAACAATATCTAACTAACATGAATTTTTAACAGTAATATTGACAAAACAACCTAAAATATAGCTGGCCTGTTGGCTCTGCTAGTGCGAAAAAAAAATAATTGGTAATATTTTCGTAATATCAATGCCAATATTTAGAAACAAGATTCAAGGCTGTGCTCGGCCTTGAGCAAGAACTTTGATACGTTTTACATGGAAGAAGTGTTAGAAACGAATTCACCATGTCCATGCTCAGCCCTGAGTATCGTTTTGTAACATGTCTATCGTCCTGTTTCGATTTTATAGAATAAATCCTTTTAATTACCGCTCGTGGTCTCATTAGCCACTTCCAATTATAGTTCTGTGATCCCAAATTCTTCAACCCTGACCATAAGACAATTGACGTCTGCCAACGGATGCTTCCATTTTTTCCAACGCCACGAGGGACAACCCTTTTCGTTTTTCGTTATCGACCCTCTTGGAGGAAAGACCTCCTTTTTTTATCGCTTTTATACATTTACATACCTTTCCTATCTAATTAATTTTGCTGTGGTAAGTTCAAAATCATAATTTATAATTAATAAGCTTCTTCTAAAGTACCCACTGATATAATTTTTGTATGCATTCCTTATTTTTTTACAGAGATTAAATTCAACACGTGGTCATAAACTGTTCTTTTATACTAATATGGTAGTTTTAAACCAAATATTCTTTTATAATTCACTGTTTTACTTTTGTGCAAACATTTGCAAGCTTTTTCTGTTGCAGAATAACTTTTTTAACGATAAGATAACATTTTTATAACAGAATGAATCTGTTAACCTATAAAATATTATTTCGTACCGCCAGTGCCGGTTTCATATATTTCTTTAGCACGATATTTTTTCATATAACTACATAACTTTTTGCTATAATTAGTTTCTTTCAGATCATTAGTATATTTTTTAATTTAGCCGATACTTGCTTTTTTACTGTTTTAACATGGGACATATGATGTTGGAAAGCTTTCAGTAAATTAAATCAATTTTTTACTTTCAAACAACTGCCTTCCTTTTTTTAACCTGAAAAGCTGACCAACATAATGTGCCCATTACATTCAAGTTCCTATATATCCCTGAACCACCTGTACTTCTAGGAAAGCACAGCCCAACCCTAGGATATAAGCCCTAGGCGAGGACAAAAGCCCTAGACCAAAATACCGCCCTAGACCAGGACACAGCTGTTGGGATACCGTATAAATCAAGACTATCTACCTATCTTCTTCGAGATCTTCTCAAGACTTCTTAGAGGCAAGACCTACCTACATTCTTCAGGATACAACCACTTCATATTCATAAGCTAAGTACCTAAGTACAAATTCTCCTCAATTTTTTTCATTTCCTGTGGCAGATAAATAATAATAAATTTGTTTTAAATCCTATTCTCTTTAATTTTCTTAAATCCTCAACTTTAAAAGTTGAGGGAGATATCGCCCGGGATAAAATTTTAAATATTCTGTTTTTTAAGTAATTTCTTTTATTTTTTTGATTTCTGTTTAAACTTATCTAAAGTCTACAAGGCGTTTCTACCTTTTCCGCCTTAATTTTTTTAATTCATTGGTATTTTTATCGACGTCAAAAAGGTAGTGGCGCCCTCAATTTTTACAACCTTCCTGTAAGACTTGTGCGACATAAACTTGGGGTCGAATCACCCTTGAGAGGAGTCTTTAGCCGGAGCCCTTCAAGCTGGCGCCCCCCTTACCGTTACAGTTTAAAATACGGACATACATAAGAATTTTAGTGTTTCTTATTATGGGCTTTCATTAAAACATGGTTTCCTTTGATATCATTGTTTATGGAGTAACAGTATCTAAAACTCTTCGACTTCGACTTCAAGCATAATGTCAAATTTTTGGACTTATTTGTAAATTTTTTGAAGTGTCATTTTGCCATATATTAATATACTATTGTCAAATTTTTAGCAAGCTGCGTCATTTTCTTTTGTGTTTGACAGCCATTGAAACAACTTCGTGAAATTTTTGTGTCTCATTTGTCTATAATTATTACCTGTATTTGTTGCATTGTATTTTCTAGCATTATCAATTGATTCTGTAGATTCTGAACCTGTAGATCTTTCTTTTTTCGCTCTTTTTCCTCCAAATCTTTTAAAATTCTTTTTTGTCCTTTGACGCTTAAAAATTCTCTTAGAGTAACGTCATGATCCAGTTTCCTTTGAATTTCTCGCATTTCCTTAAAATAAATTATCATTATATTAAAAAATAAATAAGATTAAATTGCAGCTGCAAATTGTATTGAATAATTTTAAATTACAATTCGAAAAGAAGATTACACGTGATTTAAAATAGAAAAATTCGTTATAGTTCGGGATCCGGCAGCAAAATCAAAACGTTCATTCAATTTCATTCATTTAACTCAATTTTTCACATATTTTGAAGAATAGGGGAATACACTTTTTACAAGGTCCCAATTAAAAAATGCCCGCAAATAATTTAAATTAAAATAATGTTAATTAATTTTCGAAAAAAAATTTCATTCACTTATTTGTTAAATACATTGCTATGAAGTGGATGATATTTTATTTAACAAATACGTGAATAACATTTTTTTCGAAAATTAATTAACATTATTTTAATTTAAATTATTTGCGGGCATTTTTTAATTCGCACCTTGTTGAAAGTGTATTTCCCTATTCTTCAAAATATGTAAAAAATTGAGTTTAATTAACCACAACATGATGGACGTACTGATTTTGCAGCCGGATCTTAGATTATTATTACCTCTGTATGTGCCAAATAGTCGCTTTGTGCTCGTTTTTTTAAAGCAGTTAGTTTTGTGCACCACTCTTCGCGCTGATCAAAGGCGACTGTAGCTTGTTCAATTAATTCTACCATGTATTTTTTTCTGCTTTGCATTTCCTTCAGTAATGATTCCCATATTGTATTGTAACCTGCTCTAAAATTTTAAACCATTCTAAATTCATTTGAAAAGTGAATTTTCATTAATAACGTTCAAAGGTTTTTCCTTAAATTGTTATTTCTACTTTATTATTGTTCAAACCACTTTCAAATTATATATTAAAGTGTTTTTAATCCATCTGAAGATGATTTAAAATATAATAAACTGAAATTAAGTATAAATCAATCGTATTAAACTAGATTATCGAGTACACTATTGACATTTTGATCTCAATTTTCAGTTGTATATCTGTCAATTTTCATATATTATATTTTTTATCCAAATGTGATTACTTTTATTTGGGTACATTGTTTAATATACATAAGGAAATATAGAGACGTTTTTATCCAATCTTGAACAGTTTGATTTCCCATATTTTTTTCAATCTTTCAACTTAGCTTCCCACACTAACCTACAAGCTCCAATCTTCGACATTCGTTTGGAAAAAAGTGAATTGTTGGTCCAGGGAGAAAAAGTTGCAATCGAATACATATCAATGGAAATAATAGTTATTTATTGTATAAGTGTATTAGATAGTGTTTTATCCAAGCAAGAAAGTTTTAATTTTCTTAAGAGGATAAAACGCAACCAAAACACGAAAGCGATACGTCGTTTTATCCACAATCACAGCCATTTAGAATCAGATTTCATCAAAAAATTTGGGAGGTGTTGAATGGTTGCTCTTGATTCAAGATTGTATCTTTCATTATTCCACTAGTGGATAAAGTGGTACTTTATATGCTTCATAAGAGTGGATTAAATTCCAATTATAATGTGATTGTGAATAAATAATATTGACTTATTTAGACTGGATGAGGACGAGCTCAATGTATGCAAATTGGTTCTAAGAATAAGAGGGCGTTGGTGTTCCATTTGCACTAGAATGGTAGGCGATAAGGCAGGAGTTTACAATAGGAATAATATTGTGAATAATATTGTGATCTCTTGAACTGAAACTAACTTCCCTCTTCTTGTAAAGGGGGAAGGTGTAAGTGAATTCTAACATAATATATTTAACACTCAGTATAATAGTTTGTGTAATAATTCCAAGGCTTAATTATTAATTAATTAGTAGACATCACCTTGAGTTATTACAACAAACTAAGTAGACGTGCCGAGAGAGACTATAAATAGATATTTGTTAGAATACACGAGGTTCCTTTTTAAACATAAACTTGAGAGTCAACCTCTGCCCTACTTGTGGCCAGTCGTTATGTTTTGGGTATGGAGGGTAGAAGGAAGGAGCACCATCCTGTATGGGTGACAAGTTGAAAAAGTGTCCACCTGTAAACAGCAAATTATAATTCGAAGATTCACCGAAATGGCGCTCGTGTAGCTAATGGAAATGATGTGAATTTAGGGTTATAAACCGAGTGAAGTGTGCTGGGTTGAAAAATTTAGTATTTTTCGTGACTTGTGTAATTGAGAAATATGCAGTATTTAAAATCTCAATTATTCACGTAGTATTTCCTTTTTTAATTTTGTATCTTACTCTAATAATTCATGGCGCTATTTTTAAAATCTTTCCACTTGCTACTATGGCGCCACCTTAATTTGCTTCCTTTCGATGGACACTTTTTAATACATTCAGATGGTGCTCCTTCCTTCTACCCTCCATAGTTTTGGGATACTACTCAAATTATATGTATGTAGGTAATCCCAGTAAACAATAATAGTATATTGTATAATTAGTGGGAAAAGCATAATATTCCCAAACGACTGTGATAATTACCAGACGAGGAGCGTAGCGACGAGTCTGGTATCGCAGGAGTTTGGGAATATACTTTTCCCACGAATTATACATACTATTTTTTCTTCGATCGTTGATTTACATTTAAAAAATTAATTAAAAAATATTTCATTCAAGATGTAATCAAGTAAGTTTAGATAGGTTTCTCTATGTTCATATTGAAATATAGAAGTGGTAACCATGGAAATTACTTTGTTATGACAAAAGTAATAGTATATTACATACCTAGCGGGGAAGTAGATCATTACAGCCCAGGCTTTGTTAGAGAACCGAGGCGCGTAGCGCCGAGGGTCGCTAAAAGCCGTGGCTGGAATGATCCTTCCCGCGTGGTATGTATACTATTTTATTCACAATCGCTTAGTTACAAGCTTTTAAAAACATTAATTTTAAGAAAATTTGTTATCATATATTAATGCTTTTTTCGACAATGAACGTCATGAAACGGTTGCTAGGCAACATTACTAAGTACCTATAGTTTGACATCTATCATAAACGTACCAATATCAAATAAAGTTGCCAAACTAAACATAATGTCTGAATTGGAATTTACCTGCACTCCTCCGGAAGTCCGAGAAGCTGCGGGCACTGCGATGGACGGAATAATTCCAGAGAAAAGTAAAGAAAGGTATGAGAAAAATATTGTCATACTTCAGAAAAGTGACACATACTTCAGAAAAGTGACACATGCTTCTAGCCGGAAAAGTACTTTTCCGGCTAAGGCGTGGAAGTGAAAGTAAGTAATGAGTCACTTCCCTACCGTTTTAAACGTAAGAAATGTCTATATTACTGACCGATTGTGAATAAAATAATTTTCAAGCCGGTTTTGTTTGATTCGTTGTATTTTATAAGGAATTAAAAAATAATTAGTAAACATGAACACTGATAGTGTTCAAGAATATCGTTATAAATTAGATGTTTCTTTTATTTCTTTTATAACAACTTTATCAATATAAAAATTAAAACCATTATTTGTTTCATTTTATTGTAATAATCCATTTGTAACATTACCGCACGCTATAGCAGTGCGGTAAGAATATTACCGCACTGTTATTTTCTAATTGCTTAGCAGCTGGCCACTATTCTGGAATGTTGAGCTTTGCGCATAGAAAACAGGTCAAAATAGTGTCACTTTTCCCACGATCGGAGAAAAAGATATTTATATTATAATGGTTTTATATTGGAAGCAGCTTATCCTATAACCAGAACTTATTACAACGGCACTGTTATTGGAATCTGTGACCTTTGCTGTGTGTATTGCGAATCGATTTAGATGTTGGTTGTAAACAAAGTGTGTTGTCAGTATAGCGGGTTATTCATATTCGAATTTATAAAAGGGGGGTTAATTGATTTGCAATAATTTTTATTTATCATGAGCGTATGATAAAATTTTCGTAGGGGGTTAATTTTGTTATAAAAATTTCGGTCATGTGCGTATGATGAAACTTGTTCAAGGAATGTATTTATTTATAAAAATTCCTATATCATGGATGTACGATAAAAATTTAAAATGTACATCTATCATGGGAGCACCATTAAATTTGCCATAGTATTTAGGATTAGGAGTCAATAACCTCCTTGCAAAAAATCCGTCCAAAACAGTTTGTTAAACCAAATATCTCGAAAAGAACATTACTAGTTCTCTACCTATATCTAATAATTATTATACCTTTCTTTTAACAGATGATCTATTTCTTCCCTTAGTTTTTTATTTTCAGTTAAAATCCCACAAAACCTTTTGACGGCGTTTTCTAATCGATCTTTTAAGATCTTAATCGATTGTTTTCCAATTTTCAAACGATTTTCATAGTCTTGGTCTGTTATAATTGATTTGGGGCGTAGATTTTGACTGTCCACTTCCATCTGGAAAAAATTTAATAGTTCTAATATTTGATATTATTTAACAAGGTGCGTTTTAAGCTATATTAATGTAGGCACACAACATGCTATATCATTCATCAATGACATTAATAACGATTTTTTATTAATAAATGATTTTGGTATAGGCAACCAAACATACAATGATATTGAAAAAGAAGCTTACTTCTAGTATAGAATTCTTACCTATAGTTTTTATTATATTATTCTACAAATCTATAATTATTAGTGTTGTATGTATGTATGTAAATTGGGGTGACATTCACTGAGACCTAAAAGATCTATTGTGCCCCCTTACTTCTCCTTAGTTCCTGCGGAAAGTCTCAGAGACTAGTAGCTCCTTTAGTCCTATTTCCCGGAGGAATTTTAGGATATCTGCAGGCTTTAACTTAGGTAAATGTCCCTCTTCTATCCAGTAGTCTCCAAGGTGTTGTGCCCTAGGATTCTGATTTGCTGTGCGGTTCGCAGGTATGTGGATGGAGGTTTCTTCTTCCATGCCACAGAATCTACATTCTTCTTCCTCCACTATTTTGAGCTTTTTCAGGTGCCCATTCAGGCGACAATGTCCCGTAAGGATGCCTGTTAAAACTCTTAGTGCAGTTTTACTTTGACTTATGCATTCATTTGATCTCAACAGGTTGTAATCACCCAGAAGAATCTTTGATTGTCCAAGTCCTACCAGATCTTTCCAATGGTCAGATCTCTTTTTTTCGGCTTTGCCTATTTCTTCCAATATTACATCGGAGCTGATACTGCAAAAGGGTTCCGGTCCTCAAAAGGTTCCAGTCCCCCTCTTTGCTAGTTCATCTGCTATTTCATTTCCTTATATCCCTGTGTGTCCTGGAATCCACAGTAAGGTGACTATATTGTTTTCGCCTAGTTCATTTAGTTTGCCTAGGCATTCCCACACCATTTTGGAACGGATTATTAGTGTTAAATCATCTAAAAAAGTTTTAAAAAATACTTAAACAGTGACATTCGAACCGGCGATTTTGACAGTACTCACAAATGAATATTCTTAGTTTTTAAATATTGAGAAAAAATAATACAACTTGTACGGTCGACGGAACTGTTTTGTAACTAAGACGAATATTAAAAGGGCAATCTCATACCTGATTGCACCAATTTATCTCAAATAATTTAAGGCTTAACAAAGTGCAGCTTACTGATAATTTCAGATGACGGTGCAGCGAGCTTAAATTCTTAAGCCTGGCTTACTTGTTAAGCCAAGGAGGTGCAATCGGGCATAAAACATGTAAATTTAAATATAGAAACATATTTACAAAAAAAGTTGGTAAAAACACATATTTTAAAAAATGGAAACAGCCAATGTTTCCCAACTGTCTTTGATTATATAAATTTTCCAAATGTTTAAAACCCTGGTTATTTCTTATTGAATAATTATTGCACCTCATCATTAATTATTGCAGTTCGCTATGGCAATACTTTTAGACTATTGATGTAAATATGTTTTTTAATATAGTCGTTTTTATCAATTGCTATTGCTTCCGGCAATTTGTGTACTTTTGTGGCTCTTGTCGAATAATTTTGGACAGTGTTTCACTAACGTCCTCAATAACCTATCTTAGACAGGAATTACTAATTTGAAGGGTACAGGGGAAAAAGGGGCTAATTCAAGAAGAATCTCGAATTGAGTTAGTAACGATATTCCATTGTTTGGTTTGATTAGTTTCTTCTGTTAAAATTGTACAGGCTAAAAACGAGCCTAGTCATGTTAAATAATTAAAAGAAAAAAACAGGTACTGGAATAGAAGGGGCTAAGTCAGAGCGCTACAGGTAAAGAAGGGGCTAAGTCAGCTGTGAAGCCAACTACACTAGCGCTGTGTATGTTGTTTACTTCATTCAGTGTATCATTGTTTTGTGAGAAGTTTAAGCGTTTAAAAGCTATTTTAAGATGGAAAGTGGTAGTGATGATCATGGGGAAGTATTAGAAGAGCGTAATGTTGTAAGTAATACGAGAAAGCGGAAGAAGTTTGGTCGCATGGCAGATGTGAGTAAAAAGCTGAATTTACAAAGCCACACATTAGGCCCTGATTGCTATTGCAGTAAGCTAAAATGTTTTGAAATTGTCCCTGCAAAAAGTAGAGAAAAAATTATTAAGCATTTCAACCTGATGTCGTCTGTTGATGAACAGAACACCTAACTTTGTGGGTTAATTATCTTTCAGGAAATCCAAAACCGCCGTCCTCGCAAAGACGAAGCTGAGGCTAGTTTGCGTGAAGCTTCTTATTCGTACAGAGTTAGATACTTAGATGAAGAAAACCTTGTTAAAGAGGCTCAAGTATGTCGCAAAGCATTTTTGTCTATACATGGAATAGGCAAGAAGAAATTGGAAGTTCTTCAAAAAGGGTTAAAATTAACTGGAATGGCTCCCAAGGACAAAGGGGGAAAGCATTCTTCTGCTCACAAAATATTGCCTAAGAAAAAAGCAAACGCAGTAAATGAGCACATACGTTCATTTAAAGGAAGAAAAGGTCATTACAACCTATCTGAGTCAAGTAAAGTTTACTTAGCTGAAGAGCTAAATATAAAAAAATGTATGATTTATATACTGACAAGTATAAAGATTTGCCTGTATCATACGAGACTTACAGAACAAAATTCTCGACTGAACACAACATATTTTTTGGATATGCAAGAAAGGACACGTGTAGCACTTATTACGAACTTATTGCTAAAATGAAGCCCTTGGAAACAGAACAGGCTCACCTGTCAGTGACCACTGATGCTGGTTTGGTTGAAGACATAAACAAAAAATTAAACAAGCTCAAAACAGAACACTTATTGCATAAAAAACAGGCAGAAATATTTTATGCTAGAAAAAGAACTTTTAAAAATAGAAGCAAGATACATTCATCAGAGGAAGCAATTTGTTTTGATTTCCAAAAAAATCTTCCCGTTCCAAATATTGCTACTAATAGTTATCCAGTTACAATTTTAATGATCATGTATTGGCTACCGGTACAAGTGTGTTTTACACATACCCTGAAACCATTGGTAGCAAAGGAAGCGATGATGTATGCTCATTGATCCACCACTTTGTATATAATTTTCTGGATATGAATGTTCGGCGCCTATATGTGTTTTGTGACTCCTGTGGGGGACAAAATAAGAATTATACAGTTTTTAGGTTCCTTCACAGTTTACTCCATACTGAGAAAAGGTTTGACGAAATAAAAGTATGTTTTCCGATTCGAGGTCATTCCTACATGGAAACTGATAAGAATATGAGAATAATAGAACAAAAAACCAAAGTTGAACTCCCTAGCCAATGGGCAGATGTTTTTCGCGAGGCAACAAGATATTTACTGGCATTGCCTCACAAGGAAAAGTAAACCTGTGAGTAGTAGAGCTAGGTTCATGTACAACAAAAAGTTATTGTATAAATAAGAAATAAAATAAATGTTTTGTCACAAGACATATGGTAACACAAGTTATTTTTTTATGACTTGCCTCTTTTTATCCCAGTAATCAACTGACTTAGCTCTTTTTTAACCTGTATTCTGGTACTTTAGTCAGTTTCTGTGTTGTACCATATAGCAACGCATAACAACTAAAATTTGATAATTTGCAAGGATACACTCAACAACATAGGAGATCAAAAACACTTATTTAAGTACTGAAAATAGCAAAAATAGTTATAGATATGAGTCTTGGAACTTAAAAATGGCTCTCCTGAAAAATTTGTAAAATCTGACAGCCCCTTTTTCCCCTGTACCCTTCATTTTGATATTGGCTTTATGAGTATGAAGTCTTTCATGTCTAGTCACTAATAGTTCAGGATTACCGGTAAACGCTTTTGATTTGCATCTCCAAATTATTTAGCCGTACTTTTGTTGCTTAAAGATAACAATTTCTTTTCCACGATTGTTTTCTATTAATTTTGCTTCCATAACTACCAAAATTTTACAAAAATTACACACAGCAAACTAATATACGCCTGGTATACTTTATTTATTAAATACAAAACATTTGCGACCAAAAAAACAATATTATGTATTAATCGTCCTGTAAAATAATTTTTTTTGTAACTGATTTCCGCTAAACTAAACAATTTAATAATTTTAAATAATCCATTTCATTTTTCTAGGAACCAAAACATTTGTAAGCCAAAAAAATCATTATATGCTAGTTCTTTTTACTAACATATTTTTTTCGTAACTGATTTCCGCTTAACCAAACTAATAATTTAAAAAAAAATCAGGTATAGCTAGGGTTTTTTTTAATAAGAATCACTCTGTGAAATATTTTTTTTCGCTAAACAAAACTTGGGCCACAGTTTTTTCAGACATTCGAGTTTTTCTATATTGTGACCTACTAAGCTTAAGTCAGTTCTTTTTAAAATTGTGAAATAATAATAATGTTCTACAAATCTATGTTAATTATTTGCATCCACCCAATTTCTACTCTATATAAAAGAATGTGATTTAAGTTGTTACTTAATATAATAAAGCTTATTAATCTTAATAAATAGAAGTGACACAGCATATTAGACAATTATAGTTAAATTATAGAAAGAAATACGTTATATATATAATAATAATAGAAATGACTTTTGCAAGAGAAGGATATTAGGAAATTTAAAATGCAATTCAGTGGGTCTGAGGTGGGTACATTTCAGTAGTTTTTGTTTATCCATAAAAACTATTACATAACTTTCTGTTTTTTGAATTTACTGTCCGGACCCTTACTTTGTGGATAATCTACTCATATTACTATTTGAAATGAAACTAACTGTTTCTAATTAATTTCATTATTTAATACAAAAATTGATGAATATTCTAAAACAATTATTTCGATATTTGCATATCATCGTCAGAATGACAGAAGTTACATTTTATGTGATGCCTACTTGATGATTAATATTTTGGCTAGACCAAATAGTAAGTGACCTATCTTGTGATTGACTTAATATATATGAATAGAAAAAAAAAGAAGATAATGATATTACAAATATTAAAGCTTAGGTATTATTAGCCCTATGGTGATATCCTGGATATCTTTTTCCCATTGCAATGATATAGGAAACCAAGGAAAACTATAACTGCTGATCTGTACAATTGTTACTTAAGAAGACAATTTAATAGTGGAGAGCTCGACATACGAATTTAACTCAGAATAGTACACTCCGCTCAGCAATTATTAATACCCCCGTGGCATTATTCACAGGCCTCACCAGCGTGTATAGGTTTTGTGCATTAAACGTTTGAGTAGTGACGTGATAAATAATATCTATGTTACCGGCAATCTGTATAATCCGGTATTCTATACAATACCTAGGCAATGTATAGAATACCTGAATACCTGAAATGTATGAAATATAATTTATTTTATACATTACCTAGGTATTCTATACAATACCGAATGCGCAGCAGGCAATGTGTGTAAAAGACGAAGTGAATTTACTTGTCGTCAGTTAGTGTACGGTGAGGGCAATGAAAATCATTGAAAAAGCCATTTTTACAATACTGTATAGCTTCTTTAATGATTTTCCTTGCCCTTCTCGATAAAAACTACAACTAAAAAATCTCCTGGCGGTTAAAAAAAATGAACAAAATATTACTTACCTTTTTTATAAAGAATCCTAATCTAATTGTTAATTTCAATAAAGTTTGAACAAACATAAGATGTTTTATTTGTCCTTCTTTTTCTCTCAACTTTACACATTACCGGTGGACCGGCAGGTACTCTATACAATCCCTAGGAATTGTATACATTATCTAGGTAAAGTATGTAAGGGAGAATAATATTCATATTATTTTATACATTGCCTCGGCGCCCCAGGTATTCTATACATTGCCTAGGTATTGTATGGAATACCTGAATTATACAGATTGCCGGTAACATCTATACTATATCCATCGAACAAACAGAGCGACCCAAACAACGATAGATGCGTGATCACCATACGCCTTTGCATCTATTGGCTAAAATAAATATGCCTCCATGCGCTGGCTAATCGGATTTAACTGCAATCGGCCGGCGGAATTCATTGTCCATACAGAGTTGGAGAGATCACGTGCACTATGCATGATACTGTTTTGGAACACTCCGTTGCTTGGATGGACAGAGTTTAGAACTAAACTCTTTAAAAACACACAAACTCCATTAAATGAAAGCGATTGCCATACGCTTGGGCATTCTCCCCTCGCGACGCTTCCTCCAGGCAACCAATACATTCCGATTTTAATTTAACTTGTTAAGTTTTCAGACAAAGCTATCTGCGGGAAAATCCCAAAATTGATTCGCTCATAAATGAGGTCTTATTATATTACCCCCGAAAAATGGTTCTGACTCAATAATAGCTTATTTGGGCTAATACTTGATTATTATAAATATTATTATAATTGACTCTGTAATGAACGTATTATTATTAAATGATATTGTATTATATGGATAGTCTTTGTCGCAATAACGTTACCTACTGTCAGCCCTACCTAAAGGTATGCCTGCAATTACAAGCGACCCGAAGATGGGATTTCTACTGTATACCGGCGTTGTACAGGGTTGGGTAGGCAAATAAAATAATAAAGATAGTTGCCCACCCGGTAAGGTTTTTGCATGTTAAATTATGTTTTATTACCCTCTGTCTATTTCAAACAGACTGTACATTGAAATATTTTTTAATTTTTTGTTTTAATGTCTATTGTTGGCTATATTAAATCTATACTTATAAATTGTAATTCTGCGAAAATTATTTTTGCTTTTTATAAACATTTTCCCCTTTCTCCCCTCTCTCTCTCTTTATTATGTGCATTATGCAGAAAATACGTGAGCATATTTTGTATTATTATAGATAGTTTATTTTTGTATAAATAAAAACTAAAAGACTATGTTTGATGTTGTCACTATTATCCCCTAGTTTCTAGCAGCTTTATCTCCGTTAATTTTCATGAATGCAAAAAAATCAGATTACTATTTTTTGGCAAAAATTTTTTTAGCTCTTACCCTTTCCTCAAAATGAAAAAATACCTTGTTTATTTATTTTATCCCTCTCTGTGGAATGGAAAGAAAATACTTTCACAATTGGTTTTTAGATACTTCAGAGTATATCAAAAATTCCGGAACTATAAAGAATAATTTTAAAAATAGCTCCCAACCTGTATCCTCCTTTTATTATACAGATTGACACTGATAAATTTACCTTTTTTATTTGCACTTCTAATTCTTTCAGTTCCTCTTTTTCTTTTTTAACCAAATTGTCGTACTTTTCGTAATCTTCGATGAGCTTACACATTTTTTTAATCAATTTTTCATCGTTTCGTTTTTGATTGAAACATGTTGCCACATTAATTTCCTCGTAAATCTTTTCCTTCTCTTTTCGAAGTGTTTCAATAATTATTCGCTGTTTTCTTAATTTCGAACCGGTCTCTTCTAAAAATGCCATGCGGTCTTCTTCCATGATTCGTAACTTAAAAACGAATAGGTATCAATTCTCAAATATTAACACAATATAATTTTACCTACAAAAAAATGTATTTTCCATCTTATCACCTCAGAAGAACTGTTGGTTTCCACAATCAAGCTAAATTACAACAACCGAGTTACTAGTTAGAGAAGATGTGGAAGAGTTACTCCTTTACCCACATAAGGATAATACTATACATGTAGCTGTACAAGAAGACAAAGTAGCGAGACAACAAGAAACTGTAGAAGAAGGAACACCTGTCCTGGGAAACAACTCCAACAATATTCCAAGCTGTTAGTAATAGATATCTGCTGTGCTCAAGAGTGCCTCAAATATCGCATCAACTCAGCCAGAATATTTATTGCATTTGATAGCCAGGCTGCTTTAGAGGCTCTGAAGTTTACAGCTTATAAGTGCAAAACAGTCTGGAACTGCAAACAATCCCTTAAGAAACTTGCTAGACATAATAAAGTAAGTTTGTGGTGGGTGCCAGGGCATAAAGGAATTGTCAGAAATGAGATTGCAGATGGTTTCGCCAGAGGTGGGTTTGATTGGCAGACATCCCCTTGGGGATGAGTCCAACACTGTTTGGGTCTTGGACGGACTCATTCGAACATGAGATTCCCATCTCGACCCGAAAAAAAAAATTATGGTTTCGCAAAAGAAGGAATGTGAGCTCCTTTTATCGGACCCGAACCATTTAGGGTGAGGCCAAACGAGCTTAATTTTGTGAGTCGTGAGTCGCAGAATTTCGGTCGCAAAAATTCTGCTGCATTCGGTTTCATACAAAAAGGCAGTTGGTGCCACACGACGACGCAAAATGAGTTGTCTGCCGACTCAATGCACAGAACTCGACCGATTTTCGGTCGGGGCGAGGGTAGGGCAAGGAAGGGGAGCGGTGAAGGGTGGGGAAGCAACAGTTTGTTACATATCAGCCTCTGACTATAGAGTGGGTTTACCCAGCTTCTTTTTCTGGCCTCATCTTCTGAATATGCTTCGTAAATTCACAATATTTTTAATGGATCCATCGCACTCGACAACACGAACACCCCGTACAATAGTTACTGAATAAATTACGTTCGTCTGGCAGATCAACAGAAATTCAGTTGAACGTAAGATAAGTGACCGAAAATACGCGACTCACAACTCACAAAATTACGCTCGTCTGGCCTCACCCTTAGGGATATCCCAAAAAGCCGCATCGTGGAAGAAAAAAATGGGAAAAGGAACTTAGTGCAGCCTACTAGAAAAATACTCCAGCTCAAAGACAGGCAAAAGGGTTAATACGACCTTCTGATCACTACGTTAAATTGCTCTTGGAGCTTCAGAAATTTGATCATGCAAATTCTGCGATGATATAGATGAGATGGCGGAACACATTATCTGCAATTGCAGGGTAATTGTCCGTCAACGCCTTAAATACCTGGAACAAGTCTACTCAGAGCCTGATCGGGTTACAGACCTAGCTCCAAAATGGGTAATAGTGTTTCTCAGAAGCCTAGATCTCCTGGACTAAATTATAGTCACAGTGTGGAAAGGCCAACCGGGCCAATCGACCCCATGTAATCTAATCTAACACCTGACACGATATACCCACAGCATAGAATGGTCGAGAAATTTTAGTCGGAAAATGAACAGTCGTTCTGTTGAAGAAACTACAGTAGGCATTATAAATATCAAATACTATTTAATTAGCAATAAAGAGGAGATCAGAGCTAATACCTGTGAACTAGGTCATCCATTATTCGCCAGACTACATTTTCTGACCAACCAAATAACGGAGTTTGTTTGCACTAAACGAAGGAAAAGTGAGGGGATAAATTTGAAATTATCACTGCGTAACACAAATCCAATTAAACTATTAGTTTGAGAGCTATGACAGCAAAAAAAAAATTTTAATGGGGAATTAGCCATTGGAACTTTCAGTTAATTATGGAAAAGAATGTAACGATGGGGTTATTCACAAGTATAACTAACATATGTCAAAATTTATGACATATTGGATGCATTGAACATCAGTAAGCTATTTTTTACCTTGCACTTGAAGACTGTTATTGGTAAGTAAAAACAAACTTTGACTTTTAAAAGACAACTTTAACCATCGGATCCGAAATAGGACACTTTTCTATCATACCAGTTGGGTTATGCTAGCCTTCCATCACATTTGGGAGATCTATGGAGAACATTTCGAGGGTTGTATTGAAAAACATGCCTGGTCTATATAAATAACATTGGAGCAAGACGTTTTAAGAGCACTTGAAAAGCTTCTAAGATAGCTGCAGGTCTTAATTCTGGCAAGTCCCAATTATTAAGAAAATGTTACCTAGATTATACAGGAGTTCGTACCAAAAACTTGGGAGATGATAGGAGGAAGGATATATAGGCCCCTAAAGTTACAAATTAAAAATTGTTTTTTATTTATAATCATTGAACGACTTATTGGAAATGGATCAAAATTCATCCGTTTATAATCTCCATAAATACACATACTGCATTTTATTTATTAAAATAGTACAAACACGATTTACGGATTTCTGTAGATTTGTGTGTGATGTTTTCGGGGCTGTTATGCCGTGAACTTTTCTGGATTTCTCTTCCAAAAATTTCGGCTACAACTGAGGCAGCAATTTTCAGTGGCGTGGGCGAAGTAATCTTCTCGACGAATCTCTGTTTTCTCTATTCTCTGTTTTGGCGCGTATTTTTAACGCATGTTATATTTAGTGGATTTATATTGACAAGTTAAAAGTACCTCTAATATTGAAGTTTCTTGCCAAACTGATCTTGAAATTTGGAGATAACAAAGCCAGTTCACAGGGCTTTGTTACCTGCGGAATTAAGTTAAAGATACATATTATTATAAAACAAAGGGCGCCACTAATTTTATTTCTAAAAAAAATTAGAAAAAATCAGCTAACTTATGACTGTTGATGATTATCTGGCTATAAAGAATACTAAGGTACACTAATGAAAAAGTAGTTACAGTATCTGTGTGCTAAACAAAACTTACTAGATAAAAAAAAATATATATATATATATATATATAACGAAACAATTACTTTTACAAATACAGTTTTGCAAAGAGGTGTTAGTACTTAAAATTATATTAAAAAAAATAACAACCATTGGTGAAGCCATCAAAAAAAATTTTAACAAATTACTTTCCTTAATTTGTATCATCCAGGAACTGAATATAGGAACCTCACGTCTGGGAGCTGTGCCGGAAGTTTCTCCAGGAACTAGTAACTTAGCAGGAAAGTCTATTGTAGGAACGATCTACTACAGGAACTTTCTTATTTTACAGGATCGGTATATAGATGTAAGTGCTCAGGAACTGTATGTGCACAGGAACTGAATGTGTCCAGGAACTGTATGTGAAGGAACTGTATGTGAAGGAACTGTATGCGAAGGAACTGTATGTGAAGGAACTGTATGTGAAGGAACTGTATGTGAAGGAACTGTATGTCACAGGAACTGTGCAGTAATCCTAGTAAAGTTTAGCTACTTTGCAGGCCCATATTTTTACGAAAAGTTTACTATTTTGAAATACTGCACAGTTCCTATTTGAAGCTCTCACTTTCGAGGCAAATGATAGAAAGCAGGCCGGAAACCTCTATTCATATTTATATAGGTTCAACTTATTTTAAATTTCGCGCTGAAGTTAACATCCGAAACTATAATTATTGATTTTTGGACCGAATACACTTGTTGTCTATTCCACCAAAAGAAAATATTTGAAGATTTTTTAAATAATTTTATATCAGAATAGACTTGTTGTCTATTCCACCAAAAGATTACATATGAGAAATTTTATAGATAACGTTTCAAATGTGTGCCAAATCTTTACTAAATATGATGTTTCCCCCTTTCTCAGTTAAAACGTCGAGATGAGTACTTCGTCCACGCCGCAGTTGTAGCCGAAACGTTTGGAAGAGAAATCCAGAATATACCACGGGTTAGCCCGGGAAACATCAAACACATTGACTCCGGCCATGAAAGCCTACATTTTCACATTCTGTAGATATGTTATAATTTGTAGGTATCTATTTTCACGGGTTTTATTGTTGTTTTTGTATTTTTCTTCTGTCAAATTAAGATGTATTAATTTGCATTGCTTACTTACATCACCATTGTAAATAATACAACTAGCCTAAAAAATGTATAAGTTTATTTTTATAAATATGATCTGCAGCACGACATAAAACTGTCCATATCTCTTAAGCCGTTAATTTTACAAGAGGATGCTTTTTCTTTAAAAATGTTTGAGTTGCATTTAGAAGCAAAAAAGCCAAATACGAAAAACCATTGCATCATCAACTACTGAACGTACCTGAGTTCAGTGCAGATCTGTTTTAAAATGCCAACATTTATCATGTTTATAAACGGTTCAATTTTGATTCTTTTCCAATAAGTCGTTTATTAATCATAAATTAGAAACTTAATTTCGGTTTTGGTGAACTATACGTAACCAAAAGTTTTTGACTGATCGATAATACTCACCTATATTAAAAAATTTTCGGTCAATTCAGAATTTTCAGAGAAAAAAAGATTTATTTTCAATACTTCAATGGCAACTATTTCGTCAGATATTTTCAATAAAACATAGTTTAAAATATTTTAAAATTTAAAAACTATAATAATTGTATATGGACCAAATGAAGACGATACAGAAGGAAATAAAGATAGGTTTTGGGAAGATCTAACTATGGCTACAGAAAATGCAAAAGGAAAAATAATTATACTTGGAGATTTGAATAGCAGAGTGGGAACAAAAGATGACATTTATAGAGCAGTAATAGGAAAACATGGTGAAACATTTAGGAATAATAATGGAGAACGGCTGCTGGATTTTTGCATATTACACAATTTTATTGTAACTAATACATTTTTCCAACATAAAGACATACATAAATATACACGTGTGATGGAAAGCAGAAATGAAAGGTCAATAATAGATTATATATTAGTGGAAAAGAGAAATAGAAAGGAAGTATTGGATACCAAAGTTAGAAGAGGACCGGAAATAGGAAGTGACCACTATTTACTTGTAACAAAAATAAGAGAACAAGTAGAAATTACGAACCATAATAGACAAAAATTAGAAAAAACAATAGAATATGAATCGGTCAGATCATACAAACTACAAAACAAATATATGGCAGAAAAATACAAAATAGCATTATTAGGAAAGTTCTTAAATAATTGTGATATAATGAAAAATGGTAATTTAGAAGAAATGTGGGATTATTTCAAAAAAACCGTATTGGAAACCGCTAAAGAAATATGTGGTTGTAGCAAGAAAACTAATAAGAAAAAACAAACAGCTTGGTGGACGGACGAAATTAAAATAAAAGTAAAATTAAAAAAAGAAGCGTGGAAAATGTATATAAATAACAAAACAACGGAAAACTATGAAATGTACAAAGAGAAGAGGAAAAATGTAAAAGAGATGGTAGCAGTAGCTAAAAGAAATCAGTGGAAAGAATTTGGCGAAAAAATGGAAAGCAATAGTAAATCAAATCAAAAACTGTTTTACAAAACATTGAAGTCATTAAGAAAGGAAAAAACACAAGAAATAACCTGGATAAAAAATAAAAAAGGAGATATACTAAGAAATGAAAACGAAGTAATTGATAGATGGAAAGAGTATTTTGAGGAATTACTAGGAGCAGACAACAAAGTTCAGGACATTAACAAAAAAAGGATGCAATAATAGAAAATAAAGACATTGTAACACTAAAAGAATTACAGAAAATAATAGATGTATTGAAAAATGGAAAATCTCCAGGAATTGATAAATTAACATCAGAAATGTTCAAGAATTTAGGGGAAACAGGAACAAAAATATTATTGAAAATATACAACACTGCTTGGAGTGAAGAACAGATTCCAGAAGATTGGAAGACAGCCTTAATAGTTCCAATATATAAAAAGGGGGATAGACAAGACTGCAATAATTATAGAGGAATAAATCTACTTAGTACAGCTATGAAAGTCTACGAGAATATTATAGACAGTAAGCTAAGACCACTGATAGAAAATACTCTCGAAGAATCGCAAAGTGGATTTAGAAGAGGGCGAAGCATACAAGACCACATATTTACGGTGAAACAGATAATTGATAAGTTCTCACAACCAGAAAAAGAGGTATATATGGGATTTATAGATATGGAAAAAGCTTTTGACAAAGTACCAAGGGAGAAGTTATGGAAAGTACTAGAAGGAAGGGGGGTAAACTACAAAATAATAGACATAATCAAAAACATTTACAAAAATAATAGAAATTGTGTAATATACAAAAATAAAGCATCAGAATCATTTTCAACACAAGAAGGATTAAGGCAAGGAGGGGGACTAAGTCCATTATTATTTACAATTTTTATTGATGAAATAATTAAAAAATCGTCAATCAAAATGGCAAAACTACACGTTGGATACAGACATTTAGGAAGAGTGGATATATCAGAAGCAGCTTTTGCAGATGATTTAATAATTATGGCAGGGAAAGAGAAGGATTTACAAAAGAATATGGAAATATGGAGCACGGTATCTGAAGAATTTGGAATGACAGTTAATCAAAGCAAAACCAAAGTTATGGTTATAGGACCGCAACAAAAACATTTGAAAATACAATTAGATGGAATAAAAATTGAGCAAGTTAGAAGATATAAATACTTGGGAGTAGAAATAGAAGAAAATGGAACGCAGGAAGTCGAAATTACCAATAGAGTACAAAAAACGATGAATCTTTATCACACGATGAATTCGACATTTATAAATAAAAAAGAGATTTCCAAGAAAACGAAGTTAAATGTATTTAAAACAATTTACCGGCCAATATTAACATTCGGATGTGAATCTTGGGTATTAACAATGAGACAAAAGAGTCGAATACAAGCAGTTGAGATGAAGTATCTTAGGCGAGTTAAAGGAGTCACAAAGAAAAACAAACTAAGAAATACGAAAATAAGAGAAGACCTTGACATAGAATCAACACTTAAATTTATTGAAAAGAGACAATTAAGCTGGTGGGGACATTTACAAAGAATGAACGATACAAGACCAGTTAAAAAAGTATGGCAATCAAAAATACAAAAAAGAACGAAAAAGGGAAGACCAAAACAAACATGGGATGGTGTTATGGTAGGCATACTACAAGAAAAAGGAAAAACATGGACAGAGGCAAAAACAATGGCAAAAGATAAAAAACAATGGGCTAAATTTGTACATGAATAAAATTCTATCTGGACCAAAGCATCGATGAAAAAATGGATATATGTCTTAAGCATAATACTATGTAGTTGAAACAAGTATAATTGTAAAAGTATACCCTACACCATACACTATGGTAATTGGGTTTTTGATAATATATATATATAAAAATATTTTAAAAGTTAGTATTATTACCTGTACAGGTAGGTTGTGCAGAGGTAAACGCAACCGCCAGCCAGATAGCACAGACCCTAACCGAAAGAGCAAAAGAAACGACCTGAAATTCTCGATCGAAAACGTTGCTAGCTCCTATACTATTAGAGAAAATATGTTTTTGAATAGTTTTCCCTGAAATTGGGACACATTGAAACTGTTTTTTTTTGTATAAAATATCGGGCCAAAAAGTGATGGTTGAAATATTCAAAAAAAAAATCTTTTTTTGGATTTCTCTCTGGAATTTCTGAATTTTCCGAAAATATTTCGAATGAAAATTCCACACCTGTAATTTTTAACCAATCAAAACGTGTTTTTTTGACAGATCACCATGGCAACGGATGAATTTTAGTGGACATTTTTTTCATCGTGGATACCCAACAGCGAAATATACTGGAAATTTTTTGACGTTTATAATGACAGAATATTTTTTACAGTCTGGTTTTTATTTGCAAAAAAGCAATTTTCTACCACTTGTAGTTACTAAAAACTTATGTAAAATTAAAGAATATACTGTGTTGTGTCTTCTGACGGTATTTTCGTGCAACTACAACGAGTAGAAATCAACAATTTATTGGTCTAAATTGCTGCCAAAATTGTGACGCGTTGTCAATCTGTTCATGCAACGTTCCGAAAAATCTTTTAAATTATGATTTTCTACCACTTGTAGTAAGACCAAGTAACTATAAAATGAAAAAATATGATATTTTAGGTCCTAAAATGGCACTTTTGAGCTACTAAAATCAGTAGAAAGTTTGTAAACTGCTGCCATACACTTGACTTCGATTTCCTAGTATTCGCGGGTGTCAACTGCTTAATCTCCTGGCGAAAATTGACGTTGTTGGAGATCGAAAAATAAATTTTAATTATTTCAAACACAATTTGGTGTGGAATTTTCTTACCGAATTCCACACGAGGTCAAATTAAATCCGGAAATTTTTGCGAGCTCATAAATATTTTGAAAATTATCCCGAGTCGAACACGAGGGATAATTTTCTAAAAATCTAGTGGTATTACTAGAGAACATTTTCAAAATAGGTGAGTACCATAAATTTTTTGCAAAGTCAATCAAAAATTAAAGTGAGGAAGTTTTCTTGGACTAAAGAAATTGGTAGACATTAAAACACTAGATTTATCCTGTACGAAAACTACCAAATTTCAATTAAAACCGTCAAGAAATATTTGACCAGAAAGAAATTTTAAATATCAGATGTTTTTTCACTTTACATTCCATTAAGCGTGTCGCATCCTGTATACTGTAAAAAGAAATATTTTACCTGTCTTTGCAATCGAGCTAATTCCTCTTCGGCCATAGTAAGCATTTCCTTGTCATTGCTAGAATTTCCAACCCTGGACTGATTCATTTTACTTGTTTGTACAATTTTTCCTTTTTTTTTTATTCTATTTTTGGAAGACTTAAAGAATCCTCGACATTCAGTCCTTTTTTATTACTGTTTATGTGTTACCTAGGAACGTAATTCTATAAATTCCAACAGTGCACAGCGCGCAAGTTCCTTTCGCCAACACTATGGATTGTTCGTAAGAATTCTTATGTACAGGTTAACTTAAAAAGTAAACAGAAAATTTTATAATAAAATTATTGGTACGAAATATATCCAATGAGACGTAATCCAAAACTGTCCTTCAATAAGAAAAAGAGTATATAAAATATGTAGAAAATCTCAAAGGATTTAGCCAATCGTCCTCTGACCCAGCTTATAAAATGATTATACTCCGTTTTATTGGGATAAATTATTGGAAGGATTTTGGAAAAGTATTGTTACGCGAGCTACTGCAATAATATTCTCACTTAGTGCCCCCAGTGAAATCCCCGTATGAGACGACTATGGCTCCTCCGCCCAATTTTCGAGAAGCATCCAGAATACGAAACATCGAGAATATCCAGTGAACCCGCCAGAACGCCGAAAGATTTCTAGAATTACGGCGCGTGAGTATAAATAGGCCACAAGCATCGCCGCAGGCAATTAGTCAATCAGTCAGTGTTGATACCGAAGGAAAGTAATCGCGCATCGATAAAGTGTTTATTAAGTGACTCTCATATAAATTATAATTAGTGTGTTTAGTGTATTACATAAATTATTAAATAAGGACTGAATTACATATAAATCTGTAAATATAAATTAAGTGTAAATATAAATTAGAATAAACGTTACATTGGTGTCAGGTGTGGGGTTAAAAAAATAAATAAATAAATAAATATACAGGAAGATGGCGAAGAAACTTTGTGAATTAAAAGTTTCAGAGCTTCGAAGAGAGTTGGAGGATTACGAACTGGACACAAGTGGGGTCAAGTCAGTGTTAGTGGAACGACTAAAAAAAGCTATGATTAACAATGGATTGGACCCGGAAACGTTCGAATTCACCGACGAAGCGTCCGCCTCTATAATTTCATCCATGGAAAACAAAATGTCGGACGTGGAAAATAAAATTTCAGCCATGGAAAGTAAACTCTCGGCAGACATGGAAAACAAATTGTCGGACGTGGAAAATAAAATTTCATCCATGGAAAATAAAATTTCGACGGATATAAAAAACGAAATTTCAGCCATGGAAAGTAAACTCTCGGCGGACATGGAAAACAAAATGTCGGACATGGAAAACAAAATGTCGGACATGGAGAATAAAATTTCGAGGGACATGAAAAATGAAATGACATCCATGAAGACTGATATTTCTGCCGTGGAAGAAAAGATTAAAAGTATGGAGCAAGAAATGAAACAAAAAATCAAAGAAATCGAAAGGAAGACTAGTAATAAACCGGATATTACAACTAGGCAAGCCCCGAATAACGACGAACTGGCAGAGAGTGTAGAGTTGAAACCGAAAATGGAAAACGATATTAACAGCCGAGTGAAACTGCCAACATTCGATGGTAAAACGTCATGGCCGAACTATCTTAAGCAATTCGAGGCGGCATCAAAGGCAAACAACTGGAGTGAGAAGGAAAAAGCGTTAAATTTAACTCTTGCCCTTAGAGGAGACGCTATGGATATCCTCCAGACCATTCCAGTGGAAGAGGCCGAAGATTTTGAACAACTCAAAAAGCGATTGAATATGAGATATGGCCTGGAACACCTGGAGCATCTGTACCAGTCGCAGCTGAAAAACCGCAAACAAAAACGCGACGAAACTCTGCAAGAATTCGAAGCAGACATTGCGAGGTTGGTGCGGTTCGCCTATCCATCGGCACCGGAGAATGTCATGGAATGTTTAGGGGTACAGACATTCATCGACGGAGTTCGTGACCATGAAATGCAGAGAACTCTACGCTTGGCTCGGCATAAGACACTGGTCGACGTACTCTCTGCAGCCTTGGAGTACGAAGCAGCTACACAGGCTTCCGGAGTATACGGCAAGGTGAGGGCTGTAGCAGACGAAGAAGTTGAGAACAAGCTCGACCAGATTGTCAACATGATGAAAAGCATCTCAAATGGAAAACTGAAAGCTGTGAGATGCTGGAATTGTGGAGAAATGGGACATGTACGCAGTTCGTGCAAGCGACCGAGAACTGCTACAAACGAAGACGCCCAGCAGGAAAACTAGGAAGGGTCGACCTTCAGAGGGCAGCTTCGACCCGAAGACCTTCCAAAGACCCTCTCATCTTAATAGCCTCTCTGAAATGTCGCGATGATAGTGTATACGTGGATGGTGAAGTTAATGGAAGGAAGTATACACTATTGGTGGACACTGGAGCAACGAGGACTATTATTCGCCCCGAGACTGTCAACACCCGGAAAAGACTTTTACCGACGAGACTGCGACTCAGTACTGCCACAGGTGAAAGCGCCAATGTCCATGGAGAACTACCGGTGCAATTGGGAATTGGCGCAGAGAAGTTCACCCACACTGTCGTTGTCGCTGATATCGAAGAGGACATAATACTCGGAATGGACGTTATGAACCTACATGGCTTCCAGCTAGATTTCAAGAACCGAGTGATTAGAGTAGGTTCTGAGGAGGTATTCCTTCACCCACACAATGATAAGACTGTTCAGGTAGCCGAACAGGAGGATACAGTTGTACCCGCAAGGAGTGAATTTTTCACTGTGGCAAGGCTACAAGGAACCGTCGAAGAAGGAACACCGGTCATGATGGAACCATGGAATCACGATGAAGAGGTTGGTCGAGGAATCTTGGTTGGAAAAGGGTTAGTCATGGCTGCCGAAGAAATACCTGTACGCATTATAAATGTAAATGACCATCCAATAACTATGAAGAAGGATACCAAAATTGGAACTTGCGTACCAGTGGCGTCGATAATCCATCAAACAACAACCTCCAATGATGCCAACAATAAATTTGAACAAATGATAGCAGTGGCTGGACAATCCCTTAGCCTTCAAGAGAAGAAAAAAATCAGAGAACTCTTGCTACAATACCGATCTCTTTTTGTACCAAAAGGAGGAAAGACAGGAAGAACATCTGCTGTCAAACACAAAATTGACACCGGCGACGCTAAACCGATAAGACAATCGGCTCGACGGCTACCACAGGCCAAAAGAGAGGAAGCGGAGAGAATTGTTCGCGAGATGGAAAAGGACAAGGTAATAGAACCTTCTACCAGCCCTTGGGTCTCTCCGGTAGTTCTGGTAAAGAAGAAGGATGGAACCACGAGGTTTTGCGTGGACTACCGGCAGTTGAACAATGTTACAAAGAAAGATAGCTATCCTCTGCCGAGAATCGACGACACTCTGGATACGCTGGCCGGTAGCAAATTTTTTTCTACCTTGGACCTGAAGTCTGGATATTGGCAGGTAGAAATGGATCCAGCCGATAAAGAAAAGACAGCGTTTACCACCGGATCTGGACTATGGCATTTCACCGTTATGCCATTTGGGCTGTGCAATGCCCCCGCAACGTTCGAAAGACTGATGGAAAACGTATTGCGAGGGTTGTCCTGGAAGACATGCTTAGTGTACCTTGATGACATCATAGTCTTGGGAAGGACATTCGAAGAACATCAAAAGAATTTGGAAGGTGTCTTCAAAAGGTTGCAAGCTGCCCAACTGATGCTCAACCCCAAGAAATGTCAACTATTTCAAAACAAAGTCAATTACCTAGGCCATGTAGTCAGCAAGGATGGTGTAGCTGTAGACGAAGAAAAAGCTGCTGCCGTACGAAAGTGGCCAAGACCCACCGACAAGCACCAAGTTAGAAGCTTCCTTGGACTCTGTACATACATATCTGCAAACTTCTTTATAAATCGCCTGTAGTTCGAAGAACCACGGTGACCACCGACGAATGGACACCAGAAAAGTTGGAAGAGGAACAAGAGAACGATCCCGACTTGAAGAAAATCCGACATTGGAAAAAGGAGAACTGTCGACCTACTTGGCAGGAGATTTCAAGGTACTCGCCAACGATGAAATCGTATTGGGCCCAGTGGGACTCGCTGGTTTTAGAGAACGGTTTGCTACAGCGAGTAATCGAGAACGATGAGGGTTCCGAAAGTAGAAGACAGTTGGTGATCCCAAGAACAAGGATAGCAGCAGTACTACGGAAATTACACGACAGTCCGTCAGGAGGACATCTAGGTGTGAAGAAGACCCTCCAGAAAGTGCGAGAACGGTTTTATTGGATGCACAGTTCCGAAGATGTGAAAGACTGGTGTAAGAAGTGCACTACCTGTGCTACGACCAATGGACCGCACGGGAGAAGAAAGGCTCCTATGAAGCAGTACAATGTCGGAAGCCCTTTTGAACGCATTGCCCTGGACATTGCCGGACCGTTTCCACCGACAGCAAATGACAGCAGGTACATTTTGGTGGTGATGGACTACTTCACAAAATGGGTAGAAGCGTATGCCATTCCAAACCAAGAAGCCGCAACGGTTGCCAACGTGCTTGTGAATGAGTTCATTTGCCGATATGGAGTGCCCCTGGAAATACACAGCGACCAGGGCAGAAACTTCGAAAGCCAGCTGTACCAGGAAGTTTGTGAAAAGCTCGGCATGAAGAAAACGAGAACTACGGCTTTGCACCCACAGTCGGACGGGATGGTAGAGCGAATGAACAGAACTCTTGGCAAATACCTGTCTAAAGCAGTATCTAACCATCAGCGAGATTGGGACCAATATCTCTCGCTATTCGCGATGGCCTACAGATCCGCCATCAATGAGTCCACCGGCCAAACACCAGCAAGAGTTCTGTTCGGACGCGAAATGAGATTACCCTGCGACCTTGAATTTGGATGCCGACCCGGAGAAGACATAGCTGGTGAAGATTACGTGACCCAGCTGAGAAAAAGAATGGACGACGTACACGAGCTGGTTCGATCGAATCTTCAGATCGCTAGCGATAGGATGAAGAAAAGGTACGATACGCAAGCTACGGAAGGAGGTTTCCACGAAGGAGACAAAGTCTGGCTGCATAACCCAAGAAGACAAAAGGGTTTTTCTCCAAAGTTGCAGAAAGCTTGGGACGGCCCGTACCTCGTAAAGAAAAGAATCAACGATGTCATCTATCGTATCAGCAAGATCCCAAATGGAAAGCCAAAGGTGGTACACCGTAACCGATTAGCGCCATTTGAGGGTGACCACGATGAGGAAGTAAATCAGCTTCAGGAAGTAGCCAATCCTGCTTTTGTAGAATTCATGGGTGCTTATGGTGGTACCGAAAGAGCAAGATTCGGCGTCACCACTGAGAGACGACAGGACCTGCTTACCGTTCCGGAGGAATACTCACTGGCAATAAACATCCCTGCCAGCGTAACCGATGCGCGCGGACTGGCATCTCTGTTTATAAAGAAGAGTGGCGCACGTCCTTTGGTAAACCAGTTACCAGTACCAGGTAAAGCTTTGAAGCTGCAAAATGGCTCCCGCTACAATTTCCACCTAGTGACGAGGAACACCTTCGACGAAAGACCAACGTACGAGGATGTCTGGGAAGCATTACGAAGCCTGAGGGAGCATGTGCTTGAACTGAACGTGCATAGGCTAGCCATGCCCAAGATTGAATGTAGGCTTTTAGATTGGCGAATAATCCGTAACATGGTAGAAGTAATCTTCCGAGACACCGAAGTGCAGGTACTGGTTTGCGGCCATGCTCGGGAGACACAGCCAACAGAGAAGACGGTCGCATGTTACTTCCATACAAATGGAAAATGCAACAAGGGGACCAGTTGCCGATACAGTCATCTCGTTCCAGTTTCCTAGCTAGTTCCAGGAGGAGCTGTCTCTTAAGGAGGGGGCAATGTTACGCGAGCTACTGCAATAATATTCTCACTTAGTGCCCCCAGTGAAATCCCCCTATGAGACGACTATGGCTCCTCCGCCCAATTTTCGAGAAGCATCCAGAATACGAAACATCGAGAATATCCAGTGAACCCGCCAGAACGCCGAAAGATTTCTAGAATTACGGCGCGTGGGTATAAATAGGCCATAAGCATCGCCGCAGGCAATTAGTCAATCAGTCAGTGTTGATACCGAAGGAAAGTAATCGCGCATCGATAAAGTGTTTATTAAGTGACTCTCATATAAATTATAATTAGTGTGTTTAGTGTATTACATAAATTATTAAATAAGGACTGAATTACATATAAATCTGTAAATATAAATTAATTGTAAATATAAATTAGAATAAACGTTACAGTATTTTCTTATCATTGTTTGATACTCTTGTCACCAATATTTTAATCACTGGGATTAAATTTTTTTTATCCACTGTGAGATATCTGAAATACTATTAATAATAGTTATTTATTGTATAAGTGTATAAGGTAGCGTTTTATCCACGCAAAAGAGTTTAATTTTAATTAAATTAAGTGAATAAACCGCAACTAAAATTAGTTTTTGGCACTTCTATGTAAAATGTGCCAAAAACGGATGTCCAAAGCCGTGCTCAACTTTGACTCTTGTTGATAAATGCAGACATTAGAGTCGCACAAACTTTAGTTTTTGAGACGCACGTGGTAGCTATACATATGAATGCACATAGGGTTGTTTACTGTCGTTGCCATAGGAACAGCAGTCAACATGATGTTCGGGTATAGCTTCTTTGTCTATAAACCAATTTCTATTGTTCTTTTTGCATTGAGTTGAATATAGCTCCAGCTGGTCTCATTTTAAACGATCAAAATAAAAACTGCGTTTGTTACTTATTTAACTTATTTATTAAATCTCGTAAAACATCTAAGATAAGTAATATATTCTTAATCTGATTACATTTCATGCTACAAAAACGTTGTGGGGCCAAAGGGGTGTTAACCACCTTCAAAAACTGCAAAAAGATGGAAAAAATTATTGTTTATACTCAGGTTTTAATGCCCTTAATAAAATTTTATGGGAATATATTCAGCGGTTTAAGAGCAACGATGAAAAAATTGATTTAAATTTTTAACATTAACATCTTATAACTTTTTTTGTGTGTCATTTTGTACATAGTTAAGTGAGGTACAAACGACCTATTTTTTACCCCAGATTAAGTGGTATAATTTATTACCAACCTTTTTGTTACACCCTGTATATTAACTAAATTATTACAGACTTAATTTTACGGAATTAGTTTTTTTTTCAATTTGTGCTTAGAATATTAACGATCCATTGAATTTGGACCATAGGTGATTGCATTTTCTAAAAATTCTTTATCGTAAAAAGTATTCAGTTTATTTGTGGTGGCTTTTAGGAAGCAAGTGACACGACTACGTTAATTTTCACGTTCAAATACAACTTTTGCCTAATCTACAAAAGAACTCAATCTTCGACAGTGAATCTATCACAATGAAAAAAATGTAACATCATCAAGTCTCAAGGCGGATATGATTAAATAATTACATGGTTAATAGGTAAATATTGAATATAAGTAGGTGAGTACGTAAAAGTGCATGAAGGGGTTGAAATTGATAAGATACATTTACTGGACACAAGTTTCGATCTCTTAATAGTTATTTATGATAAAAGTGCGTAAAGTGATACTTTTGCGAAAATGAAAGACACGAGCGTAGCTAGTGCCTTTTTTCGCAACGAGTGCGCAAAAGTAATTCACGCATGAGTATCATACAATGTTTTATCTACGACCACATTAAAAATACTTTCCCTTAATTATATAATATTACATAACCTCTCTTTTTAATAATTTTGACAGTTTTGACAATTATTGATCATTTTTGACAGTTTTTCAAAAATTTTGACCATTTTAGACCATTTTTCCAAATTTTAACAATTATTGACCATTTTTCCAAATTTTAACAATTATTGACCATTTTTGACAATTATTGAACTTTTTTGATAATTTTTCAAAAATTTTCACAATTTTTGACTATTTTTAACTATTATTGGCCATTTTTGACAATTATTGACCAATTTTGACAGTTTTGACAATTTTTCAAAAATTTTGACCATTTTTCCAAATTTTAACAATTATTGACCATTTTTGACAACTATTGACCAATTTTGACAGTTTTAACAATTATTGATCATTTTTGACAATTTTTCAAAAATTTTAACAATTATTGACCATTTTTGACAATTTTTGAGCATTTTTGACAGGTTCTGACAATTATTGACCATTTTTGACAATTATTGACCATTTTTGACAATTTTTCAAAAATTTTGACAATTTTTAACAATGATTGACCATTTTTGACAGTTTTTTATAAGTATTGACCAATTTTTCCAAATTTTGACAATTTCTGACGATTTTTCGAAAATTTTGACAATTATTGACCATTTTTTCGAAATTTTTGACCATTTTAACAATTATTGACCATTTTTGACAATTATTGACCAATTTTGACAGTTTTGACAATTATTGATCATTTTTGACAATTTTTCAAAAATTTTGACCATTTTTTCAAATTTTAACAATTATTCACCATTTTTGACAATTATTGCCCAATTTTGACAGTTTCTGACAATTATTGACCATTTTTGACAATTTTCAACAATTATCGACCATTTTGACAGTTTTTGATAATTATTGACCATTTTTTCAAAATTTTAACAATTTTTGACCATTTTTCAAAATTTAAACAATTATTGACCATTTTTGACAACTTTCAAAAAATTTAACAATTATTGACTATTTTTGACCATTTTTTTAAATATTTAACAATTTTTGACAATTATTGACCAATTTTGACAGTTTTGACAATTATTGATCATTTTTGACAATTTTTCAAAAATTTTGACCATTTTAGACCATTTTTCCAAATTTTAACAATTATTGACCATTTTTGAGCATTTATGACAATTATTGACAATTTTTCAAAAATTTTGAGAATTATTAACAATTATTGACCATTTTTGACAGTTTTTTTATAATTATTGACCATTTTTTCAAAATTTTGACAATTTTTTACCATTTTTCAAAATTTTAACAATTATTGACCATTTTTGACAGTTTCCGACAATTATTGACCAATTTTGACAATTTTTCAAAAATTTTGACCATTTTTCAAAAATTTTGACAATTTTCAACAATTATCGACCATTTTTGGCAGTTTTTTATAATTATTGACCATTTTTAAAAATTTAAACAATTATTGACCATTTTTGACAACTTTCAAAAAATTTAATAATTATTTACTATTTTTGACCATTTTTTAAAATATTTAACAATTTTTGACCATTTTTGACAATTTTTGACAGATTCTGACAATTATTGACCATTCACGTTTCAGACTACTTCTTGACAGTACAAAATTATTACAATTACAGACCCTTTGACAGAAAACAAAACACAAAATTATCTAAGGTAACTAAATAAATATACAAATAAAAAAGAGTGTTATAATGATTATCTCATTTAAAAAGCATTGTACTTTTTCGCACTCTTTTGGGTGTTATAATGAAACTTCCATTCAAAAAGCATTGTTCTTTTTCGCACGCTTTAGACGTATGTATAAAATGTAATTTCACGTATTTATATGAGTTTGTAAATGCTTAATTTTAATGGTGGTCGTAGATAAAGATTGTTTTCAACACTGGTTCATTAGCAAAAGGCAACTCAGAAGACAATGGAAGTGACATAAGCTTAGAGGTACAAACTTTAGACTCTTCTGAAGATTCGTACTAACAATTTTAGTTTATTATTTTCTAAAACTTTTTGAAAATAATTAATTGTTAACTCCATTACCGCAATGATAAGACTAGGCAAGGTGCAAAGACTTGCTTATCTTAGTATTGCAGGGTGCATGAGAAGCACGCCAACGGCAGCACTAGAAGCCTTATTTGGCTTTCCTCCATTACACCTCTTGATAATGGGAGAAGAAAGGATGGGGTTATTTAGGCTGCAAAACAACTTAAGCAACGAAACAGTTAGATCATATATCCATTGTAAGTGAATCCATTTTAGATATGAAAACAGACTATATGGCCACTAAACTTCTCCCCGGGCCAAAATAGGTAGAGATACCTCACAGAAAGGACTGGCAAGACCCAAGTGAACTGAAGTTTCCCCGAGGCGAGATCTGGTATACAGACGGGTCAAAGACTGGGGAAGGGACAGGAACAGGGGTGTATAGTGAAATGAGGAAAACATACCTGTATTTCAGGCGGAGATTTATGCTATCCTACAATGTGTAACTAATACAGGACTGATACTCTTAGGATAAACATATTAACTGATAGCCAGGCAGCCCTTGCGGCTTTAAATGGCCACAAGGAAACATCCAGACTGGTAGAGGAATGCCAGAAAGAACTAAATGAATTGACAAACCACATTAAAGTAAGATTAGTGTGGGTGCCCGGATATAACGATATTTCTGGAAATGAACAAGCTGATGAACTTACGAGAAGAGGTTCAGCAACGACATATGTTGGACCAGAACCAGTCCTTGGGACTTGGGAAAGTGGTTCGAGGCAAATACAAAAAAAGGGTACAAAGCCAAGATAGACTATAGTGGAGGAACACTCCAAAGCAGGTACACAGTAAGACCTTTATAGTGTCCCGGCATGAGAACGGCTCCCAAAAGGAAAAAAAATTACTGGAATTAAAAAAGCACCTAATCTTTTAAAAAAAGAAAATTATAAATAGTGCATTTTTTAGAAAGAATAAATTCTGATCGCTTACTTATAAATTACAATATACATCCGACATTCTCAATTCATTTTTTTCCGACCGTCACTGTTCTATAAACTCCGCCTTACACCTTGCGCGTGACTTCCAAACTAAAGTTTGGACGACTCTACATAGTGTTATTGCAATTTAAAGGCAAAAAAATGTTTTTGCTATTAAGATATCAGCTACTCTATACACAGGGTATTCGAAATTTGCGGAATACCCAGAAGCATTTAAGAGCAGCATCTTACTTGACCCTCAATATCTTTAAATGCTTTTGGAATTAATAATTGTACCCTCGCTTAGGGGAGAATAAAGAAATCAGAAAGGCAAAGCGGGAGTCTTGGAAAAAGTTCTGTGAGAGTATTTCTGATATACCTCGTAGTACTAGAATCCACAAGATTCTCTCTAAAGAGTAGATTGCCGAGATTGGGTCGATGAAGCGACCTGATGACACTGTCACGACCTACAGAAAAGAAACGTTAGAGCTTTTGATTAAAAATCACTTTCCTGGAAGTTTGACTCTGGATAACAATCGACCTCCGCTCTTTGAGGGCGCAAGGCGGCCAAAAAAGATCGATTGGGAGGCCGCCAAGGAAGTTATCACAGCACCGGCAGTTGAATGGGCAATCAAATCTTTTCAGCCTTTCAAATCTCCCGGTGAGGATGGAATATTTCCAGCTCTGCTGCAAAACGGACTGGAATTACTTTTACTCATCCTCATTAAACTGTATAGAGCTAGTCTGGCGTGGAATTACATACCACCTAGTTGGTTGGCGGCTAGGGTGGTATATATACCGAAAGTGGGCCGCACAGACCCACACCCTAAATCAGTCAGACCAATTAGCCTAACATCTTTCCTGCTTAAAGGACTTGAAAAAGCACTGGATTGCTACATCAGGCGGGTAGCTTTATGTAATTCCCCCCCGAGCATCCACCAATATGCTTATCAAACTGGCAAATCAACAGATTTAGCGTTACACAACCTTGTTGAGAAAATCACACAATCCCTTAACAACGAGGAGATTGCGGTGGCCATATTTCTTGACATTGAAGGAGCATTTGACAATGCACTACCGACCTCCCTTGGTTCAGCTTTGACTGAAAAGGGCATCAAACCAACCATTACCGGTTGGATATATGCCATGCTCACTAATAGGACAGCCACTATATCTCAGTTGGTGTCAGAGGGAACAGATGTCTGTTAACCCTGGTAAAACTGTAATAGTTCCCTTCACTAGGAAAAGAAAGTTGGAGGATCTTCCACCACTTTCCTACAATGGTGAGGTTATTTCATTTGCAGCGGAAGTAAAATATTTGGGGATTATCCTAGATATGAAACTTACTTGGAACGCTCACTTGGAAAAAGTTATCCATAAGGCCAGACTATCCTTGTGGACATGTCGTTGGATCTGTGGAAAATCTTGGGGCTTGGAACCCAAACAAATCTATTGGATATATGTGATGATCGTTAGACCAATGATCACATATGGAGCTATTGCCTGGTGGTCAAAAGCTTTACAGCGAACGGCCCAAGCAAAGCTCTCTGGTTTACAGAGACAGGCTTGCCTGGCAATTACTGATGCTATCAGCTACACACCGTCAGCAGCCATGGAAATCCTTCTGGACCTACCTCCTCTCCATATATTTTTGGAAAGAGAGGCTAGATGGACAACTTACAGAATTGTGCATATTTCTAAATGCACAAATCAGGCTTATACAGAACGAAGCAGAATGCTAGTGGACACTGAAAGTTACAGTATTCTGGGAATGACCTCTGACATAATGCCTCCAACAGTAAATTACGGCCTGCCTTATACCGTCCTAATTCCAAATAGAGATGAATGGGTCCTCCGTAAGGATGAACTATTAAGAGCAGACAGCTGTTGGTACACAGACGGTTCAAAAACACCCTCAGGCTCTGGTGCAGGTGTATACGGGCGCAGACCTAGGACAGAAATCTCAACCTCTCTAGGATCCTATGCAACCGTATTTCAGGCGGAAATTAACGCCATTGTTTCATGTGTGGAGAGATTGGAGCAAGCCAATCTCATACATAGAACAATAAATAATTTCTCGGACAGCCAAGCGGCTTTAAAAGCACTTAGCTCTCACCGTGTAACGTCGAAATTGGTTTTAGACCGCCAAAGAAGACTCTCCTCAATAGGAGAACTCAATAAAGTATTGCTGGTCTGGATCCCTGGCCATTCGGGCATGGAAGGAAACGAGAATACAGACTCTCTTGCAAGGGAGGGTGCCGTACGTGTTTCTATCGGACCAGAACCTATAATTGGCATCGCAATAAGTTTTGCCAAACAAATACTGAATACCTGGACGGCAAGAAGAGCTTTAGACTTCTGGCATAATTTACCAGGATTGGTTCATTCAAAGGATTTCATACATCCTTCGAAGAATGTCTCCAAACAAATGTTAGACTATAGCAGGCATGACCTACGTTGTCTAACAGGTCTTTTAACAGGCCACTGTCATCTGAATCATCATTTGCTAAAACTTGGACTGTCGGAAGATCCGACCTGCCGTCTTTGTCTGGAAGATGATGAATCAACAGAACATATAATTTGTGCCTGCCCCGACGCGGCTCGAATCAGGTATCTGATATTTGGCAGGGATTATCTCTCGCCCTCGGACCTGAAATATCATTCACCAAATAAACTAATCGGCTTTGTTAAGAAGCTGAATTTGTTTGGTGAAATCTGAATAGGTGTGAGCCACAATAGACTCTTGCAAGTCGTAGTGGAGGGCCTTATAGACCCACTCATCATAAACCTAACCTAACCTAACCTAGGGGAGTATCGCATGAATCAAAATTTAACTTTACAAACATTTGGCTTTAAATATTGAAGCAGATGCTGATAATACACTGGCGAGAAAAAAACTGAGGCTATTTACGAAGCTGCAAGTAATTTTAGGAGCAATAATAATATGGGCTCGATTTTAATAGTAGGCGCTGAATAAGTTGCTTTCCGAACATTGTTACCTGTCACTTGGCTCATTTTACGTAAAGGGCTACCATATTTACAACTGTTTATGAAATAGTTTTCGCTATTTATAAATTCACATTCGGTGGCTATTTTCCAATATAGTTAGAGTATTATTTATCAATATCTGTACAGCCTATCGATCGCAAGGTTTAGTGATTATATTTAACAGGCATCATGCTAAAAGAAATAGCTTCAGAAAATTCTGTGAAGATATAAACACAACACCTGCTGCGGCAAGACTCTACAAAGTCATGGCAAAAAGTAGGGTCAACACAGATATGGCTTTAAGGAAGCCAGACGGTAAATATACCGAAAATGAGGAAGAAAGAGTGAAACTCCTACTAGAAACTCATTTTCCTGGGAGTAGCCCAAATAGGGGAGATAGTCCTCTCGAAGGTCATAACAGACCTTCGAAAGAAATAACTACAATGGCTAAGCACATTTGTAGTAACGAACGGTTAAAATGGGCTATGAACACATTTTCACCATTCAAGGCACCGGGAGCTGATGGAATTTTTCCAGCATTGCTCCAGCAAGGACAAGACGAAATTCTACCACATTTGGTTAGGATCAGTCGAAGCAGCTTAGAACTGGGTTATATACCAGAAGCATGGAGAAGGGCAATAGTAACCTTCATTCCAAAAGCTGGAAAAAGGGACACAACAAACCCCAAATCCTTCAGACCAATTAGCCTAACATCGTTTGTGCTCAAAACGATGGAAAAAGCTATTGACAATTACATTAGAGCAGAAATCCTAGAGAGACTACCTCTCCACCCGCATCAGCATGCTTACCGGACAGGCAGATCTACGGAGACTGCACTGGTACAACTGACGGAGGATATCCGAGGTGCTCTAGACAACCAGGAAGCCGTAGTATGCGCCTTTTTGGATATAGAAGGAGCTTTTGACAATACTCCTCATGAGGCTGTCAAAAGAGCATTAAATAGAAGAGGTGTAGACAGCACCACATCCAAATGGATGTCGGAACTGCTCACCACTAGAGTAGCAGAGACGAGGACGAGCAAAGACATTGCCTCCATCTGTACAACCAGAGGATGTCCACAGGGAGGAGTAGCAACCCCATTAATGTGGAGCCTGACGGTTGACGAACTCCTGTGTGGTTTGACTGACCTCGGAATATCCTGCCAATGATATGCTGATGATATTGTCATAACAGCCAGGGGAAAATTCGAAAATACCCTTTGTGACATCGTACAAAAGGGTCTGAACTATACAAATAGCTGGTGTAGGCAAGTGGGACTTAGCATCAACCCCAACAAAACCATCTTAATAGCCTTCACTAAGAAAAGAAAGCTCAACCTCAAAACCATTAAACTTGATGGGAGCGAGGTTGAATGGAGACAAGAAGTCAAGTTTCTAGGTTTGACTCTAGACAGTAAACTCCTGTGGAACAAACACGAAAAGGATATTATATACAAAGCAAAAATGGCTCTAATGGTGTGCAGGAATCTGGCAGGGAGAAATTGGGGGTGCAACCCAAAAATCCTGAGCTGGATGTACAATGCTATAGTGAGACCAATTATCACTTATGGAGCCATTGCGTGGAGTTGGAGAACTAGCCTATTGACAACGAGAGAAAACCTCTCCAAAATTCAAAGACTAGCCTGTATGTGCATTACAGGAGCAATGAGAACATGCCCAATGGCAGCCATGGAAGCTATTCTCAACCTCACACCACTACATATGGTGGAGGAAGGTGTTGCAGAAAGAACAAGATACAGACTAAGTACAGAGGGAATCATTAAAAAAACCACCTCCTTACTTCTTAGAAATCAGAAAACCTGGGACATGCCACAAGATGGTATGATGAAAACGTAAAACCTTTCAAAGAAATTCGTTACAGAATTAAGCAACAAGAAGGAATGGGATCCAAATACCATTTCCAGACTTGGAAAGAATGCCATTCAATGGTAAATAGATGGCTCAAAAGCAATAGAAGGAACTGGGATAGGAGTGTACGGGCCAGGAATCAAACACTCTGAAAGCTTGGGAAAAACCCCGAGTATCTTTCAAGCGGAAAATCACGCCATAGGAAAGTGTGCCCAGTTCAATATTGATAAAGGATATAAAAGGCAAAGGATTATCATAATGTCGGGTAGTCAATCAGCCATTAAAGCACTGTCTCTTGTGTTATCAGTTCCAAAATGGTGTGGGAATGCCTAGGCAAACTAAATGAACTAGGCGAGAACAATATAGTCACCTTACTGTGGATTCCAGGACACTCAGGGATAAAAGGAAATGAAATAGCAGATGAACTAGCAAAGAGGGGGACAAGAACACCCTTTTGGGGGCCGGAACCCTTTTGCGGTATCAGCTCCAATGTAATATTTCAAGAAATAGGCAAAGCCAAAGAAAAGAGAAGATCTGACCATTGGAATGGACTTGGGCAATCAAAGATTTTTCTGGGTGACTACAACCTGTTGAGATCAAATGAATGCATAAGTCAAAGTAAAACTGCACTAAGAGTTTTAACAGGCATCCTTACGGGACATTGTCGCCTAAATGGGCAGCTGAAAAAACTCAAAATAGTGGAGGAAGAAGAATGTAGATTCTGTGTCATGGAAGAGGAAACCTCCATCCACATACTTGCGAACTGCACAGCAATTCAGAATCCTAGGGCACAACACCTTGGAGACTACTGGATAGAAGAGGGACATCTACCTAAGTTAAAGCCTGCAGATATCCTAAAATTCCTCCGGGAAATAGGACTGAAGGAGCTACTAGTCTCTGAGACTTTCCTCAGGAACTAAGTAGAAGTAAGGGGGCACAATAGATCTTTTAGGTCTCAGTGAATGTCACCCCAATTTACATACATACATACATAACAGGCATCATGTCTTTAGATCCTATAGCAGCCTTGTGTCAACCTAATCTAAACCGCAAGAATTGTTGTTGTGATGCTTTTGGTGCGTAGAAAGTACCGGCGTTATCAAGAGACTGGCCTGATAATCAGAAGACCAGGATCCGGACGAAAAAGAATTACCACTCAAAGAATGACCGTTTTTTGATGTCCGCAAGGTTACGGAATAAAACAGCTACTGCGATTTCGCTGCGAAATGCACTCGAAGAAGTTAGGAATATAAATGTTAGTGGGTGTAAATGTTAGAAGAAGGTTTCATGCTGCTGTCTTGTGGGAGGATGGCTACAGGTCCACCATTGGAACGGACGTCAGTCGTCAGTGAATATGGAGAAGAATCGGAGAAAGATACGCCCCAGCTTGTATTGACGAGCGATTTTCATTTAGCGTTGAGTCGGTCATGGTTTTGGCGGGAATTTCTTCACAAGCACTTACAGAGCTATACTTGATCGAGAATGGCTACCTGGCAGCTCACAGGTATCCCTCAGAGGTTCAAGCAAATCATGTTATGCCTTTCATGATCACTAATGGCGAACATGACATTTTACTGCAAGATGCCGCACGTAGCCAGAGTTTTCAAGGATTTCCTTTATGGAAAAATATTACCCCGAAAGAAACATTACTAATAAAATGCGAATTTTCAATCACAGTCTCAGTCGAGGTAGAAAAAATATAGAGTGCACATTTGGAATGATGACTCAAAAATTTCATATTTTTCTGACACCTATAAGATGTCGAAAATACAAAACTATTATCTCAATAATACAGTGTACTTGCGTATTACACAACTTTATTAGAAAAAATGACGGCACATTATATACAATCCCTTCAGCACTTGCAACAATAAATAACCAGCAAAATGTAAGAACCATGCCAGATATGGATATGCGTATGGATGAAACTTTTTCACCTCAACATCTACGAAACTACTTAGCTAATTACTTTTTGTTACCAAATGTTGCTTTACCTTGGCAATGGAAGTATTGTTTATAAAATATAAAAATAAATATAAATAACAAATTTTTATTTACTTACTTTACCATTGCATTTCTCTAGCTATTACTGACCACGCTTTATCCGTCATATCTTTTCTGGAGTACTCTTGAAGGGTATTATTATATATAGACATTGATGATTTTCAATCAACTGTACAAATTTTGACGTTTCATCCGTCATTTCACGTGAAATTCTCACCAAAAAAACGAGCTCTATGAGTAAACGTACTAAGAGCGACTGATAGACGTCCGGCGTATTGCCAGTTTATGCTTAGACTAAACCTTAGCTTTATTCGGGTTTTTGTTTCTGAACAGTCCGTAAACCAATCTGGATTTGCGCAGAACAAGTTGTGTACTTTATTCAGTCCTAAGAACTATTCTCGGACCGTTTGAAATTGGACAGGGTTTGAAAAAACCCGAACATTCCTCATGATCTATAGAACTGAACTAACCTAACTAATTTGACAATTGACTTTTTTTTGGCTCTGCAAATAATTTGAGCATGCGTGAAAAATAATCCGAAAATCGTCCTTGCTCGAGACTGGGGACTAGTTTAGACGGATGACGAACCGTCCAATAATTGCCACATCCCTGATAAAATGTGAAACAAAATATTTTTGAAGTGAAAACTTCTTTAGGCGCGTTGAGCACTTTTTTTTCATGTATATAGATAGTCATAAATTTCCAAAACTTCATGTGGAATACAAATTATTTGATGTTTTTTCTAGAAGGGGAAGGAAATATACCAAGATTCACATATTTCCTTCCACCCGTCGAACCAATTATAACCCGACTAACAGAACAGTCACAAATATTTGTAGTGAAATTATAATGGAATTTCTTATTGTCGAATTAGCATAATTAGGAATAACATATCTTTTACAAATAATAATCATAACAATAGTTTTCATAATAAAGTGTAACTAGAACCAAAACCTAACCTAACTTATATTAACCTAACCTAACCTAATGTGGTCCATCAGTAAGTTTTTTATAAACTCTTATATATAATGTAAGGTATAAAGCAAATCTATGATAAACATTATATTCTAAGGATGTTTATTATTTCAATTTTTTTGATTATACATGCAAATCATTTTATATTTTTATATATTCATGTAATATATTACAATGCAAAATTAATTCAACTAAAAGAAAATAAACACCATTTGACAACGCCGCTAAAACTATGTCCTTATCACACAACAATCTTAATTTGTGAACGTAAGGTATCTAGACACAAGATTTTAGTGTGTAATTTTATAACCTATAAGTGTCAAGTGAAAATAATTATGCTTAAAAATATTTCTGAAAATTGGCAAAATTTAAGTATTTTCTTCCGGTTTTTTTTTTGTGGAACAGACTTACATTTAGTTAAAGATAATAACCTTTACAGTTTAAAGTGAAAATATTCATCGTAAAATAGCATTAGTATTGAATTTTTTGAACTAAATTCATGATTTTTAAAGTAATTTCTGAATGATTCAACGAAATTTCTGTTCTAACCTGCTTTATTTAAGGTGAGCTATCAAACAAATTTAAAATTCCGAGAGTCGCGAAATCTACCACAACCGAAATTAACTGTATTTGAATTATTTTCTCGTAATCAGATTTGGAAAAGAAACTTTTCTTCATAGGAAATTTCTCTGTCAAACTAAAAATTCTTTCTCTCAACTTCGACGTTTTTTCTCTTCGGACATACCCATGACAGTTGTCGCTAACTGTCACGATCAAGTGAATGACGACGAGAAATGAATATATTTATTATTTTTTTTTAAGGAATATGAATTCCGAACAACCCATTAAAATAACAGAATGATAATTTTTATAATTAAATTGGACGATCCGGAATTTGGATATTTTTGAATTCTAATGTGTTTGCCATCGATTGCTCCCTCAACCCAAAACAGAAAAAAGAAAAAAATTATACAAGAAAAAGACGATGGCATGATCAATGCCGTTTTACAATATATCAAAGAAAAACAAGATAAGAAAACCTCAACAGCACCAGATGATGCTTAAAAGATGTTTCTTTTGAGTTTACTACCTGATGTAAAGGCCCTATCTGACAAAAATTTACGACAGTTGCAAATAAAAAATCTAGCATTATTAGAACAGTTAGGTAATAACGCAGCAAGAGCAACCTACTTGTCAACAATTTCAGATAATCGATAGTTCAAGGATCACTCGCTATCCTCAGCACCACGAGTCATGAGCATCACGGTGCTCAAGTGGATTTTCCAACAACAACACAGTCAGCACACCCGCTTCTTCGCCTCCTGATGCTGGATCAACTCCATTTTCAATCAATAATTATAGCACAGTTACTACTGATGGACATACAATTGCTAATAACACGCTTCTTGCAACCAACATACACCGACTTAGCTGCATACAAAATCACGCATGTTAGTATTTTGCTTTTGAATCACAGGTCCCACAATTAACACCAAATCTTTAAAAGTCTCTTTAGACATTCTGTAAAATGTCTGGAATTTAGAGTCATCTTCTGATATATCTTTGACGGCAATATAACCTTTTATTGTAGTTTTTGTAAATATAGGTATGCACCCAGAATTTCCTCTTTTTCTTCTTTTGTTACGGTGGCGGAGATAGCATAGAAGAAGCTAGGGCTTCACACGAGACGAGAGTGGGCGAGAGTATCAAAAATCTCGTCTCGATCTCGTCAATTCCGAAGACATTGAGTCTCGTTCAAGTCTCGGTCTCGTCTCGTTACCGGTTGTCTCGTCTCGTTCAAGTCTCGGTCTCGTCTTGTTACCGGTTGTCTCGTCTCGTCTCGCTTAATTCTAAATATTGATAATAAAATCCATAAATAATTTTTTAAAACTATTTCCAAAGCAATCACACTCGTTGACATTTTAATGTAACTGATGTCCAAAAATCAAAGCAAACGAGTGAAGGTATAATGACAATTTTTTAATTTCTACAGTGCATAGAAACGGAATTTTAAGAATATTGACAAAGTATTACAAAATGTTTACATGGAAATAAAGTACAAAAAATGCCTAAATACGGAATTCAACGAATATTATAAAAATTATTGAACTAGTTTACCCGGAAATTCATTCACAACAATTACTTCTGACCTATCTTCTAGGTAAATAAGTTTAATAAGGGAGAATAGTTGATATTTGGTCGTTAAGAAGATTACCAGAATTTTTTTATTCATCCCAAGAGCTTCTAAAAGATTTAATTCAAAGGCTTATCATATTAATGAAAACTTAACCATTCTGCTGAATTTTACGACCCTACTGTATTTGAGGCGATACAGGAAGAGTCGATTTAATTTTGGTTATACCGACCTGTTTTATCTTTTTATTCACCAGATTTTATATATTGTAAAATGTATTGTTCTCTATGTAGACCTTTTCTAATTTTTCTAATAAAAACTTCATAAAAAAAATTTAACGAGACCAAAAACGACTCTCGGGTTGCGCTATATGTGGTCTCGGTATCGCCCATAATATTTTCAAAAATGTCTCATCTCGCTTTTTCGAGACGAGAACGAGACTAGACGAGGAATATCTCGCTCTCGTGTGAAGCCCTAGAAGCAGATCTTCCTCGTCACTAGACATCTTTTCGACAACTACAGTATTCGCCAGCTAACTTGATGTCCTAAATGCTTTCTAGGGAGCTATTGACGCCGCCCATCCGATAACTGTAAATAGTGCCGTGCAAGTTCTGAGGATACGCTTTCTGTTACAAATTAACACAACTTGTACAATTAATACTTCGGAAATATTTTATTTGACGTAAATATTTTACCCTTAAATTCCGAATTTCCATTTTCTCGACGAGAATTATTTTGAGTTTTCCTCCATCGAAAATTCATCTTTCGAAGAATCCTTCTTAAGGAAGTATCTGACATAAATATCCAGATCTTCTTTAATTTTTTGATTTAATTTTCGTACATTTACACGGCAATTTTCAGTCTTGTGGAAATCGTGAATTATTCGCCGGATATCCTTCGTTGGATATTCCGGTAAATCTGTAACCGGTGACGGCCTGGCACGTTTTTTCTTAGGACTAAGAAATGGTTCCTTTCCACTCTTTTCGGAATTTTTCCCTTCGCGAACAATTCTTTCTATTGTAGCCACAGAAAATCCTGCAAAGAATAGGTAGTAGATAATTTTTTTTTTTCATATCGGATCATAATACAATGTTTTATACATTAGGTACAGCAAAGAAGCTTTCTCGGTGTAGCTCGCAAAAATAACTTTAGTAATGTTCTAACTCAATCAGCTTTTTAAGCCAAATTGATTGAAATAATTATTAGTTTTAGTTTTATTGGTTTTTACCATTTCTGACGTGTTTGAAAAAAATTTTCTAGGTTAGGTTGAAAGCTAATGCTTAACTAAAAAACCAACTACCTATTCCAAAAAATTAATTTAATTTGGCACGTAACATTTTAATCGTAGGATCATTAAATTAGCAGATAAATAAAATAAGCTGTGCTAACTTACTTGTGATGGCTTGCTAGCTAGCTGGCTTACCTGTTGCCTGGGATGGTTTAATTATCACGTTTATTAAGGTATCTTCATCATTTTTTAATGTCTTAAAATAATTAAACACTCTATATATCACTTGACGAGTTTGTCCTTCAGTACATTTACGATTTTCTTCATTAACGGCTGACATTTTTACAAACACTTGTACAAAGCAGAAACAATAACTGTGTGACGCTACGCTACTGAAAATCTTAACACCTGATAAGGTTCGATGCAATCGGCGTTTGTCAAAATTTTACCACCAATAGCAGCCGAGCAGGCAGGGCACTATTACTCTGTCTCTCTAAGTTGGTAATTTCTGGGACATCAAGTTAGCTGGCGAATACTGTAGTATATAGTATATAATTTTCACCATGTAATGTCGACTCCAGTTCGGTATGGAAACGTTTCATATACGCTTCGTGTGCAGATCTTATGACGTATAGACATTTATGCTGCAAGACGAATCTTATACGCATCTATGACGAGAAGCTCCGTGTGCAGAATGCCTTAATTGTTCTTGATAACGGTAGCTGGAACGCTACCGAAACGTTGAATTAAAAAATATAAAAAATATTGTGTTTTAATTTCCCAAAATAATTAACAAAATGAATGTTAGAATGTTATAAGTACTTGTTAGTGATAAGATTTTTCAGTTTTTGAAGCTTGCTTCTTATTGCACGACATATGACTTTTGGGAAGGCTAGTGAACTCGTGAAACGTGTGATGTTACGAAAAAGCGTTCGTCACGCGATGACTCATTAGAAAGAGAGAGAGAGACAGTGAGACGCAGGCCATAGTGTACGTTCAGTGCAGAGAGAGAGAGACGAATTGAAATAACGCGCGATACTATATAACCAACGCTGCGTTAAAATTTTGAAAAATGGTCAAAAATTGTCAAAATTTTGAAAAAATGGTCAATAATTATAAAAGACTCAAAAATGGTCAATAATTGTTGAAAATTGTCAAAAATGGTCAATAATTGTCAGAATCTGTCAAAAATGGTCAAAACTGTAAAAAATCGTCCAAAATTGTTAAATATTTTAGAAAATTGTCAGAATTCTTGAAAAATGGTCAAAATTTTTGAAAAATTGTCGAAAATGGTCAATAATTGTCAGAAACTGTCAAAAATGGTCAATAATTGTTGAAAATTGTCAAAATTTTTGAAAATTGGTTAAAGTTTTTAAAAAATGGTCAAAATTTTTGAAAAATTGTCAAAAATGGTCAATAATTGTCAGAAACTGTCAAAAATGGTCAATAATTGTTAAAAATTGTCAAAAATAGTCAATTATTGTCAGAACCTGTCAAAAATGCTCAAAAATTGTCAAAAATGGTCAATAATTGTTAAAATGTGGAAAAAGGTCAAAATTTTTAAAAAATTGTCAAAAATGATCGGTCAATAATTGTTAAAAATGGTCAATAATTGTTGAAATTTGAAAAAATGGTTAAAAATTTTCAATAATTATAAAAAACTGTCAAAAAAAATTATCAAAATTTTAGAAAAATGGTCAAAAATGGTCATACTATTGTGCATAAGAAGCAAGCTTCTGCCGGCGGTCCGACGACCACTCACCTTTTTTTTTCTGTTCCATATTGCCGTTAATAACAAAATGTCCTTCGTTTTCAATGTAGGTCACCTTTCAAAATAAATCATAAAAACCAAAAAATACAACCTACGGTACAATGAACTAGGTACAAAAAATTCCAATAAAATAGACATCTGTTTTTCATTTACTATTGGTAACCCCGCATACATAGACTGTTTTATTGTACAAACCAACAACTACTGTATCTGATGTCTGATATTCTAATTATATCCTATTTCTAAATCTCTTATTTGTAAATCGATTTGTTTTTTTTTCATCTATTTTAATGGCTTTGTCGAAGACCAATTAGCTTATGTCGTAATTAATATTTTTATTAAATTAGTTGTCGGAAAAATCGAGGTCAATATAACGCTGCGGATAACCGCAAATGTAACGATTATATTAAAAAGTAATATAGCTTGTTAAATATATGTAGCATCGGCAACGGTGTATCTCCAGGTAACAATCGCGGGTGAGTTTGAAAACAAACGAACACCGACCGGTCTTGGTGCTGGTGTTTTACACGACCGTAGATCATCGACTAGACAGGTTGACTTGTTTCTCGGTATCGTGAACATTGTGTGTATCGGAATATTGTTTCTGTTCGGTAGATAAATTCTAGTGTATTATTTGAATGAAAATCCTAGTGAAAAGTTTGTCTAATTATTATATATAGTGCTTTTATTTGTGTGTACTTTTTATTTAGGAATACATTTGTGCCCTTGTGGATTAATGTTTTTATTTTTTAAAGGTAAGTAATTTTTATGCTGATTATAATTCTTAGTTAATAACGGTACTTAAAACTTTCCGCGTTTGACCTTTCAAGGTACTCTCATAATCTTTACTATAAAGTAAGTCTTCAAAATTCTTCCTGCTTGTTGTTACCTTATGATATTTGTTTGTATTGTTGCGATAGTGATGGTTGTCACAATGATCCTGAATTAAACTGATGTTTTTGGTTGATTGTATTTCATATAAACTGGAGATTTTTTTATCAAACATATGGTTAATATCGTTTTATATTAGTAATATCAGGTTACATGTACTTTCAAAAATTATCTTTGATAGTAATCTATCATGTTTAGTTGCTTTATTTTGTATAAATAAGTAAAATGATTCCACAATAAAATGTTTATTATGTACTCTTAAAGATTGTTTAATCTATTCTAATATGATGGATAAAAACCTATTTAATAGGTACCTAGGTAGCAGTGGCGGATTAACGTAGGGGCTAGCCGGGGGGCGTGATACTGAAAAAATGTTATGGTAAAAAAAACTAGAGAAAAAATAAAGAACTTTATTCGACTGAACTGAAGTAATTTTTCGAAAACTTTTGCGATCTTTTTTTTTCCTATTATTATGATAAAAAGCTCATTCGGATCAACTTTCGTTTAGCTGAGATCAGTTATGTAAGAAATATTCGTTTATTTACTATTTGGAAAGTTTTCTAAACAGAAAAAGTCGAATTTTTTTTTGCGGAAATGCATAATTTTCATTTTTTCGACTTTAGAATAGCTGAAAACAGTTACAGAAAATACGTTTCTGTTTTACATTTTAGACAATTTTCTAAACATAAACACGCAAAAAACTTCTTGCGGAAAAATACCATTTTCATTTATTGATTAAATATTGTAGAATTTAGAATGATTCGAAGGATAAACTTTCGTTTAGCTGAAATCAGTTATGTAAGAAATATTCGTTTATTTACTATTTGGAACCTTTTCCAAACAGAAAGACTCGAATTTTTTTTGCGGAAGTGCATAATTTTCATTTTTTCGACTTCAGAATAGCTGAAACCAGTTACAAGAAAATACGTTTCTTTTTTACATTTTAGACAATTTTCTAAACATAAACACGAAAAAAACTTCTTGCGGAAATATACCATTTTCATTTATTGACAAAAACAGGCGTGTACAAAACCGTTTGTCTCTTGAGATTTTTGAAGCGATATTAAGCTGATAAGAATAGATATTATTCATTGATCTGTGTTAAACGTCGGGAAGAGGATTAAACTCAATTTTTACATAGTTTATATTATTTATTATAGTTTATTTATCAGTTTCAGATATTCTAAAGTCGGGAAAATGATGCATTTCCGTAGAAAGTTTTTTGTGATTTTGTATTTGGGGAGGCATCTATATACTGAAAAAACGAATTTTTCTTTTGAAACTGGTTTCAGCTAAAAAAAATTTCACCCCCGCCATCACTCCTGCTATCCCTCGCGTCAACGCATGTTTTGACTCGCGAGTCGCGACTTGCAGAAAAACAAAAGAAGGATTGAAAGGAGTTTTGCTTTACTTAAGTAAGTTTTTGTATTACTTTTTCTTATTTGAGGTTTTTCTCCGCCCTTACGTGGGCCCCCGCTCGATTTAGTCCCAGGCCCCGCAGGAGTTAAATCCGCCACTGCTAGGTAGGTATGTTCGATATCAACCTATTGTGAAGTGTAAAAATAGAAAAATAAAAAATGCAATCATGAAAGATCAGTTGGATAGCTCAGTTTTCTGTATTATCTCAAATACACAAAGAGTCTAATACTGTATAATCCGATGGGTAACCGCCGGCAAAAATCTTGTTGACCTACTTCCACATTTGAGAAAACTTCCACATACTTCCACCATACTTCCTCGAAACTTCCACATACTTCCACCAAACTTCCACATACTTCCACCTGCGGTGTACACCTACTTCCACTTGCGGTTTGCCCCTCGGTATAATCAATTTAAACTGAAAAGTGACCAAATTTATATTTTTTTGAATAAAATTTATAAATAAAAAACAATATGAATGGGGTTCATGTACAGCCACTTACTTCTCAACCTAAGCACCAATGTATCTGGTGCTATCACAAAGTACGTTAAGCTAAATGGCCAAATAAAAAAAAATAGATAAAAACTAGTGTAGAACCGGGTGTCTGATTAAGAGAGGTAACCCGCTGTATCTCAGAAACCAATTATCGTACAGCTTAGGGAAAAAAATCTGTATCACAAACTCGCATACGAGAAACTGCTGGAAATTAGTTTCTTACTCCACCGCTAGAGGGCGTTGTTTACAATAATATCACATAAACATCATTTTTCTATAATAAATGTACCGTTATAGTACCACAAACTACCGAGCAAGTGATGGAGTGGTTACGCTCTCGGCTTGCATTCGGAAGGACCGGGGTTCAAATCCCAGGTCCGCCTGACGTACTATGAGTTTTTTCAGAGGTTTCCTCGTAGCAATAGGCGAATGCTGGGACAGCACATACCTCTCAGGCACCTCACACCGTTCCCTCCACTCCCATCCCCTGAACCAAACAATCCTTATTCCTTCCAATATTGGCTGAAGAGGCTCCGGAAAGCATATAGCGGCCCGCTCCCCTCGAGAGGGGGGAGAATGAAAAACTTTCCTTCCTTCTTTCTTTTTTTACCACAAACTTTAAATATTCGTAATCATTAGATCATTTTACGTAAGTTTGGTTCAGTACTTTTTCCTCTATCTTGTAAAATAACTGGTAGAGGTGAGTGGGAAAGCTGACACAGTAAGACTGTGTTCCGCTTTATGGATTTTGACAAACTTAGTATCATTTGAAAGGGAATTCAATGCCTGATAAAATATTACTTATATCCTCCTTTTATTCCAATGGTTTTAACGGTCGCTAGGTGGCGGTGATTGAGCAATTATTTGTTTTCAACTTTTTTGGGAATATTTAAATGCGAAGCTATATTTTTTAATCGTTTACTTCAAAGAGGATATATTATGTATATATTATGTCTCAAGGGCCGCTAAAGCGTTTCCTGCATCCTGCATGTGTGATTCTGTTTTTCGCCTACCAAATAAACCAAAAAATAGGAAAATGCAAAAAACTTTGACATACACTGACGTTTAATTAAAATATTTATGTGAAATGTCAAAGTACTCAAGTGATCTACGTTGAAAAACTTCCAAAAACGTGGCGTAAAGAATTTTCCACCCTTGGGCTGCTAAACAATACTTTCCCTGGCAATCTCGATTTTTCTGTCATTTACAGCTTCATGTTAATGGTAATATCTCACCAACCAAACACAATATCCTGTTTGTTGTCTTATATGTATAATTATTATGTTAGATCAGATTTTTTAACATACAAGAATTCTTAAAAAGATTGCTGGACGTTTATGACCGGTTTAACCTTAGCAAGATTACAATATTTTTGAATAGTATGTGGGATTTAGCGAGATTTTTATCTTAATCAATATGCATACCAAATTAATTTTCATTTCTATAATAATTAATTCGATCTTAGTCTTGCGTGAAATATTTGTGATGCTAAAATTGAAAACAATATTATACATTGTTCTGTTTTTTATTATGTTCTCCTAACTTGCTTTCCCTTTTTATTATAAAATAACTTTCATCAAAGTATATTATCATTTATAAGTATTCATTCTTGTCAATGCCTCTTTAATACCTATATCCATAATTTGTTCTTCTTCAACGCCTCCCATGTCTTTAATCTTCATGTAAGCTTATTATGCACAATTTTGAACAATTCTAACAGAAGCCATGATCGTATTCAACTAAATACGAAAAACTACAAGATAATAACTGGTAAAGTAACTATGGAAGTTTAAGAAAAACCTCAAGTATCTATCAAGCGGAAATTCATGCCATAGAAAAGTGTGATCAGTTTAATATGAATGAACTTGCAAAAACAACATCGTCACCCTACTGTGAATCCCAGAACACACTGGAATATAAGAATATGAAACAGCAAATGAACTAGCAAAGAGAAGGACTGAAACACCCTTTTGGGGACCGAAACCCTTTTACGATATCAGCACCAATGTTATATTGGAAAACATAGATAACGCCGGAAAGATTGGAAATATCTAGTAGAATTAAGACTCCTGGAAAACTATAGCCAGACTAGATCAAAACAATGCCTAAGCCAGAATAAGGCTGCACTGTCTTTTGACTTAAACATATAACGAGCTTTTGACAATACTCCACATGAGGCGGTCAAAAGAGCGTTAAATAGAAGATTTGCAGACAGAACAACATCCAGAAGGATGTCGGAACTGCTCACCATTAGAGTAGCAGAGACGAGGACGAGTAAAGACATCGACTCCATCTGCACAACCAGAGGATGTCCACAGGTAGCAGTAGCATCTCCGTTAATTTTGGAGTCTGACGGTTGACGAAATCCTGTGTGCTTTAACTGACCTCGGAATATGATATGCCGATGAAATTGTGATAACAGCCAGGGGAGAATTCGAGAATACCCTTTGTGTCATCGTACAAACGATTCTGAACTATACAAATAGCAGGTGTAGGCAAGTGGGACTTAACATCAACCCCACCAAAACCATCTTAATAGCCTTCACTAAGAAAAGAACAATCAACCTCAAAACTGTTAATCTTGATGGGAGCGAGGTTGAATGGAGACAAGAAGTCAAATATCTAGGTCTGACTCTAGACAGTAAACTTCTGTGGAACAAATACGAAAAGGAGATTACATACATAGCGAAGATGGCTCTAATGGTGTGCAGGAACCTGACGGAAAAATTGGGGTTGTAGCCCATAGATCCCTAGCTAGATGTACACTGCCATAGTGAGACCAATCAGTACTTATGGAGCCATTGCGTGGGTTTGTAGGACTAGCTTATTGAGGACGAGAAACAACATCTCCAGAATTCAAAGACTAGCCTGTATATGCATTACAGGAGCAATGGAGGAGCTGCCCAACAGCGGCCATGGAAGTGTTTCTCAACTCCACACCACTACATAATAGTGGTGGAATCATTAAAAAAATACCTCCTCGCATTTTAGAGATCAGAAATTCTGGGACATGCCACAGGATGGTATGATAAAAAAAAACGTTTTAAAGAAATTCGTCACGGAATTAAGCAACAAGAAGGAATGCGATTCCAGCACTATTACCAGACTTGGAAAGAATGCCATTTAATAGTATACAGACGGCTCAAAATCAAGGGCACACTGGAATACAAGGAAACGAAATAGCAGATGAACTAGCAAAGAGAGGGGCTGAAACACCCTTTTGGGGGCCAGAACCCTTTTGCGATATCAGTTCTAATGTAATATTGGAAGAAATAGGCAACGACGAGAAGAGGAGAATATCTGACCATTGGAAATATCTAGTAGGGCTTAGACAATCAAAGATACTCCTGGGAGACTACAACCAGGTGAGAACAAATGAATGCATAAGCCAGTCAAACTGCAATAAGAGTTTTAACAGATGTTCTGACGGGCACCTTAAAAAACTCAAAATAGTGGAGCAAGAAGAATGTAGATTCTGTGGTATGGAAGAAGAAACCTCCATCCACATACTTCCAGATTGCATAGCAATCCAGAATTCTAGGGCACAACACCTAGGAGACTACTGCATACTTACCTAAGTTATAGCCTGCAGATATCCTTAAATTCCTTCCAGTAAATAAGTCTAAAGAAGCTACTAGAAATTAAGTAGAAGAAAGACAGACAATAGATCTTTTAGGTCTCAGTGAATATAACCCCAATACATACATACAAGTCTTTTGACAGACGTTCTAACAGGACACTGCATACCTAGGAGACTATTGAATAGAAGAAGACTTGCATAAACTGAAATCTGCTGATATCCTAAAATTCCTCCAAAGAAAAGGACTAAAGGAAATGAGTAGAAGATGGGGGTACAATAGAGACCTTTCAGGATTCAGTGAATTTTATCACCAGAACTGGTAATTTACAGTTTTCATTAAAAAACAAACCAATATTGTGTTTCCCTGATAAAATAGTTATATACATATTATACAAGGGAAAAAAGTATTAGATTTTAGCTCGAGAATTAAAATCTAATATTTTTCCCTAGTATAATACACTATTTTTTTCTGTGACGGGAAAAACGACGATATAATATTGAAAAAACATATTTTTAAATTGATGTCAGAAAATTATCGATCTGAAATTTGAATTTTTAAACTGGTTTTTAAAGTAATTAAATATCTGTCAATTTAACTCTGTGATTTGTTTTAAAAATTGCCAACTTATTAGTGGTTATTTAGTAGTTATTTTGAATAATATAAAGTTAAAAATGTCTGATTCCGAGTTTTCTCTGACTCCACCGGAGTTAGTAGAAGCAGCGAGAGTAGCGTCGCAAAAATAAATCGCGTAAAATTTACGAATATATATGCGGGAAATTTTTTTTTATGAAATTACTTATTTCCCGGATATATATGTATTCACTTTTTTCCCGGGGAAAAAAGTAATTTCATAAAAAGTTATATTTTTTTACCTGACAACAGTGATAAAATGTCAAACTTTTTTCCCGTCACAGAAAAAATACATTTTCTGTCTAGCCAGTTCAATAGTTTTGAAAACAGGAAATATTCGCAAGGGAGCTAAATCTTGAAAATATGCTTGATGGGGTAGTAGTTCAAAACTCGCTTTATTCCCCATTCTGTCTTTTACTCAGCCATTTCCATACTGCCACTTCACAATCATTATTAGTTATTAATTTTCATTTTTATTCAATCAGTTTAATTTATTAACCGTCTAACAAAATAAGAATGAATATTTTTAAAAAATACCGAAATGGCTACTTTGTTTACATATTAATTGTTTCAACCCTTACTAGGTAGAATCTTCCCATAATCATTAAATAAAATCAATAAATAACAATTTTTACAATAGAAATATATATCACTCCACCGGTTTCACAAATAACATATCAATTTCTATATTTCACTCTTGACGATGCAAATGTTATTTGTGAAACCGGTCGAGTATTATGTGTTATATTTCTGTTATCGAATTTGTTATCTATTGATTTTATTTAATAATTGCTTTGTTTACAATAACATCAAAGCGTTGTGTATTGTTAGGGACTAATCCAGTCACTAAGCTGGTACGAAAAATCTCTGAACCAACTTTACCAAGCCCGTAAAAAACCACTTGAACTCCAATAAACGAAGAATGTTGAAATAAAACCAGACAGTGGTTGATTTAATCTAGTAATAATTCGTAATTGGTTAAAACATTTTTAATTGATGCTTCTCCATTCTCCAATTAATATATAATTAAGTATTAGACAACCATTACAGTCTACACACATTATTAATAATGAAATATCTCAAAACTAGATGTAGTAAATGTTAGTATAAATTGAAAGAAAATAAAAAATTGATATAACATACAAGGTGTTGTATTTAAAATAAACGTGTTACTACACCCTGTATTTGGATCACTACCTTTTCTCATTACAGGATAATTTTATAAAATAATTAGTACTACCTACATTGAAACGAACAATTATCTTGGTATTACGAGTTAATTTACTAATTAATACTTAGAAATTAATGATTTCTTGTAATATTTGTTATAGCATGTTGTCATCTTTAAAAGTATCTTCTACAATTTAATTTTGTATGGTATTTGATAAACAAACCGGATCTAGTTAAATAATTCTTGATCAGCTTTTTTAACAAGATCACAAATATTTTTTAGAACAGGATTTCTACATCCCACCAAATTATTATGAAACAACCACCTCCAGAAATCAACAACTAGTACGTTGAATTCGAACAAGGTTTGTTTTTCGGCCGATGAACTCTCTTTGTTGAATTTTGCATTAGGCGATTTTTAGCGAGTTACTGGTTATAACCCAGCGGTTATTTGCGGTAACAGACGATTGTTCAATGACCTCATTCACCTCAAGAAACACATCTGATCCTTCATATGATATATACATATCCACATATAAAAAACCGAGAACTTGAGAGAATCAAATTGCAATTCACAACTAATGTACTTAAATCAAAAATCAACCTAACATTACTATTAAGACGAAGACAGTTGAGACATTTACGTTCCGTTCCAAAGCAAGAGTGGGGATTAAAACCACTGCCAGTCACACAACTCTTGACCAGGGGTCACTGATTTGACATTTTAGTAGTTACCGTTAATTAAAATTAACTGTCAAGTTTGAACAACCAGTAAACTGAATAGGTGTTACTGAATTCTGCAAGTGTATTTTGTTCCTTTTTGTGTGTGTTGCAAATGTGTTGAAGATGAACTTGGTTGAGGCGTTATAGAACAGTATATTTTATTAGCAGTATCCTTTCGGAATCATCAATGTACACCTCAGCAACAGCAGTTGTTCGCCAACCGCTATGGCGTTTTGGTGCCTTTATATCCCCTCCAGCATCTACTAATAGTTGCCGACGAGCGGCGAAAACAATGCCCTCTTTAGGTATGTTCCAACACCAATCAGAAACTGTCAGAAACAATCAGAGAATAGTCGACCATTGCAATCAGTCATAGGAATTACGCGAAAGTAAACTGACCAGTTATTCTTTGATCGTTTCTGATAGTTTCTGATTGCGGTTGGAACAGACCTTATATAAATGATTATATAACTCATGTTCTAATGAACCAATACAATCCTTGAATTTCCCTTAGTTACGACGTATTGATAAGTGAATATACCCCTTGACGACGTGTTATAATCGTTTTGGTGTTTCGCCTCCTGCCATATTGTGATCATTTCCATAGTAACGGGAAAGCTCAATGAAATGTCAGTTAATTCTACTACAAATTCCGAAAACAACAATACCTTCAATATTAATATTAATCAATAAAAAAAATTAGAATATTATTCGTTATATAATCGTAACGAATACCAACTCGAGCATAGACAATATTTTTCGATTATATTTACCTCTTCACTCGACGTATTTCGCGAAACACCTCTCGAGCTGCGCTCTCGTGTTGTTTCGCCAAATACGTCTCGTGACTCGGTGAATAATCGAATATTGTCTATGATCTTGTGATATTATAACTGATTATCTGATAATTTCAAAAATGTAGCAATGTCTTTTCCCACTGTTCAAAATTTGTGAATTTCAATAATATAAAAATTTTCCATAACAGTGAATTTTCTGGCAATTTTTGTTTTTGTATTTGGTACGCTGACCATAAAAATAGTTCCATGATCTTAAAAAAACTGTTATTTGCATATAGTGTAATTCCGCTGCACCCATAATGCCCATAATTAAAGCAACCTAAAATGAATTACAGTTAACTAGATGATAAAAACCTAACTATTGTAAAAGCTATTACCTAAGTTCGTTAAAATATACCAAAAGTACATTTCCTACACTGATCACTCTTTACACTATCTTACGCGCGTTTCGATAACCAAGTTATCTTCTTCAGAGACTAGTGATGAGCGAGACTGGTCTTGGTCTTGCAAAAAATGCAAGACCAAGACCAGCTAAAGGCTTGCAAGACCAAGACCAAGACCGAGTGTGCAAGACCAAGACCTGCAAGACTCTTGCAGTCTTGCTTTTTTCAATGTATTCAATAATGTACCAAATTAATTCTTACAAAATGTGTATTTTAATCTCAAAATATCATGAACGCAATTTGAAGTTTGAATATGTATAGCTAATTTATATAAAAATATGTTTGTTGAACAAATTATTCCACTCACAATATTACCCGTGATATCACAAACTAATAAGTGTACCTTGCTAAAACGAGGATCTTGTTGTAAACCAATTTAAAACTAAAATTAAATTAAATTAAAATGAAGGGTTGCTGGTTGATTTAGGGGGGGTAGTTAAGAGATAATTTGTTTTCCATATATCTGTTTTTGATGGCCCATCTTGGGTCGTAACAGATCCATAAATAAATTATCGAACAATATCAAAAAACGGCGGCAGATGTACCAATACGTGACAATACTAGACATTTTGGTAAAGGGTCATAAAATGTTTCATAATAATTTTGTTATGGTTTTTCCCAACTATAAAGTGGAAGACCTGCAAGACTCTTGCAGCAAGACCAAGACTGGACTATGCAAGACCAAGACCACGCATGCAAGACCAAGACTAAGCCGGTCTTGGTCTTGCTTTGCTCATCACTATCAGAGACTGAAGGTAAACTGGATAACCAGGAGTTTATATTATATCCAATCAGTCAGTGCTTTGCATTCGATAATGTGTGAAGCTGTTTCTTCCCCATTCATGCACAACCGACAGCTAGGTTTCTCCTTATATACGCCTATTGTATGTACAGTGACCAGTGAGTAATCCTGTCACTTTCTTTGACCCATACTTAAGTTGAGTATTTCGTAGGTCACCAACTCCGAGGGTTTTTTCCTAGGAGTTCAGAATCCTAGAGGGACATTTACCTAAGTTAAAGCGTGCAGATATCCTAAAATTCCTCCGGGAAATAGGACTACTAGTTACTAGCTTCTAGTGTCTAAGACATTCCTCAGGAACTAAGTAGAAGTAAGGGGGCCCAATAGATCTTTTAAGTCTCAGTGAATGTCATCCCAATATACATACATACCTACTAGGAGTTTGCTGACTTCCTCTTTAAGCACGTGACTCCAGTCTGATGTTCTGTTTCAATCCACAGAGATATACACCTCCGTACTACAATTTTTGATATACCGACCAGTGAATTCCGATTTTGCCCCTTTGCAAGTATATCTGCCTTTTTATTGCCTAACCTTCATGCCGCGGAACCCACTTAGCGCCTCCTTATTATGGATGGCCAGGGTTAAAAGTTTTTATAGACAGTCCCAGACTAGTCTAGATTTAATCTGGGTGAATGCTAGTAATTTAAGTGCTGTCTGACTGTCAGAGAGTATGGCCTCGTTGTACTAAAGTCTGATGATCCAAAGTTCAGGTGATCTCTCGGGTGATCTACAGATCAAAATTGATCCAGGTTCATTACACTATTCAACTGATCCTTGATTAACTTGTCAGTAGTTCAAAAGTTCCTAGCAATGTCATATTTTAGAAGAAGAAATGACATTTGTGAACATCAAGTGATTGCTTACGAACTAACTGTATAACAATATATACAGGGTTGGGATAAAGTATGGAACCAAGTAAATATCTTTTAAACGAAAAGAACGATATTTATGAAAATTTGCAGGTAAGTGCAATGGAACAAAATGCATCCGATGTACATTTTTTTGTTAATAATATACTTCCGGTTTAATCGGAAATGCCATCAACTTATTTAATTTAAATGGGACACCCTATATATTTTTACAGATTTTGAAAGAGCTTGTTATTTTGAATTCATACATACTGAGATTAGTGTAAAAAAATTTGTAAAAACGAGGAATATAGCACTTTAATCAACCTCCTTTGAGTTTTTTGCATTAGAGCAAAAAACTATTTAGATAAACTAATTGATGTTGTTTGTATGCATAGTAATAAATAAACGAATACTGTTTAGTATGTCTTTTGTTCTCCAATTGTCAAATTCTAATTGACGTAAATAAATTTTACAATTTAGAATGGTTCAATTAAGTGTAAAAGAGCGTATTGAAATTTTAATGATGATCGGTTATGGTGATCGTGTTAGAACTCATGAAGAAGTATGTCATATTTTTAATAATTTGCATCCGGAGAGAAATCCTATATCACGCTCAACAGTAACTAAAACATTACAACGTTTTAATACAACTGAGATGATAAAAAATTTGCTAAAACCTGGAAGACCGCGGACTGCAACGAACGAAACTGTTAAACAAAATATTGCAATCGATTTAGAAGAATCACCTCAAACTTCCACCACAAATTTGGCACTAAACCATGGTATCAGTCGACGTTCTGTAGGAAAGATATTAAAAAGTGAGAAGTATCATCCGTATAAGGTACAGTTGGTTCAAGAATTGTCAGACGATGATTTTGACCGACGGCTAGAATTTTTCGAACGGCTAATGGACATCTGTAATGTCGACGATAATTTTGCTTCTAACATAGTTTTTTCCGATGAGGCAACTTTTTGTTTAAATGGAACAGTTAATCGCCATAACTCAAGGTATTGGTCAAATGAGAATCCTCATTGGATTCATGAAGCACATACCCAGCATCCACAGAAGTTAAGTGTTTGGATGGGAATTGTCGAAAATAGGCTTATAGGCCCATTTTGTATCGACGGAAACTTGAATGGTGACAAGTATTTGGATCTATTAAATAACGAAATTATTCCTGCACTTCAACAGAATGGGCAATTACCACAAAATGTTTTGTTTCAACAAGATGGAGCACCTCCCCACTATGATAGACGGGTTAGGGATTTTCTGGATGCGAATTTTCCAAATCGATGGATTGGACGTAGAGGATTCATAGAGTGGCCTGCTCGTTCTCCGGATCTTAGCCCGTCAGATTTTTTTCTTTGGGGTTATCTAAAATCACGTGTTTACGTTAGACGACCAACAAACTTACAGGAATTGAGACAAAGAATTATTGATGAATGTGAACTAATACGTGGAGAAGTCTTGGAAAGAGTGACTCAAGAATTTGTTAATAGGATGGCATATTGTCAGCAAGTAAACGGCGAACATTTTGAACATTTGAAGTACTTTTGTTTCTCATTATTCTAAAATAATGAAATGTACACCTATTGCACAACTAACAGTGAAGTTATTCCTCGTTTTTACAATTTTTTTTACACTAAACTCAGTATGTATGAATTCAAAATAACAAGCTCTTTCAAAATCTGTAAAAATATATAGGGTGTCCCATTTAAATTAAAGAAGTTGATGGCATTTCCGGTTAAACCGGAAGTATATATATATTAGCCTTTACATTTCTGTAGAAATGATTAGCGCTCCATCTTGGAGCTCTTGGATTCCTTTATTGCGGTGAATCACTCCGCCTTGTTATCTGTCTACAATTTCTCTCCACATCTTCCTGTCCTGGCACAGTTTATTCCAGTTTTTAATGTCAAGAGTTTCAATGTCTTCGATTATTTGATTCCTCCATCTTTCTTTTGGTCTTCCCCTTGGTCTTGTTGTTTGTGGTGTCCATGCAGTGATTTTTCTTATTAGCTCCTCTGGTTGTCTGCGGTGAATGTGTCCCCACCACCGTAGTCTTTGGGCTTTAACTACATTAACGATATCTTCTCCTTCTAGAATATCTTCAATCTCATCATTGTATAGGCTCCTGTACTGATCGGTGTCTATTATTTTGGGCCCGTTAATTCTTCGTATGATTTTCCTTTCGGATATTTTTAGTTTTTCCATGTCCTTGGCTGTAAGGCACATGGCTTCCGCTGCATATGTTACAATTGGGCGTATTGCCGCTTTATATACTTTCAGCCTTGTTTGTTTACTCAAAATTCCATCTTTCAGTATTTTTTTGTACTTCCAAAACATTTTATTGCCCATTAGTATTCGCTGGGTTATTTCCTCGCTTCGATTGTTATTGCTGGTAATAATTACCCTTAGGTATTTAAAGAGTGACACTTTTTCGAAACAATTTTCCCCTATTCTTATCTCTTTTATGTTCGATTTCTCTTTTCTTGAGCATATGAGGTATTTAGTCTTCTCTTCGTTAATTTGTAATCCTCTTTTCCCTGCTTCTCTGATGAGAGTTAACAATGCGTTTTCCATGCTTCTCTTGTCTGTTGCCATTAACGCTATATCATCGGCATATGCTACTACCTGCGTTGAAGCTTGCGCAATCGTTCGACTTATTTCAGTCTGCCTTACTGCACCGTCTAAAGCAAAGTTGAAGAGTGTGGTGGATAGGGCGTCTCCTTGTCTTACTCCTGTTTCAATCGAGATTTCTTCCGTGACTTCTTCTCTTGTTATTACTCTTGCCTTTGATTGTTCCATAGACATTTTTGTTAATCTGATCAGCTTTGATGGTATCGCCAACTCTTTCATATCCTGTAATAGTTTACTTCGGGAGACACTGTCGAATGCTTGTTTGAAATCTATAAATATTACATGTAAGTCTATACCATGTTCGTAGCATTTTTCTATTGTCTGTGTTACAATGTGTATTGCATCTGTGGTCGACCTATTTTCCCGAAATCCATGTTGGTACTGTCCAATTGTTGTTTCAGCGTATCTTGTTAACTTTCGTCGTATAAGTGTTGTGAGTAATTTGTAAGTTGTGTTAAGCAGTGTTATACACCTGCGTGACGGCAGCACCCCCAAATTCGAATTTTGCAAAAAACCTTATGCCGTTGGATTGCCCAAGTTTTGCCCACATTTGCCCAACCAATAAATTATTTTGCCCACCCTCCAAAAAAAAGTTATAGGCAAAACTAATTTTTCTAAAAAAATTACTTCCAGCACCCCCGTCTTTGAATTTGGCAAAAAGCTTGATGCAGTTGGATTGCCCAAGTTTTGCCCCCATTTGCCCATCGAATAAATGTTTTTGCCCACCCCCCCCCAAAAAAGTTATGAACAAAACAAATTTTTCTAAAAAATTTTTTTTTTCCGAATTCCACAGAAAACTGCACGCGGTTGGATTGCCCAATGTTAGTCCATATTTGCCCAACCAATAGATTATTTTGCCCACCCTCCAAAAAAAAGTTATAGGCAAAACTAATTTTTCTAAAAAAATTACTTCCAGCACCCCCGTCTTTGAATTTGGCAAAAAGCTTGATGCAGTTGGATTGCCCAAGTTTTGCCCCCATTTGCCCATCCAATAAATTTTTTTGTCCACCCCCCCAAAAAAAGTTGTGAACAAAACAAATTTTTCGAAAAATTTTTTTTCCGAATTCCACAGAAAACTGCACGCAGTTGGATTGCCCAATGTTAGTCCATATTTGCCAACAAATAACTTTTTTTGCACACCCTCCAAGAAAGAAGTTATGGGCAAAATAAATTTTTCAGAATTGGATTTTTCTTGGTACGCCATCAAATTTTAATTTTACGGAAAATTATACGCAGTTGGATTGCCCAACTTTTTCAAATCTAACTAGGGTTGGGGTTAGGTTTTGTTAGGTTAGATTTATCCTTTAATTTGTGCCGAAAATTACTGAGAAAATCGAAAATGTTGTAATCGTCTGAAACATGTAAAAAAGTGGTTAAAACGCGAAAAAAACGATATGAAAGGACTTATAAAAAAAAAACTTTTTACGTAATTTTTCCTCTTTTTTCTTCGTCTTCTTCTTCTTCTTTTTCTTCCTCCTCCTCTTCTTCTTCTTCTTCATCTTCTTCTTTTCGAGTTTCTCGGGGAAGGAGTTTTCCTTTTCGGGAACTGATTGCATTTTCGGAATGGCCGTACCCGAAAACCCCTTTATGCAAAGTTTCAACGGAATCGGAGACCAAAAAAATGTTGCTCTTGACCTTTCACATTAATTCACAAATTAAAGGTTAAATCTAACCTAACAAAACCTAACCCCAACCCTAGTTAGATTTGAAAAAGTTGGGCAATCCAACTGCGTATAATTTTCCGTAAAATTAAAATTTGATGGCGTACCAAGAAAAATCCAATTCTGAAAAATTTATTTTGCCCATAACTTCTTTCTTGGAGGGTGTGCAAAAAAAGTTATTTGTTGGCAAATATGGACTAACATTGGGCAATCCAACTGCGTGCAGTTTTCTGTGGAATTCGGAAAAAAAATTTTTTTTCGAAAAATTTGTTTTGTTCATAACTTTTTTTGGGGTGGTGGGCAAAAAAATTTATTGGATGGGCAAATGGGGGCAAAACTTGGGCAATCCAACTGCATCAAGCTTTTTGCCAAATTCAAAGACGGGGGTGCTGGAAGTAATTTTTTTAGAAAAATTAGTTTTGCCTATAACTTTTTTTTGGAGGGTGGGCAAAATAATTTATTGGTTGGGCAAATGTGGGCAAAACTTGGGCAATCCAACGGCATAAGGTTTTTTGCAAAATTCGAACTTGGGGGTGCTGCCGTCACGCGGGTGTGTTATACATCTGTAGCTTTGACATTGTGTTGGATCTCCTTTCTTTAGTATTGGTGTTATCCAGCCTTCTCTCCATTCCACAGGCATATCTTCTTCATTTCATATTAGGGTTATTAACTTGTAGATAGTTTTTAGTAATTTTTCTCCTCCAGTCTTTATTAATTCGTTCACGATCTGATCAGGACCTGGGGCTCTTTTTTGTTTCAGTTGATTAATTATTTCCTTGAACTCTTCATATGTTGGGGGTTCTTCCTCTTCTCCCTCACGGCTCTCGTTTGTGTCCTCTATATTTTCTTCCCTGTTTTTAAACATCTCTTTAAAGTAATGTGTCCAGTCTTTTTTTTCTATTTTTGCAGGTACTTTGTATCTTTTATGTTGTGATTTTATGTATCCGAATAGTCTTCCACTGTCCCTGTAATTCCTCTCCAGATCTTCCATTTGCATGTCAATCCATTGTCTTTTTTTGTTTATACAGCATTTATTTGCTTCCTTCTTCAATTTCTTATATGTTTGTTGATATTCTTCTCTTTTTGTTTTTAGCCAGTTCAATCTTGCATGATTCTTTGCCCTAACTTTATTATCACATTCTTCATCATACCATTCCTTACTTGCTTTAAATGTAAATGGCCCTAGTGACTGATCTGCGGCACTGATAATACTTTCTTTTATGTTTTCCCATAGTACTTCGATATTAGTTCCATTGACAGTTTCTAACTTACCATTTATTGTCTCCACATATTGTGCCTTACTGGTTTGTGACTTCAATTTGTTTATGTTCCATCGTTTTTTGGCGTTGTGTGTATGGTTGGTCTTTATTATTTTCAATTTCAATTTGGCTATTACTAAAATATGGTCTGAATCTGCATTAGCTCCCCTGTATGACCTGACATCTTGTATTATTTTATTCCATTTTTTGGATATCAAAACATGGTCTATTTGGTTTCCTTCTGTCGTTCCTGGTCTCATCCAGGTTATTTTATGTTCTCTCTTATGTTTATGTCTGGTGCTTACAATGAAGGTATTAGTTGTTGCTGCCAGTCCACAGAGTCTACCTCCGTTGTTATTAGTGTATTCATGAATAGTTTATTTTCCAGCTACTTCCTTTATATATTCCTCCTTTCCGATCTTTGCGTTGAAGTCTCCAATTAGCATCAGTATATCATTTGCTGGTACTTCAAGAGCAATCTCTTCTAACAGTTCGTAGAATTGGGTTTTTTGTTTTCTTCTTCATTTTCCGTGGGTGCGTATGTATTGATAATAGTTATGTTAGCTTGTTCATGTTTAATTCTTATAAGTGAGAGTCTTCCATTAATTGCTTTAAATTCTATTATTTAATCTCTAAGGCTTTGAGCTACTAAAAATCCTGTTCCATTTCGTCCTTGTTGCTTTTCTCCTGAAAAGTAAAATGTGTAGTTTTTCTTCTCTATTGCACCCTCCTCTTTCCATTTTATTTCTTGTAGAGCCAGAATATTTATATTGTATTTTTTCATTTCTCTCGAAATTTCTTCCAGCTTGCCTGGCATTCCATGTACCTAGTGTGATTGATTGCTCACGCCTTTTATTCCTTTTTGTGTTTTTAATTTTAGTTTGGGCATTATTTCTATTTACCTTTTTCTTTGCCTGGTCATCATCCTTTATTCCTGCCGTGCTCTCAGTTTTAATCAGTTTTTTTCATTTATTTTTATTATTTTTGTGGATTGTTCCTGTGAGTGTCCTTCTGGGGATCTCATGCTAGCGGACCTCTTTCTCTCATCCTGGGTTTCGTTATCTGTTCCCCTACCCTGTTGTAGGTCTGTTAATTTAAGCTCTCTCCCATTTATATACAATCTGTTGTAAACCAGTTTCACCCTTTGTCCGCTGTCTCTTGCCTCTTTCATGTATCTGATTAAATTCTTTCTCTGTTGTAGTATTTCTTTTGGATAATCTTCGTTGATGTATATTGTTGCCCCTTTTAACTTATTTGCTTCTTTCAGGATATCCATTTTCTTATCCCAATCTTTCATTTCCACCAAAACAGGTCTATTTTTGTTATTTCCACCAATTCTCCTGAATTCAATTACATCAGTTGTATATTATTAACAAAAAAATGTACATCAGATGCATTTTGTTCCATTGCACTTACCTGCAAATTTTCATAAATATCGTTCTTTTCGTTTAAAAGATATTTACTTGGTTCCATACTTTATCCCAACCCTGTATATTTGTTATTATTCTAAAAGCTTTGTTGTGGTATATAATAAAATAATGGAGAACAAGTGCACTAAACGTGCGACCAATTTCACGGCAACCGAAGAGGCTCTTTTGATGGCACTTGTGAAAGACAGGGCGAGTGAAATAGAGTGTAAGAAGTGTGATACTGATACCAATAAAATTAAAAATAAAGCATGGGCGAAGATCACATTCAATGCTGAATCAAAGAATAGCACCTATAGAGATGTGGATATACCTACTTATAAATACTCTAGGTACTCGCGGATTCAATTCTATTTGAACTAAGTAGATGTAAAAAATCTTCATCGTCAGTCAGTTCTTCCAAATAATTATCCATGCTATTCATTTAATACAATCTGATATCAACAGCACAAGAAAAGCTCATTCAGACAAATAAATTATAAACGTCAGTTTCTATTCCTAACCTCAATTGTAAAAGCTTGAAATTATTGAACTCTGTTTGATCGCTCGCTAACAGACGATCACTTTAATTTGTAGATGATCCATAGATCAAACGTAGTACAAGGAATATTTGATTATGATTTGCGATCAACTTTGATCTTCAATTAAACTAGCTTCGTACAACGAGACCTATAAGTATCTTTTGGCCTCTATACCCTCTGTCAATGTTCATTTGCAGACACGTGTCGATAGTGTGGATCCACAAAAGTTGTAGTTAATATTACAACCAGAACCATTTCTTTTTTATTTTTTAAAACAAATGTACTCTCGATACCGAGAGTCCTACTTCAGACCTTACCTAGCGTTTCGATATAAAATATGACATTATCAGTTTGAAAAACATTGACTTGGAGAAAAAACCAAAAACAGCATTTTTAGTTTTCCCTGTATAGCACGAGAATGGGGGGAGGCCCTGTAGATTTTTGATCGCAACAATTTGGTTTCACCTCTAAAAGGTCTGCAGAATTGGGTTTACTCACATATGTTGACTTTTTGTCTGATGCTTTGGAGAGGGGTTTGCAGATCGATACTGTGTACACTGATTTTTCCAAAGCTTTCGACAGGGTCAATCATGAACTCTTGCTGCATAAACTTTGTTTGTATGGTGTGGAAGGTCCTGTATTACAATGGTTACGTAGCTATCTAATGAATAGATTACAAATGGTAAGAGTTAATCATTACTATTCTCATACTTTTCCTGTAACTTCTGGAGTTCCCCAAGGGTCTCATCTTGGACCATTATTGTTTAACTTATTCATTAATGATATTATGTATTGCTTTCAAGGAAGCAAAGCTTTGTTATTTGCTGATGACCTCAAATGTTTTAAAGTAGTTAATAGTAATGATGATGCTTTAATTTTACAATCTGATTTAAATAGCTTATCAAATTGGTGTAAACAAAATAATATGAATCTAAATGCATCCAAGTGCCATATTATGCGTTTTCATCGAATACATCACCCAATAGCTTTTGATTATAGCATTAATAATGAAACTTTAAATTCTGTTTCGCAAATAAAAGACCTTGGTGTTATATTAGACTCCTCACTCACTTATAAGTCCCATGTTACTGCTGCTATTCAAAAATCTATGAAGATGTTAGGTTTTATAAAGAGGACCACTTGTGATTTCACTAGCATCACTGCTATTAAGTCTCTTTATTGCTCTCTGGTCAGAACACACCTAGATTATTGTTCTCCAGTATGGTCTCCGCATTACATTACTTATAAAGCGAAACTAGAATCTGTTCAGCACAAATTTCTGAAATACATTGCCTTTAAGATGCATGTCTACCATCGTTATGATATTTTGGAACTATTCTTAAACATCCCTACCCTAGAGATTCGCAGAAAGCAAAGAGATCTAATACAGCTTTTCAATATATTAAATGGAATATGTAATAGTCCTGAGCTTCTCTCTAAAATATATTTATTTGTTCCACCTCGTCTTACCAGGCAGGTGCAAACCTTTCATGTTTCTTTTCATAGGTACAACTATGCAATGAATAGTTTTCTCCCTAGGACACTTAGATTAGCTAACTCTATTGAGGACATTTCAATTTTTAATGTGTCAACTTTCAAATTTAAAAAGCATCTGCTAGAGCTTAAACTTTGATATATTTTTAAAATGTTTTTAAAATTTTTAAAATGTTTGATTGCCTATTGATGTTGTAATGTTATCACTCTCAAATTTAATTTTACATGTTTTTTTTTCTCTTTGTTTTTGTTTTCAACACTGTAATTTTTAACATTGTAACTTTTAACACTGTCTAACAATGTAATTTTTATGTGAATTGGGCTTGCCCGTGAATAAATAAATAAATTAGGGTATTGTCTCGCCCAAGGACAGGGACTTTTTGAGAATAAATATGCTTTAATTTTGATATTTTTTTATTTGCTTTGTGGTTTGGATTAACTGGAACTTTTGATTACTATCTTAGAATACTGTGATTTAATTTTAGCCGCTAATATAATTTCGTTTTAGAATTTACCTTTTGTTTAAAAAAAACAATCACATTCAATTAGTTTTTGGTAATTTTCATCAATTCCTATAGGTAGTGAAATATTTAAAATAACCAAAAAAACATTAATAAAATCGTTAACCTTCCACACTTATTTTTCATTCCGTCACGTAGGTATCAGTAGCAATGCAACAAATGTATGTAAATACCCGAGGTGATATTTAAATATTTAGGTACAATAAAGTTTCATCCTCAAATTAGATAAGTGTTTGCATTATTACAAATTATAAACATTCACACCCATGGTAGGGATGCGCGATACTATCCGATATTCCAGTGTATCGATACTTTTACTTCCGATACTCGATATTTTATATCGATACTATGCTTTTCGATACATTCCAAGTATCGATAAATTTGTAGTGTATCGATACCACCAAAAGGATTTTTGGTGGTAGCGGCAAGTTGCGTTATCTATAGTGATGATGAGCGATATCGTGATTTTTTAATCACGATGTGAGATGATATGGCCAGAGATCACAATAATGTTTTTCCACCCCCCCCCCCCCAAGTGCTTTTTACCGAAAAAGCGTCAAAACTAGGAAAATTTCCAATATTTTCATTTGAAAATTATTTTCATGATTTGTGACTACTTCTACTAAATTTTCATCAAAATCGAACATTTTTTAACGAAACCAAAAATAAAAAACGAAAAATGGAGTTTTTTGCGTTGTTCGAGCTAATTTTGAGGTTATGTGAAAAGTCAGTAATGAAAAAGTTGTAGATTTTCTCAAGATCTACAACTTTTATCATCAACTTTTTTTTCTAGAACCTCAACTTTGGCCGGAAATCGCAATAATGTCTTTTTCAACCCCCCAAAAAGGTGTTTTTTTACCGAAAAAACGTCAAAATTAGAAAAATCTCGGATCGTTAACGTATCGATACTTCGAGTATCGATAAATTAATATTCGATATTCTACTGTATCGATACTTTACGTTCCGATCCGTATCGATACCTAATATCGATATTTTCTAGTGTTTCGCGAAACCCTAACCCATGGTCGACTTTTCTGCTGGTTAAATTGGATCTACTGACTAGGGATGTATGGAGGGTAGAAGGAAGGAGCACCATCTTATATGGGTGACAAGTTGAAAAAGTGTCCACCTGTAAACAGCAAATTATAATTCGAAGATTCACCGAAATGGCGCTCGTGTAGCTAATGGAAATGATGTGAATTTAGGGTTATAAACCAAGTGAAGTGTGCTGGGTTGGAAAATTTAGTATTTTTCGTGACTTGTGTAATTGAGAAATATGCAGTATTTAAAATCTCAATTATTTACGTAGTATTTCCTTTTTTAATTTTGTATCTTACTATAATAATTCATGGCGCTGTTTTTAAAATCCTTCCACTTGCTACTATGGCGCCACCTTAATTTGCTTCCTTTTGATGGACACTTTTTAATACATTCAGATGGTGCTCCTTCCTTCTACCCTCCATATAGGGATGTTAAAAAATAATCGATTTTTATTTAAATCGATTATTATTTTCTTATATTCGATTTTTAGTTATCGATTTTTATGGTAATATTAATCGATTTTTACTAAATCGATTTTATAAATTACGTGTTTAAATCGATTTTCGGAAACGGCTCGTATTATTTATTGACTATTTTCAAAATTTTGACAATTTTTGACGATTATTGACCATTTCTCAAAATTTTGACAATTATAGACCATTTTTCAAAATTTTAACAATTATTGACCATTTTTCAAAATTTTAACAATTTTTGACAATAATTGTCCATTTTTAACAGTTTTTAACAATTTTTAACCATTTTTGACCATTTTTCAAAATTTTAGACCATTTTTCAAAATTATTGACCATTTTTGATAATTATTGACAATTATGGACCATTTTTCCAAATTTTTGACCATTTTTGGCCATCTTTCAATATTTTTGACAATCTTTCAAAAACTAACAATTTTTGACAATTATCAACTACTTTCAAAATTTTAACAATTTTTAACAATAATTGTCCATTTTTGACAGCTTTTGACCATTTTTGATAGTTTTTGACAATTATTGGCTATTTTTGACAATTATTGGCTATTTTTGACAATTTTTCAAAATTTTTGACAACTTTTCAAAAATTTTGACAATTTTTCAAAATTATTGACCATTTTTGATAGTTTTTGACAATTATCGACCATTTTTCAAAATTTTGACAATTGACCAATTTTGACAATAATTGTCCATTTTTGACAGTTTTTAAAAATAATTGACCATTTTTGATAGTTTTTGACCATTTTCACAATTTATCAAAATTTTAGACCATTTTTCAAAATTATTGACCATTTTTGATAATTATTGGCCATTTTTGTCCATATTTCCAAAACTTTAACAATTTTTGAAAATTATCAACTATTTTTAAAATTTTGACAATTTTTAACAATAATTGTCCATCTTTGACAATTTTTGATAGTTTTTGACAATTATAGGCCATTTTGGACAATTTTTCAAAAATTTTAATTATTTTTCAAAATTTTTGACCATTTTTCAAAAAATTTTGGCAATTATCGACAATTTTTGACAGTTCTTTAAAATAATTGACAATTTTTGACAATTATTGACCATATTTCAAAGTTTTTGACAATTTTCATTTAATTTTATTTGATTTTTAATCTGATACATTGTTAAATATTCACCAATTGGGTTAATTGGGAGGGCGTGGTTTAATTAAATAAGCGAGCGAAAAAGATTCCTTTTTTGCGCTAGAGCGTAAAGTAACAATCCTCGGCATTTGTCGACTTTACGATTTCATTTGAATATAGTAATTAGTCGTTTTACGCGCGTCTGTAGAAAAAATAATTTAGTCTTGTTCATTTATTTTTGCTCCTTCCCTGTCCATTTGTTTAGATTTTTTTCGTAACAGTTACAAATCATTTTAATTATTTAATTAATTTTAGTGACTATTTGTAAAGAAAAGTTTTTTGTGTTCAAATTTACATACATAAATTTTATGCGCTATAAGATAATTATGTAATAAATTTGTTTATTATTGTTTCAGTTTAGTGTATATCATCCAAAATGTCGTCAGTTTCCCTTCGGTTATCCCTTTTCCGTTACCGGAAATTGCCGAATATATTTTAAAACATGCTCCAGTCGTTAGAAGAATACATAGTAGAAATGGAAAATCGTAGTGCCATAGACCAATCTCTCGCGGGAAACGTCAGCGAAGACGTTTGGACCCAATTACAACAAAAAGAAAACGATTTAGTTTTAGCAGCCGAATTAGGTAAAGCCCTTTTGGAAAAAAACGAAGAATTGAAAAAACAAAAGGATGCGTTGGAGGAGGAGTTTTCAAAAAAATTAGAGGTAAGTCGAATGAATTTTTTTATATTGGTCCCTTAAAATCTGCAAATATACTCGGTGGTTCAACAGTAACGCATCACCAAACTACATTAACACGTTAATCGCCCAAATGATACAATAAAAATTTGTCTCCCAGGCCCCAATTTTTTTTTCCGTAATTTGTTGTATCATGAGTTGCAAATAACATATAACGTTGCAAAAATGGATTTTGAACACATTCAAGTGAAAAAAATTGATTTTCAAAATGAGAACTGGTATTAGGGTCTCAGATCGCCTGCAGGGTTTGAGCCATGTGACTCAAATGTCGGTTCTCGCGTTTCTGCAAGTTCTGACCTGTTTTTGTGATGCCCATTTCATTTGTGCATTCACCAGCAGTGGATCAGTCCATTTTGATACTTCGTAAGTGGTGTACAAAATGAGTGGTGAATATGAAAAAAGTCAAGCGCATTTACAAACACTGTGGAATGAGATTCTTTCTGAATCAGAGGAAGAACCTTTCGAAGGTGGTTCTTCAGATGAATATAGCCCTGAATCCGAGAGTGAAAATTCTTCAGATGAAGAAATTGTTCAACGGAAAAAAATGAAAAAGTAAGATTCATTATTAGATCATTTTATATAAATATAAAGATGTTCTATTCCAAGAAAAAACATTTTTGAAATATACGTATTTTTTAGGTCAAATGACGAAATTTCTAAGGAAGTTGGGCCTAGCCAAAATGATCTGACGGTTTTTCCTTCAACTTCAATGCAATCTCCTCACCTCAAGAATGTAGAATTCTCAATAGAAGATACCATTGAAGCAGTGATTTCCAAATATTGCACCATAGATGAATATGAGAGTGAGGATAACGAGAATGTGGAAGACATAATTTGGTCACCTGTTACAGGGACGTCTCTAAAAAAATTTGATTTCCAAGTCGATCCGGTGGGCCCCACCAATGAAATTAGGGAATCCCATTTAGTAAAAGGTCCTATTGATTTTTTCAACATATTTTTCAATGAAGATGTAGTCAGTCTCATAGTAACTGAAACAAATAGATACGCACAACAAAAAATCAATGCAGGGATTCATCAAAATTCGCGACTTCATAGATGGAAGGAAACTGATGCAGAGGAAATAAGAATATTTTTTTCTATCTGTTTGTGGATGGGCCTAGCAAGATTTCCCAAAATGGTGGATTACTGGAGGAAAAGTCATCTATATTCGAATAGAATTTCTGAAAAAATGTCTAGGAATCGCTTTGAATTACTTCTACGTGTGCTCCATTTCAGCAACAATGAAAATTTGAATCCTAGTGATCGTTTAGCCAAATTGAGCCCTTTGTTGAAACTATTGACTGATAAATTCAAAGAAGTTTATATCCCAGAACGTGAAATTTGTATTGATGAAACCCTAGTCCCATTTAGAGGACGCCTCATCTTCAAGCAATACATAAAAAATAAACGGTTCAAATTTGGCATCAAACTGTATAAACTATGTTGCAAAGGAGGTTATACTTATGATCTGAAAGTTTACTGTGGAAATGATAAAGATCAAAACGTAAGTGCATCAACAAAAATTGTATTGCAACTAAGTGAGCCACTTTTTCATCAAGGTAGAATCATCTTCACTGACAATTTTTATACCACTGTTTCTCTTGCTCAAGAGCTCCTCAAACGGAAAACTCACTTGGTGGGTACCCTCAGGAAGAATCGAAAATTGAACCCTACTGACGTAACAACGACAAAACTAGAAAAAGGCCAGATTATCGCGAGGGAATGTAATGGAGTAGTTGTTCTAAAGTGGCAAGACAAACGAGATGTTCTTTGTCTTAGTACAAACCACACAGCGGAAACTACAAAAGTAAAAAGACGAGGTGAAGAAATTGAAAAACCCACAATTATTTGTGACTATAACAATAGTAAATCTTTTATTGATCTATCTGATCAACTCAAAGCTTATTCAACGCCTCTAAGAAAGGGCATAAAATGGTATCGTAAACTTGGGTTTGAATTATTATTGGGAACATCGTTGGTGAATGCATATGTTCTCTATAAAAAGATAACCAAAGATAATATATCAATAACAGTATTCAAAGAGCGAATAATCGAAAGTGTATTGAATACTGCAGAGCAACCAGCCAATGAAAATGAACAACATGTTTTGGATGAAGTGTTGTCTAAAAATCGCCGTAGATGTGTTATTTGCTACGAGAAAATAAGCATCAATCATGGAAGAAAAAAAGCCCAGATACAGACACCAAAATCTAGGTTTCATTGCCAACAATGTGCCAAGTTTTATTGTTTATCGTGTTTCTTCGATGTTCATAAATGTCAAAAATAACATGAATATTTTCTGGCACATTTATATGGTTACTATATGCTCGAAATAATAATAAAGTTTTTTTTGAATCAATATTATATCTTTTGCATTATCCTTTCAACGTAAGAGAAAAGTTCTAGGCTCAAAAGTTGTTTGGGACCTCCAGGCCCCATATTTCAATATTCCATAAGCTGCAATGTGATACGTGATCCCTACGGAGGTTCACAGAGCATAAAGTGAAAGCAAGTATTGAAGCCCGTATGTCAAGTCACTGGGCCTAGGCGGCTCTTTGAATTGAGAACCAACTACCGCTTCACATGGCGATGAACGTGTTAATTTATTCTTACAAGAACTATACAGGGTGATTGATTAGTGTGATAAAGTTGTTATCATGAAAAATACCAATAAAGATAATTACTTATAAGAATTGTAGGCTGCTTTAAGTTTCATATTTCAATATTAGTTACAATGTTACAGGGTGTTCGATAACTCGGTAACAGATCAAAGTTGTGGTTTTTTAGATGGAACACCCTATATTTTACTGTAAAACTGAAATCCGCTTCACTTTCCCATTACAAAAATATGAGGTTGTAATCTGTTATACAGGGTATTTGAAAAGTTATAACTTATAATGATATTGTGTGATCAGTGAATAATAAAATTATTCCATTTTGATTGCGTAAATTAAAAAACTGTTCCTTGACTCATGGTATTGCAGTGTATTTGAAAGAAGTTTAATTTTTTTTGGAATGTAATATAAATGAATGAAAATTATTTTTAAATTTGTGTGATCTAAAAGATGTTAATACATATATATTAATCGCCTAATTGAATTACCCATGTAATATTACTTTTATTTTATGTTCTCATTTTATTGTTATATATTCAGATCACTTTGTTCATAAAATTATAGCAATTTTTCTTGAAAATGAAGCTTATTATATACAAAGAGATATAGCAATGAAACTAAACTAACGAAAAATGAATGTTTTTATGTAGGCACAACTTAACCAAAATTAGGTCCAAAATCCACATATGAAACACAAAAGTCTTATAAAACTAAGCTTTTTATTGTTTATTATTATTATCAAGGCACAAGACAGTCCTTTAAGCGGAATAAAATCACCTTTCTCCAAAATAAACACTCTTGTGTATACCAAAAGACCAAAACCATATTTTTGTTTGCACTGGGACGCCATATTGAATTTTATTTGACAGGTCGCTATATATCCTAATGGTTCACGTCTAAAATCACTTCAAATTCCCCATCCCGTCAATTTAAATGACAAATAAAGTCAATTAGTGAAAACTTTGGTTTCCACAAATCAATTAAACAAAATTATTTGAAACGGGGTACTGGTTATGAGTTTGAAAGTGTATTTAATTCATTTTTGCGAAATATGAACCCCCAGCGGAAAATGTTATAAACAAAATTTGTAGATGTATACCTTTTACGTTTGCAAAGATGAATTTTTCAACAACTTCCAATTTATTTCAAACGCCTTCCCTACGCTAGCGATATTCTGGTGGGTTTTTAAGTCTGCTCTCCTTGTTAGGCCAAGCAATAGAGCATGAAAGTATAGTAATTTTTGACAAAAATCCTAGTTGAAAACGTATGATGCCATCATATAAAGTATAATTTTGATATGTTTTGGACACGCAAATCTTTTCCAGTAATTTGTTATAAACATTTAAAACGAAAAAAAAACACCTTTTTTGGTTTTTTTCATATAACGTAAAAAGTACTAAAGCAATCTCAATGGTATGAAAGGATAAATCGTAGGTAATTAAAATACGAACAAAATGAGGGGTCGAGCGAGTTAATCGGATAATTGGGAATCGAGAAATTTTGGAAAAACCGAAAAATTAGTCATTTTTTTTTGAAAATTCATATTTTTGCCATTTTTCAATTGTGAGAGCTGAAACTGGGTACAAAGGAAGTTCTTCATATGTGCGAAGATCAGACGCAATTGCAATTGTAATTTTTTGATGCGATAATTTGCAACGTGTCTGGATGCGTTGTCGATTGTCCGATTTTAAATTTTAAACCGGTTTTGAAAAGTGTAGATGTAATGCGAAGTTGGCCAAAAACGCCCAAGATCGCCGTCGAAAATGACTGGTTACGCCGCTCGCCAGTGCGATAGTATATCTATATAGTATGCCTCTCCTCGATCCCCGCCACCCTTCTACTCCTATACTTTCCGGCAGGGGATCATTTTCGGCCGTATTTCCGATCGTTTTTGACCTACTTCGCAACATTTGATCAGAAATCGAAAATATAAGTTTTATGGCTCTATATCTATATTTTTCAAAACCGCTTTAAAATTTAAAATTGGACAATCGATAACGCATCCAGACACTTTGCAAATTTTCGCATCAAAAATTTCAATTGCGATAAAAATAACCGTCGCCTGGCGTCTGCTCATCTCACATATAAAGTGCATATGAAGAACTTCCTTTGTACCAAGTTTTAGCTCTTACAATAATTTAAAATTGATCAAAATATGAATTTTCAAAAAAATTACTCATTTTCCGGTTTTTTCCAATTTTCTCGGTTCCTATTTATTCGATTAACTCGCTCGACCCCTCATTTTGTTCGTATTTTAATTACCTACGATTTATATATACATCCCATTGAGATTGCTTCAGTACTTTTTACGTTATATGAAAAAAGCTAAAAAAGGTTTTTTTCGTCTTAAATGTTTATAACAAATTACTGATAACCATTTGCGTGTGCAAAACATCAAAATTATACTACGTAATGTCTGTCGTTTTCTACTAGGATTTTTGTCAAAAATATTTACCTATTGCTTGGCCTATATGTCTAGTTCCCATAACTTTTAACTATTGAAATGTCCACTTTAAAATAGTCTATATCTTGACGGATATTATTTTTCATGCTTAAAATTTAGTAAATAACTTAAATTTAATAGTCCCATCAAACTTTTAGGTAGTATTAGTCCATGAGTTAATTTTTTTGGGGTTTTCTTTGTTATTTTATGCCTTATGTTCGTTTTAATCCAAACGTTTATTGTTAGAAGTATTTGTAATTCATTAATCCGCTTTCCGATTTTATCTAAAGATAAATTAGATTAGATTGTTAATGATTCATGTATTTGTATACATATACCTACTATATCCATCTCGGTATATTCTGTATTATGAATAAAATCATTTTGAGATAGCTTTTTTGAAGGAAATTTTACTGTATTACTTATCTTGCGGCAACAGTTTTAGCGTCCTGCAGAATTGTATCATGAATTCCTTTAGTAAATGTTAAACTCTCTCTATGATTTCACCACAAAATCTGTAGTTCTGAAAAATAGTAAAACGCGTCAGTGTTCCCATCAATTTTAAATGCAGGTAGCTGTAACTCATGGTAGAACCAACATACATGAGTCATAAAAAATATATGAAAATTTGCTTCAAAACCCTTGATATGATGATGACAGTATAGTTTTTAATTAGATCTTTTATATTTTTGATAGTATAGGCCTTTTTTATTTTTGTTTTCTCAAACTTATACGAATCTCAGCCTTTTCTATAGTTTATTTCAGAAAGGTATAGAGTAGTAAAAGCTCATTAGGTAAGCCACTTTCATAGTTTGGCATTGATTTCATTGTAAAATTCTTTCTTTTTATCAAGTGCAGGTAGTACCATCCGGGTTGGGGTCAATATATGGGTTTAGCCTATTGTTATCCATTCACAAACACTGAAAATAGTGTGCCAAAGGCGTGCCGGTAGGATACTCATAAAAAGGAAAGAATTTTATTTCAACAGAAAAAAATTAGGCATTATGTACATAGTATTAGGTACACTTATTTTTTATTGAACATTATACAAAAAATACATTATACAGAAATTAAATTATAAAAAATCATAATATTCTTCGTCATCTGAGGAACTGTCATCTCCTCTTGACGTTATAATTAACGGGTCGACGGTCCGATCGATCAAGTAGTCAAGATCCCACATTTTCTCCTCTTCTTTAATGACATGCTGGACTGCTTTTCGCCAGTTCTCTGGTGTCACCTCCTTAATGGCTTGATCAAACAGTAACTTAACGTCTTTCATTTTGAATGTCGTGTTGTGTCTTGCTACAAATCCTTTCACTTGCGCCCATATAAGTTCTATAGGATTTAGTTCGCAATGATATGGCGGTGTGCGCAGCACAGTTACACTATGTTTTTCTGCTATATCTTCCACGGCGTATTTCATAAAACGATGTTTGTGTAAATTTGCTATAGCTAATAGTTCTTTTTTTATCAAATTATCTTCAAATTCAATACTTTTAGTGGTTAACCAGTCAATAATTTCTTGTTTTCTTCAAGATGAAGTTGGAGTCTTCTCTATGCGTCGAGAACTCGCGTTATCCATAACTACTACTGAATCAGCCGGAAGATATTTTATCATTTCACCAAAATAGTCTTCAAAAACATCCGAATCCATGTCCTCGTGGTAATCTCCCGTATGGCACGACTGAAAGGTTAGAAAACCTTCTTTTAAAAATCCCTCTTCTCTTCCAATATGGACGATTATTAGTCTTTTCCCTTTACCTGAAGGCACCTTAATACCCGTTGACAGGCCTTCCATGAAAGCTTGGCGAGCACTGGTAATATTTTTGTCTTGCCACATTTTTGGTACTGTATAACCTTCATTGATCCACGTCTCATCAAGATAAAAGATTTTCTTCTGCTCTGTTCTTACTGCTTTATACTTCTTAAGTATTTTCGTCGCCAGCAAACAATTTCATCGCTTTCCAGTAAAAGTGCTTTACGGTTATGCTTTTCCCAGGCAAAATCCATATTTCTCAAAGTGGTCCATAAAAGTTTTTTAGTTATCAACGGAATACTGTCATCCTGGCCAAGCTCCATTAAAATCTTATCTAGGGTGGGTATTTCTTTTTTAAAATAAAAAGAGTGAACTTTTCTTCGAATTACACTTTTGGTGTCTTCATTAAGGACTTTACTGGTCTGCCTGGACTTTTCTTGGGAGGCTCCACTTGGCCTGCTATCTTTCTCCCCCGCAATAATTTAAAAACGGTGGACTTTCCAACACCAGTCATTCGAGAACATCGGTCGACAGTTTCTTGTAAAGTAAATTTCGGGTAATCGTATTTTATGCAATCGTTTACATTTAAAATAATAAGTTTTTCATTCACTGATAGTGGAGAATTATTGGAACATCTTTTCGTTGGTGTAAATGTCGCCATTTTATTACTATTCTTATAATACTGTGGACACTATTTACGGCTTAACAGCAAATACTGATGCGTTAAACTAAACAAATATACTTATAAAGGTCTAAAAATTTTGGGTAAGGCACCTTGCGGCTCATGGTTGAGCCGAATCTGAAACAGGGTTGGAATTAGGCAGAGGCACTAATAGAAGGTTAAACGGTACCTGTTAAACGCAAAACGTAACTGTATAATCTACTACCTAAGTAATCCCTACACAATATTTCGATATTGACACTTCAGGCCAGAAAACATACTTTTCCTAATTTTCTTACGCAATTACTTGAAATTTTAATATTACAAACAATACTATTTCAAGACCTACGCCTATGGCCGACACCGAAATTGAGCCGAACTGGACGGAATTCCCCATTTTATTACTCTATACCTTTCTGAAATAGACTATAGAGCTTTACTAAAATAAAGGGTTAGGGTTGATGTAAAATATTCTACATCTACACAAAATTAAAAACAGCACATGTTATACAGGGGCAATCACAGGTATAATATTTATTAGAAATATGATGTAACAGCATTTATAATGTTATAGTTAATTTATACCACTAATATGAGGTAGCCTTCCAAATGACCTTTGGTATAGTTCATAAAAATATAAGACAGGTATACTGGGTAACTAAATATGTTGCTAATTTATTTAAGTTAAGAAAGTGGGTAGTTCGAGGCCGCTAACGAAGACCACCTTGAACAGGTTTTATAAATATATTTGTGATACGTTTAATATAATCAAAGTTTTTTTTCGATTTTATTGTAATATTTCTATTAACTCAAAACCTAATAAGATTGTGAGATGTACGTTTTTGATAGATTTATTAGATTTCCCTCAGGATGTTATGCCATTTTAGTTGGTTTTCAAAAGTATTAAAATACGTATGAGATATTATGGAACATTGTTGATTTATCTGATATATCCTGTACTGTACCTCTGCTTTTCTATGAGCTACATCTTTGATCCATAGACAAAAAATGATCCAAATGAGCAAAGTGGCTTAGTCTTTAGGGTTCAGTACTCATGTGTCTGACTTTTAGACCGACTGTCATAGTCCGAATCTAATGTACCCATCAAGTTGACATTTGGTATAACAAACAAGAACACGGAAGAAACGGAATTTTTAGAATTATTATTTTCCGAATAACTTTGTAATATTAATGTATCGTTGCGGACGGATCGATTGTAGGTCATAAACAAACAAAATAAATGGATAATGCTATCGAGCAAGGTGCCATTATGTAGGGGAAGAAGAAGACGTGATAAGAAACCTAATGGAGCCATAACACCGGCGGAGCGGCATTTGCTGGGAACTATTGATTTTTATATAGATAAATTTGTAAATAGTAATCATTATGTTCCCATCACCATATGTACTTAATAATTTATGGAAAAAAAATGAATAAAGATTATATCATTAATGTTATAAATGAAACTAACTGTTTCTAATTAATTCCACTATTTAATGAAAAAATTATGAAAATTATGAAAGGATATTGATAATTATTTCGATATTGACATATCATCGTCAGAATAACAGAAGTTACATTTGATGTGATGCCTACCTGATGTTTATTAATATTTTGGCTAGACCAAATAGTCACCTATCTTGTCATTGATTTAATATATATGAATAGAAAAAAGTAAATATGAGATTACAAATATTTAAGCTATCCCTATGGGGATATCCTGGATATCTTTTTCCCATTTAAGATCAGTATAACTGTGCAATGATATAGGAAACCAAGGAAAACTATATCTGATGATATTCACAATTGTTACTTAAGAAGACTGTTTAATAGTTTATCTGTTCATTGAGGACTTCATCTTGTGGGTCTCTTAAGTGTCTCCTAATTTCTAATTCTTCAAGTAAATCTAGTTCTTGTTTCTTATCACAAATATGTAGTACTTCTAGTTCTGTGTTAGGTGTTGATGAATGTTTGGTGTCAAGTAGATGTTTTGCGTAATGGGATTTATCAGGTTGTTTTAATCTGTATGCTGGAAGTGTTCATTCTGTCTAATTTCAAAATTTCTACTGGTTTGACTAATATAGACAGCATTGCATTCTGGACATTCAAGTTTATATATATTCAGGACTTTTTTAATGGGGATATTTTTTCTTTATTTTCAATATTTTTGAGTTAAGTGACAGAGTGTCACTTATTACCCCTTTTATCCATAGGGATGGGCGGATTTATGAAAAATAGTTACTTACCTCCTTTATCCACTCGACTCTTCAAATTTTACAAAGAGAAATATGAGTGAATTTAACGTCTATAAAGTTAGCACAGCCAAATGAGCACAATCGATTTTAATTAGCACCACGATTTAGTGCTTTTTTTGTGCTAATTATTTGCGCAATTTTTAATTTTTGTGCTCTTACCATTTCGCTAAAATCGATGGCTGTGTCAGCTTCAAAAGAAGCTAGCACAGCCATATATGAAAAATTATTTATTTTGATTTTTTCTGGCACATCGATTTAGTGCTAATTATGTGCTTTCAGAATATGCCATAGAAAAAAATTTCGGATCACGATTGGTCAAAAAACCACCCCCAGCCCGACAAGGCGCAAGAGTAAAGTCCTCGAAATTCTCAGCACAATCGAACTTGAATAGTCGATTTTAAATGCATTAATAATGGACTTTCAAAATACTTTAGTTAGAGTTTTATTGCTCGGGGTGGTTTTTTACCATAAAGGGTTGAGCAACAAAAACTCTACATAGGTATTTCGATTATTCAAGTTCGATTGTGCTAAGAATTTGGAGGACTTTGCTCTTGCGGCTTGTCGGGATGGGGGTGGTTTTTTACCAGAAAGGGTTGAGCAATAAAACTCTACATAAGTATTTTGAAAGCCCATTATTAATGCGTCAGAAATCGATTATTCAAGTTCGATTGTGCTGAGAATTTCGAGGACTTTATTCTTGCGCCTTGTCGGGCTGGGGGTGGTTTTTTACCAGAAGGGGTTGAGCAACAAAAACTCTACATAGGTATTTTGAAAGCCCATTATTAATGCGTCAGAAATCGATTATTCAAGTTCGATTGTGCTGAGAATTTCGAGGACTTTGCTTTTGCGCCTTGTCGGGCTGGGGGTGGTTTTTTACCAGAAAGAGTTGAGCAATAAAACTCTACATAAGTATTTTGAAAGCCCATTATTAATGCGTCAGAAATCGATTATTCAAGTTCGATTGTGCTGAGAATTTCGAGGACTTTACTCTTGCGCCTTGTCCGGCTGGGGGTGGTTTTTTACCAGAAAGGGTTGAGCAATAAAATTCTACATAAGTATTTTGAAAGCCCATTATTAATGCGTCAGAAATCGATTATTCAAGTTCGATTGTGCTGAGAATTTCGAGGACTTTATTCTTGCGCCTTGTCGGGCTGGGGGTGGTTTTTTACCAGAAGGGGTTGAGCAACAAAAACTCTACATAGGTATTTTGAAAGCCCATTATTAATGCGTCAGAAATCGATTATTCAAGTTCGATTGTGCTGAGAATTTCGAGGACTTTGCTTTTGCGCCTTGTCGGGCTGGGGGTGGTTTTTTACCAGAAAGAGTTGAGCAATAAAACTCTACATAAGTATTTTGAAAGCCCATTATTAATGCGTCAGAAATCGATTATTCAAGTTCGATTGTGCTGAGAATTTCGAGGACTTTACTCTTGCGCCTTGTCCGGCTGGGGGTGGTTTTTTACCAGAAAGAGTTGAGCAATAAAACTCTACATAAGTATTTTGAAAGCCCATTATTAATGCGTCAGAAATCGATTATTCAAGTTCGATTGTGCTGAGAATTTCGAGGACTTTACTCTTGCGCCTTGTCCGGCTGGGGGTGGTTTTTTACCAGAAAGGGTTGAGCAATAAAACTCTACAAAAGTATTTTGAAAGCCCATTATTAATGCATTTAAAATCGACTATTCATGTTCGATTGTGCTGAGAATTTCGAGGACTTTGCTCTTGCGCCTTGTCGGGCTGGGGGTGGTTTTTTACCAGAAAGGGTTGAGCAATAAAACTCTACATAAGTATTTTGAAAGCCCATTATTAATGCGTCAGAAATCGATTATTCAAGTTCGATTGTGCTGAGAATTTCGAGGACTTTACTCTTGCGCCTTGTCGGGCTGGGGGTGGTTTTTTACCAGAAAGGGTTGAGCAATAAAACTCTACAAAAGTATTTTGAAAGCCCATTATTAATGCATTTAAAATCGACTATTCATGTTCGATTGTGCTGAGAATTTCGAGGACTTTATTTTTGCGCCTCGTCGGGCTGGGGGTGGTTTTTTTACCAATCATGATCCGAAATTTTTTTCTATGGCATATTCTGAAAGCACATAATTAGCACTAAATCGATGTGCCAGAAAAAATCAAAATAAATAATTTTTCATATGGCTGTGCTAGCTTCTTTTGAAGCTGACACAGCCATCGATTTTAACGAAATGGTAAGAGCACAAAAATTAAAACTTGCGCAAATAATTAGCACAAAAAAAGCACTAAATCGTTGTGCTAATTAAAATCGATTGTGCTCATTTGGCTGTGCTAACTTTATAGACGTGTGAATTTAGCCGTTCACGTATTTTACGTTGTTGTCATGTTTATCTCATAAAAGCATATTGTTTTTTACATGTTTCTAAGTATTCAATTATTATAATATGATTTGCTTAGTATGCCGCTCTTAGTAACCATTAGTTAGTATCCTGTTATGGTGTTTATTATTAATAAGGCTGAATATATTTAGCAACAAATACAACAATTTCTTTTAAAACAGAAAGCTATGTAAGTAAAAAATTGTTAAATGTAAAAACAAAAATATCCCCATCCCCTATATTCGTCAAACAATTCGAAGTTTTGAAATTAGACACAATAAACATTTACCTGAAGAATTAGAAATTAAAACACGTAAGAGACCCACAATATGAAGTTGTCAATGAACAGATAAATCTAGGGAGCTCTCCACTATTAAATTGTCTTCTTAAGTAACAATTGTAAATATTAGCAGATATAGTTTTCCTTGGTTTCCGATATCATTGCACAGTTTATACTGATCTTAAATGGGAAAAAAGATATATCTATTTTTTCTATTCATATTTCTCAAATCAATCCCAAGATAGGTCACTATTTGGTCTAGCCAAAATATGAAACATCAAGTAGGCATCACATCAAATGTAACTCTGTCATTCTGACGATGATATATCAATATCCTTTCATAATGTTCATAATTTTTTCATTAAATAGTGTAATTAATTAGAAACAGTTAGTTTTATTTATAACATTAATATGAGTAGATTCCAGAAAGTAAGGGTCTAATTAGTAAATTCTTTGTAATAATTTAACGTGAAAATAGAAAAAATGCAAACTGCTTTGTATGACATATCAAATAAATCATCTTGTTGCGAGGAACTCAAATATATATATTTCTAATAATTTTAAAATGAATACTTATTAAAGAGAATAGAGGAAAATTCACCATTCCCCTCTTATTTTGGTAAATACTCTAGTCCACTAATATTGTCTCAAAAAGGGGACAAACTTTGAAATAGTAGATAATAACCTATAAATTTGTATATAGTTGAAGCAATCGGCATAAGGACACAAACGTTGCCGCCCAACGGTTCCTATGAAAGAAGAGCCGGGAGAGACAGGTGTCTGTCGATTTACAGTACGTTAATCAAAACAAACGAAAGATTTTGTCAGCAAACGTTTGTATCACTATACCCATTGCTGCAACTATACATACCTCCGTTTTGACATTTTAAATGTTGAGTCAAAAGTCAAGGTCTAATTTTTTTTTGAATATTTCGCTTCCTATGCAATAAATGATATTTGCATTTATTGAGTTTGTAGAACACAAAATTCTACAAATTTTCATAAGATTAAATGGTTTCACTAGTTAAAATGTAATTTCGATATTGATAATTTAACTCCCATACATTTAAAGTAATTCACTTTATTATTTATAAGAAGTGAGTAACTATTGTTTAATATATTTGATGAATATTTATAAATTTAATTTTAAAAATAGTTAACAATTAAGGTTTGTTCATCATTATATTTTTTTTAGTAAACCGTATGAGGATTAACTTTTGACCTTGCTTTATGCTATGTATGGCTGAGCGCTCTATCTCAAAAATAATTATTCCCGAAGTTAAAATGTTTGTAAAGAAACTTGTAGAGAATTTTGTGTTCTACAACTTTCATAATATCATTTATTGCAAAGGAAGCGAGATATTCACGAAAAACTCGTTTTCGGGACTTTTCACTTTGAATAACTGGAGACACGGACACGAGATCTTATGAGACTGTCGACCCAACATTTAAAATGCTGAAACAAAGATATGTACAAATTTTCGGTTTATTATATTTTATTTCGAGATTAACGCCATTCATTGTACGTAAGTACAGCTCACCTTGTCCGGTTTTTAACCATAACTATTTTTGTTTTACTTCAAAAATAATTAGTTGGAGAGCACATTTTGTACTTGCTACACCCAGAGCACTTGATATCCCAATGATTAAAGATAAAAATATTGAAACAACTTTGTCGGAATTCTATCGGTATATTTAATTCACACACTTTCATAAGCTGCATAAATTTGCTCGTGCCTTTTTTCTGTTCTCAAACGTCTAATCAATGTGAGAAAATATGCTTCAAAATAAAATATACTTAGCTGCTGCTCCAAATTCCCACTAGTGATCTTGTTCCATATAACTCGTAGCGGTAAATACTTAAATATCATTGATCTTAATTATTTTTATTATGTGAATTTTCTATGTATGACACTATTGTAAGTTTTTAGAATAATCCCATATCATTAACTAATTACAGTTAAAATGTTGGTTATTGTTTCTTAATTGCTTGTTAAATAAAAACATGTAATCTAATATTTTGAATGGTTGGTATTACATGGCAAATATTGCAGCGTGATTAAAAGAACTGTGGCAAGTGGCCACTATTATGAATAATTTGGATGTATTGAGAATACAACAAAAAACGGATCGAAAGCAAATTTGTCAATAAAATTTGGATTATTTTAACTAGAATAAAACCGATTTGAACCCGACTGTTCAGCTACAATGCAGGTAAAGGCATTAGTTTTTTTGGATGCAAAAGAGATATGGTTGATTGCTCATTTTGAGAAAGGTAAAACTATGAACTATGAAGATTATACTGTACAAATGTCCCGCTTTTTATATTCTTCACATGTTCCAAACAGTTCTCGATTTTTCGATGACATTTCTAGACTTTTCGATGACAGTTCTAGATGATTCCAGATGTTTGTCTTCTTCTTTTTCTTTATGGACCTTTACACATCTTCAGTACAGGTCCGTCGTAACATTGCTCCTTTTTTCTAGTTATTCGTCCCGAATAATCTGACTCCTGGGGTCTGGTTGAAGCCAACAGGGTGAATCGGGCCCGCCTTAACGGCTAACCTCTCGATATGGATCACTTTGGGCTTACTCCTCGCTGACATTTGGATGCGGTAGACTGGGTGTTGATTTTTTTGAGAACGGTGTAGGGGCCTTCCCAGTTTCGTTGCAGTTTCTGGCACAAACCTTTTCTGTGATTGGGATAGGCGTAGTACGTATTTCCTTAATGTCTAATGTTTTCATCAATTCCTGCCATAATTCGGATTCAAAATTTCGTTCTTGATCAGAATGTAACTCTAGAGGGACTCCGTGTCTCGCAATAACGTAGCCTCTGCTACTGTTTGAAACGTTAATTTCGTTCACTTTACTTTCCTCCAGTTAATTAATAATAAATTATCGTATGGGCGGCGAATAGCCAGTCCTTTCTAATGCCAACACCGAGAAATGTTTCGAGGCTGAATATATTTACTGTCGACGAGAGTCGAAATCAACGTTTCCATACGGTCCGAACGAGTTCCGCCTGTCGTGAAAACATCCACTGCTATTTGTTATTCCCCCAACAATCAGGTATTTGTTTCCTTTTTCTGTCAAAGAAAGTGGACCGAGAATATCAATTGAAAGTCGTTCAAAGGGCTCTTCGGAAAGATACTGTGCCATTTTTCCTCGACTTTTTGTTTTAGATCCTTTTACTATTGCACAGATCACATCTCTTGCACCAATCTTTTACGTCTCGTTGAGAATCTTTTTTGGTACGAAAAATTTATCAAAGAAAATATTGGTTCATCAAGACGAGCATTTGCGAATTGTGCTTGAGCATACACCATGCCCACCGGATATTATTGCTGCAATATTACACATTAATTCTGAACAATTGATGCAAACCATATCCTCAACTACTCCTCACACTCATTGCTATCTATCCCTATCTATGCGTTTAACAAAATGCACCGTTTCACCCTAGAAATCAGGCCACAAAAACATGTTGGATATACATCAATCACAGATTTCATGATGTCACATTACTTAACACTTCTGGGCACGAGAAACGTCACTTGCTCAATCTTATATCAAGTTTTGCCTGCAAATATGTGCTATTTCGCGCTCTATCAGTTAAACTGGGAAATTTTAGACTCAATGCCTTTCTCTGACTTTCAAACTATAGGGTATTAGTCTTACTTCAACAACCTCAACACAAAGAATGAGCAATTACTTTTAGTTTCCGTTTCTTCCTACCCAACAGCCGATATAGGTAGTAGTTTAACAGTGTAGTCACATAAATGGTTGGCCTTTGAAAGAATTGTGTTACACTTGAGCTAAGGGGGCATCTATTAATTACGCGAGCTCGGAATAGGGGGGGAGGGGCCCAATGAAATCTCACCAAATCTCATTTAAACCGGGGGGGGGGGGATAATCGAAACTCTCACGTTAACTTCAAAAAATATAAAATATTACAGGTATTAAAAAAAATTATTTTGAGCGTCCATTTTGCCCGCTAAAATAAATCTCATGGCTATTAATATCATTTAGTACGAGAGTATTTATTTAATTTAAATAAATTAAGTATAGTATACCTGAACAATTTATTATTTTCCCGAATAATGAAAATAAATTGAGTTTAAAATATATTTAGCGTCAATCTCACGTAAGGGGAGGGGGTCTAAGCTGACCGAAAAAGAGCTCACGTAATTAATGGATGCCTCCTAACCATCTTGTACGATATGGCAATACACACAACAAAAAAATAAAATGTCAGTGAGTTTTATTAAAAATTTATAAAATTACAGTTTTCTTCATATAAAACAAAATAATTCAAACTGATGTCAAATTATTTCTTCGTGTGTGACTGAAGCAGGTCGTCACATTTGTGAAACATATCGCATAGTAATAAGCATATTCAAAGATAAAATTTCGTCATGATCCGTCTTCAGCTTATTATGTCTCGTAAACTATATTTTCAGAAACCTGAAAGAGGCCATAACAACCGTTCACCGAGTATTTATCAGAGCTTTTGAAATCTTATTACAGGGAAGAGTAATAACATTTTCTTCAACTCCATTGAAAGGAATAAGAATATAAGGTTCAGGGAATGAGTGAGAGAATAACGATGTTAAATATATAAGAAGCATTTTACCATAAAAATGAGAAAAACCTCTAAAAAAAAGAAGTGCATGTCCAAGGTATCAACATATTACCATTAATTTTAGTCTACCTTTCTCCGCCATATGTCAGACCTTACTCTTAATCCTGGTAAAGGGAGCCAGAGTAAAAATATTTGTTTCCTTCGACCAGTGTACGTTGTAACGTTAGAATATCTAAGATCAGTGGCGGATTTACCACCAGGCTGAGTAGGCTTTTTTTATATCTCACAAAAGTAAATTAAGTCCACACAAACAATTTAATATGTAGGGGAGCGTGGGGCTCAGATGACTTCATAAATATGTTTTTGAGACTCCCATGCTTTAATTCCATCATTATAAATGCAGGAACTGTACTCTTATCCATTACGACATTCACCAATTTTGATAAACCTGAATCTGGATCATTGAAAAGATCTTTGCTAACTTGTATTTAGCAGTTCGCATGGCTCTATGTTCACCAGCAACAGCAGTTGACAAAAGCTTCCTTTGCTGGAAACGAGTGAGAAATTGTCTAAGATCTATCTTAAGCCAAGAAAACCAAAACGCCTTAGCTTTGTTGTACAAAATGGTATTGTGAAACTTTCATACCTGATGTGATGGAATGTGATCGACATTATCAGCCGGATTCTTACTAGATAATCAAATATATTGCTTTTAAGCTTTAAGTAATCCTAATGTAATTTATTTAATTACGTTTACCGAATATAGTATATTTTGTGAATAGTCTTAAGGCATACCTTACCTTTGCAATCCCGCAAAACGGGATCACGCATTCCCGCGGGGTCCCGCTGCTTTTATTAACCTGCTGGATCCCTCACCTTCAAAAAGCGGATCCGCGGATACCGCAAATTAAAAATTTGGCGCTAAAACTCGCGTAAATCGCGAATATCAACAACAAAACTAGGTGTTGAGTAACCAGTTGTCACAGACTCTACATGAACGTATTCAAGAACGCCGAACTGATTTAACAGGAGTTTGGATTTATTTTCAAAATCCGAAAAAGTGCGACGAAGAAGCCAAAAATACAGATCGTACTTTACGTTACTTTACATTCTTCATGCCAAGAAAAGTTGCAGTACGCCAAGAAATAAAGAAAATAATAGTTCTAGACGATGAAAATACACCTATAGCTGCAACATCTGCTACTGATACAGATCCTACTCTAACGCTAAAAGAAGAGTTAGAAAAACAGCTTCAGCAAGAAAAAGAAATATTTAAGAAGAAGCCAGACAACAAGCAAAAGAACTTTGAGAAAATTTTGAAGAAAGAAATGACGTTCTTTGAGTCCGATGGTATCAGAGGAGAGTACCTACCTGACGTTCGCCTATGAATATATATCCTGACGGTTCAGCCTACTAGCGTGGAAGCCGAGAGAGCGTTTTCAGCATCAGGATATATTTGCAGTTCACCCAGAAGCAGGCTCGAAGATGATACAATAAATGCCATTTGCTTCTTAAGAGCGTATTTTCAAAAGTTATCACCATAGGTTGATATCATAGTAACAGCATATAAGAGAAAGTTGTGATTTGTTTATTAGTCATTCTATGAATAAGACTGAATTAAAAATATAAAACTGTTGTTAGGAGTAAGGGTAAAATTGAACAAAACTATTAAACTATGCCAAACATAGTTAGGCGGCAAATGTATAAATCCCCCACTGTCTAAGTTTATGTTTAAAACCTCTTTTATTAAATTATTACAAATAATTTCTATTAAATCTTTTCCCTACGACCTTGTCGACCAAAATAAGATATTTAATACCCTTTTCCTATGTTCTGGCGTAATTTTTTTCAACTGTTCCTTATTTTCGTTTGAATATGGTAAACAACTTTTTCACACCGGCTTTTTTTAGGGGTATGTTTGTACTATTTTTGCGAACGTTCCTTAAATAATTCTATGGAGAAGGTCTCGTGAACACATGTTCTTTAAGTTACCGTCAATCGATGAATTTGTTGTCGATTCTTATATTACAACGTTGCATTGAATTGCCGCTATAATGAATAGAAAAGAGAAGTTAATAGAGCTATCCTCATTCTCAAATAGACCAAAAACCGGACCTGGTCCATTCATAATTCCTTATATCTTCCATTCGTTTTTGTTTAGGGGATGTACCTTCGTATTTTCATACCCTTTATAAGTAGGTACCACTTTTTATCATTTAGATTCAGAAAAATAATTTCCTCTTCTGAAAAAATGGATGTCGCAAAATACAAATTTATAGGACGTTCTTTCTTGCTTAACTGGAAAAAGTACAATGCTCTAAGCGTCGATGTGATTACCTTTGTATGTATATATGTATGTATGTAAATGTATCACTGAGACCTAAAAGATCTATTGTGCCCCCTTACTTCTACTTAGTTCCTGAGGAAAGTCTTAGAGACTAGTATCTCCTTTAGTCCTATTTCCCGGAGGAATTTTAGGATCTATGCAGGCTTTAACTAGGTAAATGTGCCTCTTCTATCCTGTAATCTCCAAGGATTCTGAATTGCTGTACAATTCGCAAGTATGTGTATGGAGGTTTCTTCTTCCATGCCACAGAATCTACATTCTTCTTCCTCCACTATTTAGAGCTTTTTCAGGTGCCCATTCAGGCGACAATGTTCAGGATCACTGTTAAAACTCTTAGTGCAGTTTTACATTGACTTATGCATTCATTTGATCTCAACAGGTTGTGGTCACCCAGAAGAATCTTTCATTGTCCAAGTCCTACTAGATCTTTTCAATGGTCAGATCTTCTCTTTTTTCGGCTTTGCCTATTTCTTCCAATATTACATTGGATCTGATACCGCAAAAGGGTTCCGGCCCCCAAATGGGTGTTTCAGTCCCCCTCTTTGCTAGTTCATCTGCTATTTCATTTCCTTCTATTCCAGTGTGACCTGGAATCCACAGTAAGGTGACTATATTGTTCTCGCCTAGCTCATTGAGTTTGCTTAGGCATTCACACGCCGTTTTGGAACTGATTACACAAGAGCTCAGTGCTTTAATGGCTGCTTGACTATCCTACATTATGATAATCCTTTGCCTTCTATATCCTTTATCAATATTGAACTGGGCACTTGAATTTTCGCTTGAAAGATACTTGGGGTTTTCCCAAGCTTTCAGAGTGTTTGGTTCCTGGCCCATACACTCCTATCCCAGTTCCTTCTAATGCTTTTGTGCCGTCTATGTATACCATTGAATGGCATTCTTTCCAAGTCTGGTAATGGTATTTGGATCCCATTCCCTCTTGTTGCTTAATTCCGCAACGAATTACTTTGATTACCTTTACTCGTGGGTCATAGCAACGATCATCGCAATGGTCGAGGGTGCTTGCTATAAACGAGAGTCGTTTTTTTTTATTCGGTTATTTAACGTCGGTCTATTTCTGCGCAACTTAGGCTAATCACCGACGCCGGGAGCACTCTACCCCTAACCGGAAATTTTGCCGAACCCACTAGTGTTTCAACCAGTGGTAGGGATCTTTATCGAGCCCAACATCCATGGACTCGGGACCTCGGTTTTACGTCTCATCCGAAAGACGGCATATCTCCATTATACCTCGTGCTCATTGGTATAACGCCTGCGAGCTGTGATATGCTACTGACCCTAGTAACCTAAAGTGATTCGTGAGTCGTTGAATCAGCCCAGTTGTATCCGTACCCTTATACTAAGAGCATCATTCGGGTACTTATTAATCTCTAATTTTATGCAGTTTGTCGGATACTTTTTCATTTAAAAACATCTCTATTCTCCCCCTGTCTATACTGTATTTGAAAATCAAGAGAGAGTAAATTCCCTGAAATGTTTTGCAGTTATCAGTGTTAAAGGCAGTAAACCATAGACGTGCGTTTTCAAAATTAAATTAATATGGAAATAGAAATATTTAATTTGTTTTAGTTATTTATACCTAGATTACCAATTTTAGATAGATAAACATAATTCGTAAGTAGTAATTTAATTTGGGTAAAATGAAGAAAAAGTCAATATTATTTTAGGCATTTTGTTTTAGGCATATGTTTATTTACAAAATATGTATATAATATGTACAGATAATTACAATTATTTATAAATTAATATGAGGAGCTTAAAAAACAATTAAGTAGGTATATGAGAAAAAAAAACCAACCGCAAGGATAAAATTTGACGAGCAACATGCAAAAAATACGACAATATTAAATCTTAAAAAATAAAAATCTAAAAATAAAATTAAAGTACATAAATTAATAATTTTAAAGTTATGGTTCCTCGCACTCTGTGTCAGAAGATTCACCATCTGATTCTAGAGAAATTACAATGGGCTCTATAGTAATATCAATTATGTTATCTAGCTCCCACATTTTTTTTTCTATTTCTGTAACGTGTCTAATACATTTTTGCCAATTTTCACTTGTTACTTCAGATATTGCCTTATTGAAGAGATTTTTAACATCTGATAATTTAAAAGTAGTGTTATTTCTGGCAACATAACCTTTAACTTGAGCCCATATCAATTCTATCGGATTCAGCTCGCAATGGTAGGGTGGTAAACGAAGGATTTCAATTTCTCGTTTTTTGGCTATCTCCTCAATATTATATTTTTTATAATTTTGCTTATGTTTTTTAGCAATAGTTAACAATTCTGCCCTCAGCATTGTATTGTCAAAGGCTAAATTTTTAGAAGATAACCATTTTGCAATTTCATCCTTTTTCCATTTAGTGGTTGGTAAAGGTTCAAGTAATCTGGAGTGGTAACTTGCATTGTCCATTACAATAACCGATCCTTTTGGTATGAATTGAATCATCTGTTCAAAATATTCCTCAAACACGTCTCCATTCATTTCTTCGTGATAATCAACGGTTTTTTTTTATTCAAATAAGAGTAAACCATTCTCAAGAAAACCGTTTGTACTGCCTATATGACAAATAATTAATCTTTTACCTTTTCCTATAGGTTCCTTAAAACCAGTAGTATATCCTTCTAGAAAAGCTTGATGGGATGATTTTATATTTTTGTCTTTCCAAACTCTTCCTACACAATGTCCTTCATTAACCCATGTTTCATCTAAATAATAAATGTTTTTATTTTGAGCTTTAACTTGTTGTATTCTTCTGAGGTACTGTCTTCTCCAACATACAATTTCTTCAGAATCAATTAGCATTGAGTGTCTGCCCATTTTTTCAAATTTAAAGTTTAACTCATGTAACGTTTTCCATAGTTTATCCCGGCTTATTGTGGGTAAATCAACATCATTCGTAATGGCTTGCAAAACTTTATCTAAAGTTGGTATTTGCTTGTTTATAAAAAATGAGTGAACAAGCTTACGAATAGCATTTTTAAAAAACTCGTCCACGTTGACTTTTAATAGTTTTGGTCTACCTGGTTTCGGCTTTGGTGAGGTTACTTCACCTGATTTTTCCTCCTTTAGAACTCTATATATTGTAGATTTTCCATATCCCATTGCCTTAGATATGTTGTTTCAACTACACTGTCAATAGTGTTTGAGGGATTTTGATGTTTAAAATAGTGGTACACATTCACTACAGCACTCTTTTCATTGAGCGATAAATGGTCTAGTTTTAATTTTTTCACTGGCGTATACTCACAAACTGCTTCCATTTTTAGTCACTACTATTTGTCACGTTTGTCGAAAATCAAATAACTGCATTTCTAGAAACTTGAGCACTATTTATAAGTCAAAATATCTGTCATTAGAAGCTGTTGCCATTCGGAGGTCGTTAAATAACAATTATCCCTTTCTAATCTGCTTACGCCTATGACGCACGTTAATCCTCTTAGGCCTACTGTAGTAACAATGAAAGATCATAAAATAATGTGATAGTCCAAGAAATTTAATAAATTTTGTATTGAAATTAACAAAAACAATTTAGAATGCATTACAAATATTGAAGTTTTACCGCACGTACTGTACTATAGTTTTGCATACCGAATTAGTTTTTATTCTGGGAATTTACTCTCTCTTGATTTTCAAATACACTATAAGTAACAAAAGCTGCAAATGATTTCATATCGGACAACGTCGCCTATTAAAATGACAATTGCAACTCTTGTAACGTAATATCACTTCTTATTTCTTAAATTATTTGTAATAAAATACTTTTTTTCTATTTCGTGTCAAACAATTAGATTAACTCTATAATCAATTAAAAAACATCGTGACTTAAAATATATAAAAAGCTGATAGACTCTTGTATTTATTTCTTAATTTCCTGTGACGAAAGCAACAGTTTTTTTTTCACTTGAATTTGTTGAAGACCATCAACGACGATATGTGGTTGGTGGTTGTTACGCAAATTTGCTTCTTAAAGGCACTGGCGTGGAAATGGAAATGAAATCCGAACCAATGTGGTTTTTATGTTAATGTTGAAATTTTTTTTCGTAAATTATTATTTTTAACGACTAAAATTGGGAGGTTGCACGACTCGATAGATTTAAATGGATATTATAATGAGATGAAAATATAGCTTATTCAAGAAATAATCTTTTTAATGGCTCCGCACCAACCTTAAATGGTTCTATTTTTTTTAATGTCTAGGCTTAAATATTCAAATTACAGTTTCAATGTTTTTGTATGTTGAATATTAATTTTAGGATAATTTCGTTAAATCGCTAGCTTAGTCTTCCTTTTCTATAGTCTATGTGAGAATGATTGATGGTACAGTGTTAGCGGCTGCAATTAAAAAAGGTTTTTCCACTGGTTAGCAACTAGCTTACTTGTACAATTAATTATCTTAGAGTCCGGAGCTGCTATACGGTGTTTCACACTGATTATGCAAAAAAATCGTTTCTTCTACTTAGTTCCTGAGGAAAGTCTCAGAGACTAGTAGTTCCTATAGACCTATTTCCCGAAAGAATTTTAGGAGGCTTTAGTTTAGGTAAGTGTCCCTTTTCTATCCAGTTGTCCCCTAGGATTCTGTATTGCTATGCAATCCTCAAATATATGGATGGAGGTTTCTTCCTCGATTCCACAGAATCTACATTCTTCTTCCTCCACTATTTTGAGCTTTTTCATGTGCCCATTCAGACGACAATGTCCCGTTAGGATCCCTGATAAAACTCTCAATGAAGTTTTACTCTGGCTTAGACATTCATTTGTTCTCACCCGTTTGCAGTCACCCAGGAGTGACCATGCCCCACTAGATCTTTCCAATGGTCAGATCTCCTCTTTTCAGCGTTGCAAAAGGGTTCCGGCCCCAAAAAGGGTGTTTCCGTCCCTCCCTTTGCTAATTGATCTGCTATCTCAATGCCTTCTAGGGAAAATTGCGAAATCCGTTAGTATTGCATATTAATAACTAAAATACAATAATTTCTTATTATCACACCATTAGTATAGTAGTTACAGTAGTTTTATTAGCAAAATTTAATGTTTACGGGTGGGTTCTTTATTGCAGGATACCGTTCTTTCGGTAAATATTGAAACGGTAATAAAATAGTTCAGGACTAAGGTAAATACAGTATTCGCCAGCTAACTTGATGTCCCAGACATTACCAACTAAGAGAGACAGAGTAGCCTACTCGGCTGCTATTGGTGGTAAAATTTTGACAAACGCCAATTGCATCGAACCTTATCAGGTGTTAAGATTTTCAGTAGCGTAGCGTCACACAGTTATTGTTTCTGCTTTGTACAATAAAGTGTTTGTAAAAATGTCAGCCGTTAATGAAGAAAATCGTAAATGTACTGAAGGACAAACTCGTCAAGTGATATATAGAGTGTTTAATTATTAAACACTAAAAAGTGATAATAAACGTGAAAATTAAAACATCCCAGGCAACAGGTAAGCTAGCTAGCTAGCAATATACCTAGCTTAAATAATTTCCCATTATCTTGTGTTTCTTTAATTCTCATTACTACCTGGAAGAAATTATTTAGTTTCTAACAAATTTTAATTATAGTCCGTCCGTAAATATAAGATCCTAACTTTATAATCTTCAATTAGATAAATAACATGTTATTGTAATGGGTACCTTATTGTTAAAATATTATTTATGTACTCAAAATTCAGGTATAAAGCAGATTCGTTTCTATTAAAATCAATCGGGTTCGCCGAGTTGTACCACCGATTTTCCTGGGGGTTAGACGATTTGAAAATAAGGTCTAATTACTAATGACCTTAACAATTTTATATAAATTTGGTATACTTAATATAAAATAAATAGACGTACAGGTATAGTGTTACAGTTTTATTTTGAAATATACAAATTTACATTTATTTTATACCTACTTATAATATAACTTATAACTAATTTATAATTTATAATAAACTCTACTGCGGCAAATAAAAATAACATAAAGATAGGTTAGGTTAGGTTAGCTTTAACGCTATTGCTAACAGCTTGTCTTGCAATTGTCTTCTCACTTTCATGATTGTGTTCCAGCTGGGTTTCCAAAATAGTTTTTTCATCTGCACTTGTGTATACTTTTGCATTGCACCTACTTTTGGTGTTAGTACAACGCCATCTTATTTTCCCACACTTCGCAATGTGTGCTTTTGAAAATTTAAAGTTATTTAACACCAACAATTTTGCCCCTTTTTCACTAAACATGTATTGAATTTCCATTCTGATAACAAACTCACAACCGACTACTCAATTAGCAAAACTAGAAATGAATAATAACCACCCTTCACAAAGTTCGATTGAGCGGGTAAAGATTGGGTAAAATTACTGAGAAAATAAAAACAAATATGCGCCTTAATTAAATTTATTATTAGTGGTACTGGGTATTCCCTCAATAAATACGGCTTATGTGTAATTTCGTAATGATCCACCTCGATGATCTGTATAATCCCCAATAAAGGCAGAAATGGATTAACTCAGGTAGTCGTGGTAGTTGGGGTAGTCCCCAAATCAATATACCAATAATTATAACAAAGAATTAAATATTATTTATTATGTTAGGATCATAAAGCGTATCCTCAGAACTCGCACGGCACTGTTTACAGTTATCGGATGGGCGGCATCAATAGCTCCCTAGAAAACATTTAGGACATCAAGTTAGCTGGCGAATACTGTAGTCGACTTATTTTGTTCGTGACAAAGCAATTTCCAAGCACGTGATTGGTTAATAATCCACAGACGGGCGAAATCTTTATTTTTTCATTTTCAAACTGTGCTTTGCATAATCAATATTTCCTGAATATCCCATGTATAATGAATATTGATTTCAGTTTTTTTCAAATGCCGGTTCTGCTTGGGATAACTTGGCCTTCCTTGTATAGAGGTGAAACTAGGTCAGCTAAATTGTTTTGGAGATGTATTCAAAGAAATTTGAATTGTTAGTTAACAAAAATTAAATTTACATAGATTAGATGAATAATTCGTTTACAGTGAATGCCAAAAGTTCTACAATATTTTCAATAAAGTGCTTAGAATAAAGCTGAATTTATAAACTCTGTTGTTCCCGTTGTTTGTTGCTCGGTGTTTTCCACGCTGCTGGCGATTCAGTTGTTCCCGAGTCGACTAATTTATATTGGTTTTTAGTTTTTGGCGATATTGAAATTTGATTGGTCACAGCTACAACAACGGTTTATAAACGCATATTTGTGATATCAATGTTTTATTTTCGAGCAGAGGCAATGACGAGCAACAGAGTTTATAAATCCAGCTTAAATATATATTTTTGCTTCTCATTTTTTTACCTATAATTAAAAATATACGCAAATTTTGCAAATATAAAAGATCCCGTTTAAACCATAAAAGTTATTCAATTATTCGGTAAATCAATTGGTTAATTTTATGCAATTCACGATTTACTGGTAATCGTATGTTCCAGTCAGTAATTTTTTCACAAAGAATAATTGTGACCTCTTCAAATACCATTGATCGGTGCGAAACTAATTCCAATTCATAACATAACCTACAAACGTATACATCATGTAAAAATACAATAGACCATAAGAAACTATGCCATACCAAGAAGGAGATTCGCAGGATCGTATTGAATTATTTAGAAAATAGGTTTTATGATAAAATTGAACAGACTTACTTACCATATTTTCGCGCTTCGGCCTCTTATGAGACCTTTAACAAATGCCGCGCGTGCTATTTCAATTTGATCGTTTCTATAGTATGCACGTTTAAAAACTGGGGTTATAAAATGTAAATTTCCAATGATATGACCCATAAATCAGGGTGGACAGCTTAAGCCTGAAAGTTTTGTATTGTAAAAATGCAATGATTTTCTACCTAAATCGGACCTAAAGTAGGGTCATCCTAATCTGCCAATAATAGAAAGAAGGAAAAGGACAAAAGACAAAAATCACATTAAGTCAGGTAATATTATAATTACAATAGGGTTTAACAAGAATTGTCTATTTCCAAAAATTGAAGTGAAATTTGTCATCTTCTAGTTAAACTTATCACCCTTTTTAACAAGATGTGGCACGCCAGATTAGTCCCCCTTTTATGAGTCTCGTAATTGCAAAATCACATTATAGTACCCCAGCTACTGAGAATACAGACTGTAGATGTAAAATTTCAAAATATGTGGCGTCACATTAAAGGGGGGTCGTATTAAAACTGTAACCACTTGTGACAAGGACGGGAGAAAAATCATTAAATGGCCTCCAAAGTTAACTTAATTTGAGAATATCTTGCGTATAGATAAGAGACTGTAAGACAACATATAATACCGATCCGAACATCGATAGGTCCGAACATCGATAGGTACGAACCTCCGTAGCACAGTGGCTTAGCGTATGGGATTGTAATCGAGGGTTCCCGGGTTCGATCCCCGGTGGTTCCGCTTTTTCAATTTTCGGAATATGTAGCTTATTAGACACTCCCGATTTTGATTATTACGGACATTCATCAAAAATGAGGAAACATATTTTGCATAGATCACACATTCCTACGCGATTTTGACAGTTACCGACAATCTCGGACGGAGGCGGCTATATTGGAAAGGTCGTGGCTTACAATGTTATTGAGATACGAAATTTCTCCAGGCCTAAATTCCCCGACCCCTTCTTTTTTTTCGTTTTAATTTGAAAATACGTTAAGGTTATTTGTATATTCAGTCATTATTTGTTTTACCCTGACTAGTCACGGCACAATAGAATTGCACACCTATCATAAGACGTGGTGATAGAAAGTTAGAAATCCTCAACACTGTCTATTCCTTTGATTAAATTTAAAGTGCATGACCTGCGGAACGAAAAAGTTGCAATATTATGAAGTCAATAAGTTTGCAGGTGATGTTAATATTATTTGAAAACAGATTTATGCAACAGTTTGTATCGATATATTAAATTTTCTGTCACGTCCTGTAATGCAGTATAATTCAATGCTTGTTTGGGCGTATGACTTGAGGAGTAGTTATTCCTGATTAGGAAGGCTCTACATATTTTTAACCTATAATTAAATTTTTTTCGCTTTTATTTTTTATAGTACATTCTTATGTACGAACGAGTAAGAAAACCTAATTTCTAATGCAAAACTCATTTTAAATATTATTTCAGAATAATCTAAATATTTCCTAAAATTTTCATAACTGTACCTGAGCTAATACAAGTTTTTGGTCCTTTATTGGTCTTTTATAACCATAAGCTGTACAGAACAATAGAAAAAGGTTTGGATATGCCAAAAGGGGCGCATCCCAACTCGTGCCCACTAATCCCTTAAAAGGTACAAGAGTAAAGGTCTCAATAATATGTATACCTAACTCGTGCTCGATTGAAAAATTTACCTGTTCAAATTACCATCCCATCTATAGGAACAGGTATTATTGTTAAATTGGGTTTTCCTGAAGTACACAATTTATTATGAAAAACGTAAAAAGTTTCCAAAACTTCCATCAAATGCCGAAGAGGTGTTTGAAGTTTTAAACAATATCAATACACGCACTTTACAAGATGAGAACTTTGACCAACCTAACAAAACCTAACCCCAACCCCAGTTAGATTCGACAGCGGACCGAATTACGAAATCAAGTGATATTGGAAAATGGTTGCGTTATTTCAAATAAATGACAACTGTATATGTAGGTCTTGAATATTTAATTATAATAAATAAGAATTAAAAACCGCAGTTCCGATGCACCCGGGCACGAGTTGGTGTATTAATTTTCTACCTGGTTTTTGAACGGGCACGAGTTGGTCAGTGATTTTCGGGGCCAGGTAATAACGGGCACGAGTTGGGAAACGCCGGCCAAAAGCCCTGTGTATTAAAGATTATATAGCCGTATCATAAGATTATTTTCAAAAAGTACTTATTTGCCAATAAAGGTTTGAAATTTTGTTTTATTTTAATTCCAAGAATCTCTTACAGGAATCGAATTATAAGTAGATAAATTCCTTCCCAACAAATTTCACCGAAAATGCGATTGTAGGTTTTTCCATTTAGTAAGGAGGTACAAGTTGTGTATTCTTAACAGTTAACAGTTTCAAACAGCACGTAAAGCTCCAGTAAAACTAATTTGAAAGAAATACTTCGAAAGAGAGTGCACGCGTTCTTCTTTAGAAAAGAATTTCCGACAATAGACAAAGTTCTCACGGTTCGAGATGATAAGGATTACCCTGAAATGAGTCGAAGCACACTATGGGAACTTTCAAAAGAAATAGGTTTTCGCTGGAAAAAGCATTCCAGAAAGTATATTTTAATAGAAAGGAGCGATATTGTAGTATGGAGAAGAAATTACCTAAGGACTATAATAGAAACCAAAGAAGAAATATATTTTATTTAGATGAAATAATAATAAATAATATTCATATTTTCCTCTTCAATAGCAAAACTTATAAAATAAATATTTTGTGATATTTGTTAATAGTCTTAGTTGTATACATAATAAATGGTAGTTTATCACTTTCCCACGAATTCTGAATGCAGTCTTGGTATTAAGTTCTTATAATGTAAACAATGATGAAAATATAGATAAGCAATTAAGGGCCAGAAATGTGCCTACAATCTCTAGAAACTTTGTAGAAGTATTTCATTTAGTTTTTCGGGAAACGTTCCGGAAGTAAAATTTCTTGTTCGCATTATTTTAACTCCTGTCTTCCAAAAGTAACATTAATAATATTATAATTGTGGTTTTAAAATGCCTGTGTGTTGTGCAGTGATCGGTTGTTCCAGCAAGGTGGAAAACCAGAAGTATCCTTTTATCGTTGTCCCAAAGACGTTGAGAGGTGGGTATTAAATTAGTTATTATCAAATACGGAATTCAACTTTTTCAAAACTATTGTAACAAAGATATTTGATAATAAAAAATTAGTTAGTTATTTAGTACTTATAGGTACTGGGTATTCATAGAAATTTGAAAATTCACATATCTAATTTATTCCTGCAGCTGCATAATATGTTTTTACTGTTTTAACCTTGTGAATCTAAAAAATACGGTGTCTAATTTAAAGATCAAAATTGTTTTAGTTGTCCTATTATTCTGGTGGCCAATAAGTATGTATAATTTAATTTGTGATATTCTGTATAAATAACCGCTAGATCATCAATAAGCATCACAAAATTACTAAAATGTTTAATAAAATCTGTCAATTGATTCATTTTAAAAATTTTAATGTATTTTTTTACTTATACCTAAACTTTCCTTTTCAAATTAATATCCTGAACATTTTTCGAAATAATTAACATTTAAAAAAATTATATAAAAAAAAACCTTTAATAAATCATCCCATTACTTTGAATATATATTTCTCAAGTTACCCCTGTATAGCTTGGAATAAAATATACTCTTCTAATTCCCTGGTACCTAGCGGTGTCGTTATTTACGACAAAAGGGAGCCGTAAATATGATTTATGAGTGCGGCGATCGTTTAAAACACTAAGAAGAATCAGACCGCCTCGAAGTGAACTATCTATTTATTCTGTAATCTTTGGCGGTGGTGACTACCATGAGGACATGGATGCTGATGTCTTTAAAGAATGGTTCGAACAAATGATAGATCTTCTTCCTCAGAACTGGTCAATAGTTATGGATAATGCAAGTTATCACTCGAGACTTTTAGAAAAATTTCCCACAACCAGGTGGTTAGAAAAAGATTTACAGAATTGGATAAATTCAAAGAATATTAAGTTCCATCCCGGTTCTGTGAGACTGTATTCGGTATTCTCTGTGAAATTTAAAAAATATGAAATTGATGAAATTGCAAAAAATCGTGGGATGACGGTGGTTAGATCACCACCATATCATTACGAACTAAACCTGATTGAACTGGTATGGACACAGATAAAGGGAGAAGTTTCAAGAAAAAATAATTCTTTTAAAATGAGTGTGATGTTAAACAGTTGTTTTTGGAGGCTTTGAATAATGTGAAGCCTGAAAACTGGGAAAAGACAATAAATCATACGATTAAAGAAGAAGAGAAAATGTGGAAGTTGAACAATATTACTGAAAATGATCGAGCCACTCATTGTAAATATTGGTTGCGACAGGTCATCTGATTCCGATTCTGATTTGGATTTGTAAAAAGTAGCTCTACTGCTTATACTGGTGTTTTGATAATAAAATTATTATGTTCTTAACTAACCTCCTTGTGAAAAAATAGAAAAAATTGCACCTTTTTACCTTCAGCTGTTTAGAAGTTATAAGCAAGTTAATTCGGGACCGGTGAGTTGCATCCATCTCACCGCTGAGTTGCATCCCGTCAACAAATTAAATATTGTGTCTAAAACTGGTAGATAATTAAATAAAAGCGGGCATTGTTGTTATGTTTATTCTGATATCGTAATTGATACTAAATTTTATTTCCGAAACTGCGACTAATACAGTTTTATAGCAATATAGTGAATAATATATTAATTTAATTTATACATTATTCAATTATTTAGGTTAGGTTAGGTTTGGTTTGGTTAGGTTTGGTTAGGTTTTAGTTTGGTTTGGTTTGGTTTGGTTAGGTTTTAGTTTGGTTTGGTTTGGTTTGGTTTGGTTTGGTTTGGTTTGGTTTGGTTTGGTTTGGTTTGGTTTGGTTTGGTTTGGTTTGGTTTGGTTAGGTTAGGTTAGGTCTCAACACGTCATACTTTCTACTATCGTTAATATTACATTAGCCATAATCAAAAGCTTAAGAGATTTAAGCTAAGAAAATATGATGACATTTTTCAAATCTCATACAGTAATTACAGTATAGGTATGTTCCAATTTTTATAAAAATATTTACGATTCAAATAATATATCGGCAACATTGCTGTAAAATTTGACCTGCTTTTGACCAAGATAGGCGATTATTAATGAACAGACCTTTTTGGATTACGGATGCTATTCGACGGTAACCTTTTTTCGTTCAGGTAAAATTTTACTTTTTGGGATGCAACTCGCCGGTCGCCGGTTAATTAGGTGAAAATATAAGTGTACACTCGATATATTCATTATATTTATAAAAATGTTATTTCATACGAAAATACTCGAGATATAACTTCAAAAAATATTGCAACTGTCTACTAAAAGAAGTTATACGCCTATATGGATTACGAATGCTTTATTATTTTAATACTCTCTCATTCATAAAAATAGACTATAATATATATATAATTATTCTGTACGTGTGTGTGTGTATATTTGAGTGAGTCCCTGAATGATTTAGATTTACATTTGGTCCCGATAAGTGGCGATGTAATCGAATTCCCCCCACTGAAGTCCTCTTAAACGGCTGGACTGATTTTGATGAAATTTTTTATAGGGAGTTTTTTTGGCGCGGCCATTCCGAAAAATGGGTCGATTTCTCAAAAAAAGTGTTTGCCCGAAATATTGGAGAAAAATTCAGGAAATCTATAAAAAAAATTAACATAACTATCGGAAATTTCGACGCAAAATAGGCACGAGTCTGATATTTTTTCCATATATTCAAAAATAATCCTAAACTCTAAATTCTCTAAAATTATTTGACATGCCGCGCTTGAAATTGTTATTATGTCGAAACCATAACAGCTATGAGTATCATTTTCTTACCATTCGATAGAGGAACAATGACCCTAAGTAATAAATGATATTTAATTTTTTCGATTTCTCATATGACAAAGTTTACAGGGCTGAAGTTTAAAAATTAATTTTTATAACATACTTTCCTTAAAAAAAGTGTGCCACCTACACCTATGGATTCGAAACGACAAAATAAGTGGAAACTGTTGGAAGTGTAAAGCAAAATATAAAAAATAAACTGGCCCCTATGGCTATTCGAATGATTGAAAATGATAGACGATACATCGCCCAAGTCGTATGAAAGTGTGCTCCTGCAAAAGTGTCTATAAACATAGTAAAAAGGGGTTCAAAGCTTTTGTAAATCGATCTGTGTATAAAACAAGACATCTCGGTGTGTTTGGCTTAATCAAAATTTATTCCAGAGTACTAGTTATTTGATTATTTGCATTTTATTCTGCAAATACATCATTAATTATCTACACTTAATAAAAACTAGTCCACATTCATTAGACCAGTAGCTGATATTTTAAATCCGTTTAAAAATAAGTTAACCATAATGAGCGATTTTGAAGATTTAAAAAATTTTATTCGACAAGAAATTATTGGTGTAACGTCACAAATTGGAGAATTGAAAGATCTCGTGAAAGACAATGGCGACTTTAAAAAAGTAATGAATATTTAGAAAGAAAAGTCAATGAAAATTCGTTAACTATGATTTTCGTGGCGGTGATATTTTATGCTCTACCCTGGACCTCTTGAACCTAAACTCGAGTTGAATTTGGGCGACTGTGAAATTAATAATATCTACCCAATTGGCAACCCAGATAACAGAATCATTATTGTAACTTTTGTGAGATATTTAATCAAGAATACTATCTTAAAAAATACTAAAAAATTGAAAGGAAGTGAATTGTCCTTCTCCGAGGATCTTACTACCGAACAGCGGAGTGAAAAGTAAACCGTTCACTTACGAGGACATGTTAAACAACCACAGTCATTCAGCCTACCTAGCTCTTCCGCACTGGATAATAACGTATTTGAAGAGAACGAGTATGGTAAAAGAAGTATAACATCACCAGCGGATCCCAACAAAGAAAATAGGAAAGTATATAACGAAGCTGAATCTAAACTTGACTAGTACTGGAAATTCAATACTTACAAGAAGCAATTCAATAAAGGAAACCAAATAAACCTTCATTCATTTGTCATCATTTATATATTCATCCATTTATTTCTGAATTTACTTTATATAATAGATACCTATATGTTTGTTATCTTTTATTTTTGCTTAAGAGGGCTTTATAATGTCTACGAAAAGGTTGCGCATTGGTCACATTAATCCTTGGTCATTATTACCTAAATTTAATCAAATAAACGATTGGGTTATTGACAAAAATTATGATATATTTCGACTTTAACACATTAATATTCACTCGTGCTCACAAACCTTGGATTACCGATAACATTAAATTAATGATAACATTACGTAATAAAGCTCTTAATAAATACAGATCTATCAAAATTCTAACTCATTGGAACTATCACAAAAAGCTAAATAATTATACAAATAATGCAATAACAGTTGAGAAAAAAATATACATCCAAAGAAAAAATCAAAATTCAGACGGTAAAAATAAATGGAAAATAATACATACCTTGTTGGGCAACAAAAATAATAATGTAACTTTCAATTTTCAAACAAATGCAAATCTAATTAATAATAATTTCCTAAGTATTACCAATATTCTTAACCCCCCGGATGGAGAAATATCACAATTCTACACATATAATAAAAGACGTAATAAATTCTATGCTGGACTTTCAGGAAGTAAATTATGAAAAAAAAAAAAAAATACTGTTAGATATTAAAACGCAAGCATGTGGTTCCGATGGTGTCAATATCACATTACTTCAGCTAACATGTCCATTTATTATTCCATACATACACACATATAATATGCAATTTTTATTTAAGCATGTCAGTTTTTCCTCATGTTTGGAAACAAAGCCTAGTCTTACCAATTCCTAGAGTTAATTCTCCCGAATGCCTCAGTGATTTACGTCCTATCACGATTTTGTCAACAATATCCAAAATTCTAGAAAGATTTATAGACCAGCAAATTCGTTGTCATCTAGCTTTTTTTGGGAAACAGTGAAACACAAACAGTGTTGAACTGCCTACCAACCAAACCCACCTCAAACTCGCCATTACCCGCCTCGGAATCACTACTCTAGCAAACTTCGAGACGGGCGGCGGTCCCTCGTATACTCTCCGCTCACACCGTCGTCTTCTGCCCAACTTTCAGTCCTACCTCTCATGCCATATCGAGTCCTTCTCTCCCCCTAACCATGCTCTCTACTACGCCAGTTACCTCCATCCATTCCTCCTCCCCCCTCAACATCATCTCCACCATGTTCTCCCAATACACCGCCTCCCCTAGTTTCCTCTCCAACTTTTTCAGCACTTCCTCGTTCCTCCAGCATCTAAACACATGCCCCACATCATCCTCCACTTTACACCTCTCGCACACTCCAGTCTCTCTTTTTCCAATCTTGTACCCTAGTGCCCAGTGAACACCTGTGTCAAGAAGTAGTTCACCTCCCCGAATTTCCGGTCCATCCAATCTCTCCTATTCCCAATCGCTCCTTTTAGCGCGCCCTCATACTCCTCCCACCTTCTCTCCATTTCCTCCTCCATGCATTCCTGTACTTCCTCTCTGGTCGCACCCCTCCAGCGTTTATTTCTAGCTCTAGCCGTCACGTCCAATGGGTAGGTCCTAGCCAGCACCGCTGCTGCCAGTCCACCCACTGTCCTGTACCCCTGCACCTCCCTCAGCAATATCCCTCTCTGCACCCGCATGAGTGGCCCAACCCTAGCATTCACTCCCGCTCTTTCACCCCACACCTCCGCACCGTACAGCATACTCTGCTCTACCGTCCTACCAATTATCCTCCTCTTCCACTCTCCCGGCCCCTTCACATTACACATCAATCTCCCCTGCCATGCTGCCCTCAATTTCCCCTTCTCTGTCGCCTTTAACGTGTGATTTCTGAAGGATAATTGAGTATCCAACCATACCCCTAATTGTCATCTAGCTACCTACAAGTTACTCCCCCAAAACCAATCGGGTCTTAGAGCAGGACACAGTTGCGGCACTGCTCTATTAAATATCACAGACTACATAATATTCAGTAAACGTGACAAGGGTAAGATTGGAGTGTTAATATTACTTGATTATAGTAAGGCTTTCCATATGATAAACCATCAATTACTTCTAGCTGTTCCAAACTACATAGGTTTTAGTCCCAAAACTGTTGATTTAAAAAAAATTATCTAAATGAGAGGAGTCAAAAGGTTATGCTAGCAGGTAATCACTCTGACGTTGGATATATAAATCGTGGAGTTGCCCAAGGCTCTATTCTAGGGCCTTTATTGTATACAATATATACAAGTAATTTTACATCGGTTCTGAAAAATTACACTTTTCATATGTACGCTGATGATACACAATTATACTACTTTTTAGGATATTAACGCTTTTGTTACACAGAATCGTACTCTCGTTACACTTTGGTGCAGCTTTCTTCAAAACACGATCCAATGATAAATCAGTGGCTCTGAATTTTGGAAGGAGATCTGAGGTAGATTTTAATTGTAATATTAAGATGAACAATAACGTCTACAACTTACGCAAAAAGCTTAGCGGTTTATTTAGATGACAAACTCAAATTCGACCACCATATATCTCATATCCTTCAAAAGTCATATGCCAAACTCAAATTATTATTTTTAAATAGTCAACTGAAAAAAGAACTGCGAATTTGTTGCTAGCAAATTATTGCGACTACGATGTTCCCAGTCTTAAAGGTGTCGAACAGCGAAGATTACAAAAACTGCAAAACTCTTGTCCAAGACTAACCTATGGAATTCGAAAATTTGGTAAACTATCACACACCTTGAAAATAGCAAACTGGTTGAATATGGTAAATCGCAGGAAGGTTCATGTCCTATGCCTATTTCATAAAATTATAGCAGCACAGAATCCCCCTGAACCTGGCACTCTTTTTGACAGAACCCTCAACTTTTTTTGGAGTTCTGGGATTTTTACGAAGAGTTCTAGAGTTCCCGCAGGGGTGCAGAATGAGTTCTGCCATTTTTCCGCCTTTTTTTTTAAACAAATTTTGGGGTGCCAATTTCACGCCGCACCCCTTTTATGGAAATGATGAGTTCTGATCACGGGATTCACAAAGGAACAAAGGAACAAAGAGTTCTAGAGTTCTAGATGGTTTTCAGAAAGAGTTCTAACATAATTGTTGAGTTATAAGCATTTGAAAAAAGTACGATCGAAAATCACATCCTCCGATTTTGAAGCAGATGATCCCATAGCGTTTATGATATTTTCCATTTGTACATCGTTTCCAGAACTCAGAGGTGCTGTCCAAAAAATCACTTCCTAGCCTGTTTATCACATATGACCAACGTCAAAACCCAGTAATTCTTATTTAAATTGCTACAAAATGGCTGTTACTGATCAGCACCCCACGGAACTCATTATATTCTGCACTCATACAATATTTAGAACCCTAGAATTGTAGGGTGCTGTCGAAGACATTACTCCTTATACTCTTTAAGAGAGCTGCCCATGTGAAAGTTCAAAAAACCTCATTTTTATTACAATTGAATTCCCTTATTCATCAGCACCCCACGGAACTTATGATATTTCCATTTTATGCAACATTTTGTACTCCCGATCTCGGAGGTGCTGTCTCAAAAGTTTGCAATTTGAATAAGAATTACTAGGTTTTAACGATAGTCAAATGAAATAAACAGGCTAGGGAGTAATTTTTTGGACAGCACCCCTGAGTTATGAGGCTGGAAACGTTGTACAAATGGAAAATATCATAAGTTCTGTAGGGTGCTAATGATTGAGGACTTTTAATTGCAATAAAAATGAGGTTTGCTGCATTTTCACGTCGGGTAGCTCTCTTAAAGAGCCTAAGGAGTAATTTTTTTGTCAGCATCCTGGAGTTCTAGGGTTGGAAATATTGTAAGAGTGCAGTATATAATGAGTTCCGAGGGGTGATGATAAGTAACAGCAATTTTTTTGCAATTTAAATAAGAATTACTGGGTTTTGACGTTAGTCATATGTGATAAACAGGCTAGGAAGTGATTTTTTGGACAGCACCTCTGAGTTCTGGAAACGATGTACAAATGGAAAATATCATAAACGCTATGGGATCATCTGCTTCAAAATCGGAGGATGTGATTTTCGATCGTACTTTTTTCAAACGCTTATAACTCAACAATTATGTTAGAACTCTTTCTGAAAACCATCTAGAACTCTAGAACTATTTGTTCTTTGTAAATCCCATGATCAGAACTCCCCATTTCCATTAAAGGGGTGCGGCATGAAATTGGTACCCCAAAATTTGTTTTTAAAAGGCGAAAAAATGGCAGGACTCTTTCTGGACCCCTGCGGGAACTCTATAACTCTTCGTAAAAATCCCAGAACTCCAACAAAAAAAAAGTTGAGGGTTCTGTCAAAAAGGGTGCCAGGATCAGGGAGATCTCTACAACAAAATCTCTTTCCGGACAGATGTTCACAATGTGAACATTCAACGAAAACATCTTTTCAATATTCCTAAGCATCGAACAGTTCAATTTTGGAAATTCTTTCATTTTTCAGAATATTATAACCTTCTACCGGACGAATTAAAAAAAGAATTGCCCATTTCAGTATTCAAAAAAAGTGTAACCAAACTTATTTTTGATGACCGATGCACTAATCTATCTTAAAACCATAACTTTGTAGGACTTGTGGTGTATCGTCTATTTAGATAGTATGTTCCTTTTTTTTCCTTTTTTTTTGTGAAGGCTTTTGAGGAAGAACAGTTTTACTGATCAGTAGTCCTTTTGACCAAATTATAGTTTTACTATACTTATTGAAATAATCAGATTATTATAATTTTTTTTGTCAATGAATCTATTATTATTATTATCAAATACGAGTTTCCTTGCAAATAAATTAAAATAAATATATTGTCATCCTCACTTATAAAATAAATGCAAATATTAGAATTATTTCCAACAGAATATTGATAAAGAACATAGTTTTGTAATTGGATTGGAGCTTTATAAGTTTTATTTTTAGCTGAAGCCACATTGGGTAAAAACGGCTTCGTCGACATACAAGTTTAAATTTTCATAGCGATGTTTATTCGAAGGTAGCACCATCTAACGTCAGGTGGTTTTTAAATATACAAGCTGTTTCATGACGAGCTTACACTATCTATACAGATTGCGAAAATCCCTTTCTTACGCTGCGACTTATACAAGTACGACAAGGAAAATATGAGCAAAACTACTTGAAAGAGAGAGAAGATTTGTTAGCCCAGCGATCACTCCCCTCTACCAAAACAGTCCCCTCCTATTTATTTTAACTGTTGTGCTGCCAAATGAACTTATCTGTAGAAAGTATTCTTAATTTGTGTCTATCGTTGTTTTAAAATTTTCAACGGCATTTCAAGCGGCAACAATGTTAAATACCAATAATTGTTAAATCGAAAGCAGTGTACGGATTTTATTTATTGCAGATTGTAATTTGTCCAAATTTTTTCTTGAACTCCATTATTTTATTCTTATTTGTGTTGATCTCACTTATTTTTCAAAAGTCAATATTACCAATCTCGATTTTCTCCTACTAAATACACCGTTATCCGGTGTTAAAATTCAAATGCAAAATAAGTTATATATTACTTAGAAAGTACCAAACATTCTAAACTGGCAACGCTGCAGCAGAGACTGACTCCCCACTACGTGAGTAGGTTCACTGTGTTCAGTAGTTTCCCAACATGGAAGGAGTGAGGTAGTTAAAGAAATAAAAAAATACACTCGTTATTACGTAACCTGTACATCTTAAAATTCATTTTTGTCAACTTGATCGTTTCTGACCAAGCTGACAATTAATTTCTAACTACAATAGGATATTATTTAAGCCATTGTAACTTGAAAATAAAATATTTATTCTTGAGATAAAAATAATAAAGTAATTGGGTATAAAAAACTAAAGATCGATTCCATTAATAAATTGAATTGAAAAAATAAAATAAGTAGGTACTTATTCTAAACATAAAATATGAACTTCTTGAAAAAATTAATCTAAAAATCCGTTCTAAAGGTAAACATAATTTTAATGAATTAAGTGCTCAAATAAACCACCTTGCTGTGCCAGGCAATAACCACATCTGTCAGAAAGATTTGATCTCATATCTCTAAGATTATTTGGCGTAATGCTGGCACAAACGTGCTGTATTTTCACCCTCAAGTCATTTAAATTCTTAGCTCTTTCAAATTCATGTTGATTGTTGAAAATAATCAATAATCAGGTGCCTTAGGTTAGGCAACACAACCAACACATTGTGTTCCCTATCGTGTTGCCATTGGAATATTTTTTTTTAATTGTGACATATGTAATGTAAAAGTCAGTTAATTAATAATTTTTCATGTTCGATATAATCCTAAGAAGCTGTTGTATTATTAAAGTTCATTATATTCGTCTGAGATTCTATTACTGTGCACCTGATCTCCAATAGGTTATGGGCCCAGAGTTCCTGTAAAAGATAGTAAATTTTACGTGTTTTCTATCGAGCTGCTACTAAAACCGTTGCAAAAAATATGGCGGGTGAATCGAGTGTAGCGGCAAGTATTGAAAAACTAAAAGGACGAGAAAACTATTCAGAATGGAAATTTCAAGTGACTGCTTTATTAAAACTAGATGGATTGTGGAATTGCATTTCTAGACAAGTAGCAGTAACATCGTCAGATGCAGATATTGCGGCAAATGCACGACGTGAAGAAAAGGCGTTGTCAAAAATAATATTATCATTACATAAATCAACGTACCCACACGTAATGCAAGCCAAAACCGCAAGTGAGGCGTGGACAGCACTTGAAAAAGCTTTTGAAGATAAAGGGCTACATCGAAGGTTGAGATTATTGAGGAGTTTATGCTCAATAAAACTTGAAAACTTTGATAACATGGAAGATTATGTGAATCAAATAATGGGCCTCTCCCAGCAACTAATTTCAATTGGGAAGCCCATTGATGAAGGGCTCACTGAAGATTATGAACCCATGGTGATGGCACTTGAAAATTCTGGTGTAGACATAACTTCTGATTTTGTAAAAACGAAACTGCTACAAGATAAAAAGTGGCAAAGTGGAAGACATGGAGGTGATTCTGCTCTAGCTGTGAAATATAATAAGTTTAAGAAATCTCCATGGTGCTGGTGCTGTAAGCAAAAAGGGCATTACAAAAATCAATGTCCCCAAGCACATGACAAAAAGGATGTGACACCAAATAAAAATAGAAACAAACAAAGTGATCACCGAGCTGGAAGTAAAGCCTTGTTTGCTGCCGCATTAGGTGTAAATATGAAAAATAATGTTTGGTACATTGACAGTGGCGCATCATCTCATATGACAGGTAACAGTGATATTTTGATGGAATTGTCGAATAAAAATTCTGGACAAGAAATATCCATAGCAAATAATAATAAACTGTTCGTTAGTGGAACTGGCAATAGTATTGTGAAGCTAAAACAAGATGGAACTGAAAGGAACATTGTTGAAATTAAGTATGTACCAGATCTTTCAGTTAATCTTCTGTCAGTAAACTCGATGGTGTCCAAAGGTTACAGTGTATGTTTTGACACGGAAGGTTGTAAAATTATTGAACAGGAGAAGTGTTCTATTAAGGGAGAACCCATAGCAACAGCCAGTAACGTTGATGGGTTGTATAAACTTGATATTTTTTCGGAGCAGGTAAACATAGCGAAAGCAACTACTTCTCATATGCGATGGCACAAGCGACTGGGACATCTCAATCACTATAGTATGAGTCTACTAAAAACAAGTCTAGCAACAGGAATGGTGTACAAAGAAAATAATGTTCCTGAACACTGTGAAAGTTGCATTAAAGGAAAACAATCAAGAAAACCATTTCCTTACAGAAAGAATAAAGAAGTTGTTAAAAATAAACTTGACCTAATTCATTCTGATTTAGTTGGACCAATGGAAGTAGAATCATGGGGAGGTAAAAGATATATTTTTTCTCTGATTGATGACCATACAAGAAAAATATTTTGTTATTTTCTCAAATCGAAAGATGAAGTTCCTGCTATTTTCAAAGAATTTTGTTTAATGGTAGAAAATGAAACTGAACGAAAAATAAAAGTACTAAGGACTGATAATGGGGGTGAGTATTGCAATAAAACGTTAGATGCTTTTCTCAAAGATAAAGGAATCAAGCATGAGCTAACTGTACCCTATAGTCCTGAACAGAATGGTGTGGCAGAGAGGTACAATCGTTCAATTCTTGAAAAGGTACGTTCCTTGCTTATTGAATCAAATAGCCAGAAACAAATGTGGGCAGAAGCAACAAACACCGCAGTTTATCTTTTAAACCGTTCACCTACGAAGAAAATACGTGGTGCAACGCCAGAGGAAAAGTGGACTGGAAAGAAGGTAGATCTTAGCCATCTTAAAGTGTTTGGATGTAGTGCTTTTGTCCATATACCAGATATAAAAAGGAGAAAACTAGATGAAAAGAGCAAAGAGTATATTTTCGTTGGATATTCTGAAGCTAGTATTGGATATAGATTATTGGATCTTGACAATCACAATCTAAAAATAGCAAGAGATGTTGTGTTTCTAGAAGAAAAATTTCCAGAAAGTTTGCACCCTGCTAAGTTAAGCATTTCCTTTCCTCTTAGTGTCAGTACTGAGGATGAATCAATGAAGATATCTGACAGTTCAATCTTAGTGGATGAAAACTCCAGTTCACCACCTTCAGATTCCGGTGAATCCAGTGTAGAAGATAATAGGGCTGTGGTAGTGAGTGCTACTGAAAATAGTTCGGAAAATATTGATGCCGAAGTAAATATTTGTGAAAGTGATTGTGAATCTAGGTATCCAAAGCGAAATAGATGTAAGCCAAAATATTTCGATGAATATTTAATAGATAATAATAATGATGTATCTGATAATTCAAATGTTGCCATGTTAGCAAGTATGTTAGCTATATCAAATGATTTAGAACCATCAACTCTTTCTGAAGCAATGTTAAGCACAAGAAGTGCTGAATGGAAGCATGCTATTAAAAAGGAATTAGATGCATTTAAATTTAACAATGCTTGGGAATTGGTTGATAAACCTAGTAATAAAAATATTGTAAAGAATAAATGGGTTTTTAAAACCAAGTTAAATCAAAATGGAGATATAGCTACATATAAGGCTAGGCTGGTTGCCAAGGGTTTTACCCAGAAATATGGCATAGATTATTCAGAGACGTTTTCTCCAGTAATCCGTTTCAGTAATTTAAGATTACTTCTTGCAATGGCTACTGAATTAAACTTGGAAGCAGATCATTTAGATGTGGAGACAGCGTTTCTGAATGGTGACATTGATGAACAAATTTACATGAGTCAGCCAGAAGGTTTTGAAGAACCAGGGTCAGAAAGTAAAGTGTGTTTACTCAAAAAGGCTGTTTATGGGTTAAAGCAATCATCAAGATTATGGTATGAAAAAGCTCGTAATGTGCTTGTTGATTTCAAATTTAACCAATCAAATATAGAGCCTTGTCAAAAAATAATAGTTCAATACTATTAAACGCTTTACAAAATTAGAAAAATTAATTTCCAAAGAGCAGACCGTCCACCAAGAAGCAACAACTACTTCTCGGGCTATATGCCCCGACAGACATTGAATTACACTTCTAAAGTAAACGGGGTTGGTATATCTGTTAAGATAGAACCAACCATTCTGGTTTGCGATCAGAAGGAATAACATCACTTGTGGACCGGTTTCGGCGTTTTTGCGCCTCATCAGCACAAGGTAGATGCCACTCGTCCAAGAGCTCTGAGAGCATAATCCTGGACTAAAGACTACGTTGATACCACACTAATACATTAGCCTTAGTAAAGGAAATGTTAAGAGTGCGATATCAGCGACATCTCTACATCCAATCACAAACCAAAATTCTATATCGACAAAAAACCATCTCGGTTTTGTAACTGTAATTAAGTAAATAGAGCCTTGTATTTTCTTTAAAAATATTGGAAGTTCAATAGTTGTAGTTGCACTTTACGTAGATGATTTCTTTATCTTTTACAATAACCTTGATGAGGCCAATTCATTAAAAATTGAATTAAATAAACATTTTCATGTAAAAGATCTTGGACCAATGTCACATATATTAGGTATGAAAGTTGAGAGAAACCGTGCTAAGGGTGAGTTAAAATTAACCCAGGAACAATACATTGATAAGATTCTAAATAAGTTTCAAATGTCAGACTGTAATACAGTAGGTACTCCCTTAGAACCAAAGCAAACTTTTAAACTTGATGAAGTATTTTATGATGCTCCTTTTCAACAGTTAATTGGGTCAGTTATGTATCTGTCAGTGTGTACAAGACCTGATATTACGTTTTCAGTATCATATCTAAGTCAATTCAATATTAACCATTCAAAAGAGCATTGGTTGAGTGCTAAAAGATTGCTTAAGTATCTGAAAGGTACGAAAAATGTAGGTATCACTTTCAAAAAATTAAATAGTCCTGTAAACGGATTTGTTGACTCTGATTGGGGTAATGACATCTCAGATCGGAAGTCATTTTATGGTTATATTTTTTCTTTAGCTGGAGGGCCTATATCATGGGAATGCCATAAGCAAAGAACTGTATCTTTGAGTTCAACTGAAGCTGAATATATAGGTATATGTGAGGCAGTGAAAGAGTCTTTATATATAAAATCTTTATATTGTGAAATTTTTAGTAATAACAATAACTGTAATTTCCTAAATATGAAGATGCCTGTCACTATTTACAATGATAATCAGAGTGCCTTGATGTTGTCAGAGAATCCTAGTTTTCATAAGCGCACTAAACATATACATGTTAAATATCATTTTGTTCGTGAGTGTGTAAAGAATAATGAAATTAAATTGTTGCACATGCCAACTCAAGAAATGGTAGCAGATATTCTGACAAAATCGTTAGGTACTAAAAGACACAAGTATTTATGTAAAAAACTGAATATGATATAAAAGTATTACATAATGTTGATTTTTCATACTCTTTTGTATTTGTAAAATTGTTGGCACCCTTTTATTGAGGGAGAATGTTGAAAATAATCAATAATCAGGTGCCTTAGGTTAGGCAACACAACCAACACATTGTGTTCCCTATCGTGTTGCCATTGGAATATTTTTTTTTAATTGTGACATATGTAATGTAAAAGTCAGTTAATTAATAATTTTTCATGTTCGATATAATCCTAAGAAGCTGTTGTATTATTAAAGTTCATTATATTCGTCTGAGATTCTATTACTGTGCACCTGATCTCCAATATTGATAAATGCTACTTTTCAAAAATCTCCAAAGAAAAAAATCATTTGCAGCTAGTTCAGGTGATCTTGGAGGCCATTTAATTGTACCACTAGTACTAATAATTCTGTCGGGGAATGTAAACTTTAAAAATTCCATTACTGTCCATGAATTATGGACTGGACAAACATCTTGTTGAAACCAAATTCTGTTGAGATCAACATCGGGTATAAGGAGAACTGCAGGAATTACATGATTTTGTAATAACTCTATATATTTGGCGGAATTTAAGTTCCCCTCAATAAAAAAAGGACCTATAATGTAGTCACCTAAAATACCCGTCCAAACATTTAGCTTCTGCGGATACTGTGTTCGGATTGGAATGCTTAGATGTTTATTTTCCCGAGACCAATATCTTGTGACGGATGGATTGTGTTTTTGATGTAATGAAAAGGTTGACTCATCCGTAAATAAAATATTTTTTAAAAAGTTCTCGTTATCATTTTGAAGTTCCATCATTTTTTCACAGAAATCCATTCGTCTGATATTGTCCTCGGGAAAAATTTCCTGCGTTGTCTGAACCTTGTAACAATGGTACCCGTTCCGTTTTAAAATATTATGTACAGTTCTCTTATCCATGTTGACCTCTTTTAACTATTGCATCAGCCGAATGACCTCCAAAATACCATTTTATAATTTGCACTTTTTCGCAGGTTTCGTATTTTAAAGTGGGCATTGTAAAATGTTTTATTTTCAACGGCGTCCACTAAAAACAAAGGTCTGTAGCGAAAAGATCACTACGTTTAAATGTGAGTTCTCTATGTAAAGGACACTGTTGCCGGATGAAGGTGTTTAATTTTACCTAATAGTGTATGAGCTCGAAAAAAAGTTAACGATAACGTGACAAAAATATCATTTTTACAAATTAATCTGAGCTTCTGACAACAGCGGTTGAAATAGTGGGGCGATGAACACACGCCCAACTGTTTTGGTAGAAGGGACTGATCGCTGGGTTAACAAGTCTTCTCTCTCTTTCGCGTAGTTTTGCTCATATTTTCCTTGTCGTACTTGTATAAGTCGCAGCATAAGAAAGGGATTTTCGCAATCTGTATATTGGAGACTATAAATTCGCCATAACTTGTTATCCATCTATGCCAATTTTTATAGAAATCGTGTGAGTACACTCCAATATATAGATAGTGTAAGCTCGTCGTGAAACAGCCTGTATATGGAGTAGTGTTACAGCTGATAACCGAATAAGATCATTCATTGAGTATAATACTAAAACCCAGCGGCGCAGCCAGAATCTTGTATTAGGGGGGGTTTTGAAAAGAAATTAGGAAGAATTTTAAAATCTATAATATATGATAGTACACAAAACGCAACGAACATGTAAAGTATATTTAAAAATATAAACAAAAGAAAACAGTCGGGACACAAGACAGCGAACATATAAAACCTTTTTAAAAAATAATAATGACAACAAAAAACAAAGCAACAATTAAAAATAAGTTTATCATTAATGATATAATTTGTATATTAATGATTAATATACAAATTTACATAAATTATAGTAAAATATCAATACGTTTAGATTGGAGAGATAAGACATCAAAGCAAGGCCGTTTAATCTATTGTCCCCAGAAGAATTTCGCAAATAATTTTTTAGAAATTTTGGGGAAGAAAATGACCTTTCACAAGAACATGTGGTCACTGGTAAAGTAGCCATTATGATTAAAAGTTCATAAATTGTGGGAAACAAATTTTTATTGCATCTTTCCAAAGCTTCAATCGCATATTGTGTCTTTTCTGTTTTATCTTTCATAAACTGGCCCCAAAGTGTCAGTCACTTCTCCTTCTATAGCACCAATACCAATAGAGTCCAATTTCGGTTTTTTTATTACAAATCTATTCATGATCCAGTGTATCTATAATTTTCGTTATGACTGAAGACTGAACTGAACTATGACCGCCTTATTGACAATTATCCATTATAATGGAGGACTTGGCCTGTGGGTGTGGCGAAGTGTTGCCAAGAATATTTTTTTTAACAAGATTAACAGTTTTAATTTGTGTTAGGAGTCCGTCTCTGGGGGAGTTTTAATCCCTAAAACCCCCCCTCTCTGCGCCATTGCTAAAACCAAAACTGATTACCAAAAATTACAAAATTTAATCTACGAAATTTTAAAATATAGGGTGATTTATAAAAAACGCGTATTTCTCATCTCATATCTTTTGTTTCATACTGTAAGTGAGCGTCGGGTCATGTGTTTTGAATGGATCATAGTGAAGTATCCAAAAACCTTGGAATACAGGAAATACGTATTCAAATAGTAAAAAAAAATACAACTTTATGACTTAGCCTGCACAAACAGATTATTACCATTTTATCACGTTAATTGAGTACAAAAATTCAAACTTTCACTCTATTTGATATTTTCTTATGCATAATATTCGTAATGTCATAGCCCGAAAATAACCAATTTATGAATGAACGTTTGTTCCGATGTCTGCATTAAGTGAATTAACGCATCACAGAGAAGCATTCTAAAACGTAAATTCTTCTTCAGTTCAATAAATGTTGAATAGATGAGGCTTTTACTTGATGAAGATCCAAACTAAATGATGAAATAAAACAATTTAATTTGCTTAAATCTCCATTATAATTTGAACTAACGTTCAATTTAAAATTATTGACGCGTTTCGCTAACACAGTAGCTTTATCAAAATGAAGGTATAATGAAAAATTTTTAATTTATACAGTGCATTGATACGGAATTTCAAGAATATTGACAAAAGTATTATAATATGTTTACATTTTAATACACATTGAAATAAAGTGCCTAAATATTGAAAAATACCTTCGATAATATTCGTAGAATTTCGTATTTAGGCACTTTTTGTACTTTATTTCAATGTAAATATATTATAATACTTTTGTCAATATTCTAAAAATTCCGTAACAATGCACTGTATAAATTAATTTTTTTTCATTATACCTTCAGTTTGATAAAGCTACTGTGTTACGGATTTTTATTTATTTTTTGGTCTGGTTCATTTTTGCTGTTTCTATTTAGCCAAATATGAATTTACTATTTTTAAAGCTGTTTTCCCAATAACAAATTAAACATTTGAGACTAGAATTAGGATTAACCTTAGATTAATTGAATGAATATGAACTTAGTGTCTTAAAAAATTCACCTCCTAGGAAAGTGCTCCGAAAATTGCTTGAAATGTGTAGATCTGACACAGAATATTTTATCATTTCTTTTAAGATCTCGAATCTTCCTTATGATATTTTATACATTTAGCATAATAACTAACTACATATATTTTTTCAAACTGTCTAATTAATTCTATTGTTCAATATGTGCTAATATCTTGTGTTGTGCTAAAAACCGTTGAGTTCAAATTAATTTACACTAAATATAAATGTACCAATAGGTTACATAACTTAAATAATTTAAAGTCTGTTACGAAAGTGCATTTCTGGTAATTTAAATTGCCTAATATAGAACAATATCTAAACAGCTATCGATTTTATCTGGTTTGTTTTGATGTTTTCGTAAACTAGTTTCATGATCCAATTATCAAAGGCGTCAATCAAACTAATTTAATACAAATGGATGAAGAAGTGAAGTTTTAGTCGAATGATAATAGAATTATAAATTTGGTAGTTAAAAATGGAGTTGCTGGTGTAGGAATTGTTTTAATTAATATTTTGCGACGACAGGTGAACTAAATACTATGAACAAATAATAGTCCAGTAAATGAAGGATGAAAAGTGGGCAAAGTGTACAAAAATCCTGCCGGTCCATGAATTTTCCGTGAAGGGTAGGGTTTGACTATTAATTGAACATCCAGAAATTTAACACATCTCTTCGCCATTTTGGGGGGGTAATCCCGGCCCCAAAGTTCCAAAAATTGGTTTTCCGCCAATATCTCCTAAAATATGGCATTTAGAGAATTTTTATATAGGGGAAAAATGAAGAGTAGATCATTATCTACAAAAATGGTCGTCATGATTTTTTTCGCAAAAACCGATGTTGAAAAGTCCATAATTTTGAGGTTTCATGGATTTCTGAAAAACCACTAAACTCGAGAAAAAAAATAAGGGCACAACCAAAAAGGAGAAATTCCCAGCTTTAAAATGACTTATCTTGGAAGACAATCCGATAATGTACAAACTTTTAAACAGTGATTGTTCGCAAAATATTCCCATCCTCGAAAAACAACAAAAATTTGGAAATGAAAACACCAACTGAAAAACCTAGGGGCAAGAAAGATGGCCAATAAAAATTTCTGAGATCAATAAAGACCTTTAGAGGACCCGTAATAACAAAAAATCGAGAGTAAATGTCTATTATTAAGAAAAATATGAGTAATTTCCCGACACTCGAAAAAAAAGTTATTACAAAATCTTTGACCCATTTTATAAATATGGTGGAAATATAAAAATGGGCCTTGAATCATCGGATATGATAGCTGTGGTTTTCCCCTTTTATCTGAATTTTGAATCGTAAAAAAATATGCATTTTTACCAGAGATATTGAATAATTTGTTCACCCGGTCATGAGTAGAGCAAAGAAACTGCTCTTTCGACTCCGGAGCGGGAGCTCAACATAAGGCATAAGGATCCCGCTTGAGGGCCATTATCTCGAAAACTATCGAGTTTTCGGCAAAAATCATAAGGACCATTTTTGTAGATCATTTTTCCCCTATATAAAAATTCTCTAAATGCCATAATTTAGGAGATATTGGCGGGAAACCAATTTTTGGAACTTTGGGGCCGGGAATACCCCCCCAAAATGGCGATTAGGTGTGTGAAATTTCTGGATGTTCAATTTCTAGTCAAACCCTACCCTTCACAGAAAATTTATGGACCGGCAGGTATAATCGCTTATGGTTCCATTTATTTACTGGACTATAAGTAATAAAAAGATTCTAGTCAAACTTGACATAGAACTAGTTCTCACAACTATTGTCTACATTCTACACGGTAACATCGCAGATAGATGAAGATGAGATAGAATAATATTATCTGTCTCATATTCGTTATTTGGCTTTTTTTAATGGGTATTAAAACACAATGTTAGTTAAGTATCCAAAACAACTAGAGTCAACAAAGATAAGAAGCCAAGCAGTAAACAACTAAGAAGAGTTCCATTGTTTATTCAAGGTTATAATTAATATATATAAACGTTAGATTTTAGATTTAGAAAGACTTCAATCCGAGACTTCATACTCAGACTTCAATCCAAGACTTCATACTTAGACTTCATGTTAAGACTTCATTGAGAATAGTTTAGTTACGGTCATAAATATTAAATTAAATATATAATAAATATTAATGTATAAGTTAGTGACATACTGTATAATAATAATAAAATAAATTTTTAAAAAAACGTTTTAACAAATTAAAAGTTAAAACTTGTTGCGCTTTTTTGCTTATTTTAGAAATATTGTTAATAAAACGCGTTATTTTTTGTGATGATTATTTTTGTTTTAAAATAATATTTGAATTCGTTTTGTGGTTTTTATATTAAGTGTGTATCGGTTAACAACAATTCTAACCAATAAATCATAATATAACCTGAGTAAAAACTTATACGATCCTGATAAATAAGGTAATTGATTATTGGAATTTTCTCTCTTCACCATTGGTAACCAAATAATTTGTCCACATTCTGCTGGAATGTTCGCTCTACATTTCTCTGCATTTATTTGTATTAAAGCACTTTCTTACATGATATCCCTCTTACTAAGCTTGTTGGCAAATACCTATCTTACAGAACTCCCTATCTTTGATGTACTTTTTGTGTTCATTTATTCTGATTTTTAATGGTCTAGATGTTTCACCTAAATAAAATTTGTCACATTCGGAAGATATTTGATATAATATGCAGATTTTTAGAACATTGTCCTTCATTTTTAGGTTTAGTTTTTGTTAGGATAGAGATTAAAGTTTTAGTAGACTTAAGGCTAGTTCGAATATTGAATTAGAGGCGACCGGCGAGCTGCATCCCAAAAAGTAAAATTTTACCTGCACGAAAAAAGGTGATCGTCGAATAGCATCCGTAATCCAAAAAGGTCTGTTCATTAATAAACGCCTATCATGGTCAAAAGCAGGTCAAATTTTACAGCAATGTTGCCGATATATTATTTGAATCGTAAATATTTTTATAAAAATTGGAACATATATCTGTATGAGATCTGAAAAATGTCATCATATTTTCTTAGTTTAAATCTCTTGAGCTTTTGATTATGGCTAATGTAATCTTAACGTTAGTAGAAACTATGACGTGTTCAGACCTAACTTAACCTAACCTAATCTAACCTTACCTAACCTAACCTAACCTAACCTAACCTAACCTAACCTAACCTAACCTAACCTAACCAAACCTAACCAAACCTAACCAAACCTTACCAAACCTAACCAAATCTAACCTAACCTACATAATTGAATAATGTATAAATTAAATTAATATATTATTCACTATATTGCTATAAAACTGTATTAGACGCAGTTTCGGAAATAAAATTTAGTATGATCTACGATATCAGAATAAACATGACAACAATGCCCGCTTTTATTTAATTATCTACTAGTTTCAGACACAATATTAAATTTGTTGACGGGATGCAACTCAGCGGTCAAAAGTTTGGCCTGCTCAAATGGGATGCAACTCACTGGTCCCGGAATTAAATACTAATTTCTTGAATTATTTCTTATTGTTAAGTTTTCAAAATTATGTTAGTTACATACACGCATATACAACTGAGCCTCAGCAACGCGTTTCTACGATTCAATATTATTATTGGACAAAACAAACAGTATATAATTCTATGATAATTGGGAATTCTATTACACATGTATTCGAAGTTAATTTTTCCAGTGCTATATATTCAGTAAATCGAGAAACGTATGCCTTTTGATTTCAGACGAATGCAGTTTCCCATTCGACTTGCATTATCGATGTGATCAACAAAGCACAAGGTGAATCACTTCAAGTGTGCGAATTGAACCTGAAAAATCTATGTTTTTCACATGGCCAGTTGTATGTTCTCGAGTCGACTACCAAGAAATTTATTAATTTTGCTGAAAGCGGAATAACAAAAAATATTGTCAAACTAGAGTCGTAAAATATAATACATATTATTTATACGAAGGTTGTCTTTTATATTTTTCCTATAGAGCTAGAAAAACAGTAGATTACTTTTACCACACTATTGTATTCTCCACGAAGAGAAATACTTGTTGGTACATTCGTAATGGAATTTTTGAAGGCGTTGACTGCATTTTCTGAGGACTGGAACCGTTCAGTGGCGGCTACTCGAAGGAGGCTAAGGAGGCTGAGCCTCCTCACCAATTTATCCAGCAAATTGCACCAGAAATATTTAGTTAAAAATTCTTCAATTTATTTCCTGTTTATCTAATAATTTTTCAATTAATTCCCCGTTTTCAGTAGTTATTTTTAAATCTGTCAACAGTGCCCTGAGGCTAGATTCTACACATCTCAATACCTAAACGTGTTGCTCAACACAGTTGCCGTTTTTTCGACCAGTCCAATTGCTTAATACCGTAAAAAATAGCTGAAATGGCAACACTCTCAGGAGGCTTGCCTCTAGCGGTCGCGGTGATACTCGAGCTTATTCGAATCTTTTTCAAAAGAGTTTCCCAATACACTTTTAGATAATTTAGTTCTAAAATATAAATTTTTGATAAAATAGCACTGCACAATAATGAATTATGCGTTGTATACTCGGATAAAGATATTTTAGGTGAGTACGACAGTAAAGCCGATATGATAAAATTATATGATAGACAATGATTTGCAACAAGTATTACCTCAGTTTTATAAATTGTTTGACAGTCACCATTCCTGTCACGTCGGCATCGGTGGAGAGATCATATTTTCTACTCTCAAACGAATTACTTACCTACGAAATACAATGGGCCAAAATCGTTTATACGTTTAATATCTATGTATTGAAAAAGATTTAGTAAAACACTTAAAACAAAATGATACAATTTATGATAATATTATTGATCATTTCTCGCAAAGACCGTAGAATTCCGTTAATGGATAAAAAAAAGTTAATAAAATTAATAAAAAAAACAAAAAAAACAAAATATGAGAAATTACAAAAAAAATAAAAAACAAACAAAAAAAATTTTTGTCAAGAGAATCTCCACGCTAGTTCTTGCTGGGCAACAATTAATTTTGTCACTGAAGTAGCTGGTACGGTCGCTGCGCAAAGGTTAAATTAATTGGTTGATAGAGTATATTTTTACAAAAACGTTTTATGCACAGCCTCCCCTCTTAAAAAGTTTACGAGCCGCCACTGGAACCGTTGACCACGCATTTCATTATTAATTTTTGGAAAAGTAAAAAAGTCGTTAGGACTTTGGATGATAGTCCAACAAGTCGATGTTTTCTTGCTTTAAAAACTCAATTACTTGTTTTTCGAGCTTTGTGAGAACTTGCATTGTCTTGGTGGAGGATCATTCGTCGTTGAGGGTTGGTTTTTCTAAACTCGGCAAAGATCATGTTATAAACTCTAAATCTAAATATTTTGCCCAGATAGATAAGAATAAACTTATTCATAGATTTCAACATACTGACTGGAATGATATTATTCTTAATCCATTTTTGGACTCCGCAACTTATAAATTGGTTAGTACTATAGTCGATAGTCGAAATTCTGTAAAGTGACGTCATCGGTTATCTACCGATTTAAAGTGAACTCCATGAGCGTATCATAGTTTAAGGGTGCGAATACTGAAATATCTGGAATTTCAATTTTTAACATTTGAAATAATAACTTATCACAAGTTGTTCATAAGTAAGTTAAAACAAAATAAAAAAATGTTTAAAAGTCAATTCCAACTTACTACTACTAAAACTAAAATTGAGGTAACATTTTCGTTATTTGCTAACCGGCATTATCATTACGTAAAAGAAAGTTGTTTGTCAAGACCAAAATAAATTACCGATAAGTATAGGTATGTTGCGAGGTCGCTTGTAAAATGTCTGACTAACTGGAAGCGGTATCACTCCCTGACGACTCCTCAGAATCATCGCTTTCTCCTCCTATATCGATAATGAGTGGTTCCGTCATTACTTCTACACGTATTTCTAAATCCCAAAACTTTATTTCTTCTTTCAATATGTGTTGAATACATTTACGCCAACTCTCAGCAGTAACGGTATGCAGCGCCTCGTCAAACAGTTTCTCAACGTCAGCCATTTTGAATGTACTGTTTTTTCTCGCAACATAATTTTTCACTTGGGCCCAAACCAGCTCGATGGGGTTTAACTCACAGTGGTAGGGAGGAAGTCTAACAACTGAGACGTTGAAATCTTTCGCCATTTCATCGACAACGTACTTAATATAACTGCTTTTATGTTTCCGTACGAGAGATAATAATTCAACTTTTAGCATTGCCTCGTTGTGCGGAATGCTTTTACTCTCTAACCAATCAATTATAACCCTCTTGCGGCTAGCTGAAGTAGGTATTTGCTCCAGTCGACGAGAGTGGTATGAAGCATTATCCATAACTATCACTGAACCAGGAGTTACCTTTGTTAAAATTGATCTAAACCATGTTTCAAACCGGTTACCATCCATCTCTTCATGGTAATCGACAGTTTTTTTGGACTGAAAACTTAGTAATCCACCTTCTACAAATCCTTCCTCGCTGCCAATGTGAGTGATAATCAGTCGACGTCCTTTCCCAGAGGGAGCTTTTAAACCGGAAGAGAAACCCTCCATAAAGGCTTGTCGATTGCTTCGTATATTCATGTCTTGCCACACTTTTGACACAGTGTGGCCTTCATTTAACCATGTTTCGTCAAGATAATATATGTGCCGTCCTTCGTTACGAAACTGTCGTATCTGTTTTAAATAATTTCTCCTCCATTCCACAATGTCATTTCGTTCAATTAAGGCACTGTTTCTACTTCTTGTTTGGTAACGAAAATTCATTAATTTTAAAGTTCGTCTCAAAACTTTATCACTGATGTTTGGTAAAGTATCATCAGCTTCTATTACCTTGCTCAATTTAGCTACCGAGGGGATTTCATTCCTAAAATAAAAAGAATGTATTTCCCTACGTATAGCATTCCGTGTTTGGTCGTCCAAAACAATTTTCTTTCTTCCCCTACTTTCCGGTTTACAGTTTTCACCTCGTTCTCTTGTCAAAGATCCGTCCCGCGATTTCTTTAGAATATTGTATATAGTACTCTCAGAAACTTTAGTTAAATAACTGCACTTAATCACAGCGTCACTAACACCCAACTGTTTGTCCATGGCACGCAGTCCTTCGTACACATTTAATATGAGGACTTTTTCTTCCCGAATTAAATTGTTACGACGCCGTTTTTTATCGCCAACACCGCTACACTCCGCCATTATTGTCACTAAATATACCGATATAAATATTACAATAAATACCAATAATAATCGATTTATCACACAAAACCACAACACAAATACTGATGTTACGTTCATGAAGAGAATAAACACCTCACATAACTGTTTACTATCACTGTCTCATTCGCGTAGCTCGATCTATCTATCTCGTTCTCAAAGCCGGAACATTGAAGCGACTCTCCAACATTGTCAAATCGGCGAGTTTTTCACAACAAACTTTGCGTTCAAGAAATATACATAAACACTTTATTTCACATTTCAAGTAAACTAATTATTATTAGTCTGCTTGAAATTTGAAATAAATATATTAAATTGGTATTGACTTAATTACATTGCATCTTTTGTACCTGAAATATTGACACAATGGTTTGAAGTGTATTTATAAAATACAGCATTTCTCTCTAGAATACATATAGCAACTGCGCTTTAACCAAAGTGTTGATTAGATAGCTCTGACTCACTTTACAGAATTTCGACTATCGAGTATATCCAAGATAATATTAGGCAGGCAACAACCTATGCAAAGATTAACAATAACTTAAGAAAAAGAAAAAATGGATCACACCCGATAACAAAAAAAATGAAATGTATAAAAAATCAAAAATAAATCCTCTAAATTATACACTAAAAAAAGAGTATACCGATTACAAAAAGCTACTAAATAAATTAATCATCACTGCTAAAAATAATTATCATAATAAACTTATAGAAGAGGAGCAAAATTCGTCAAAAAAAATATGGAATGTGGTAAACTCAATATCTAAAAAATCAGGAAACACGGAAATTAAAAATATTAAGGACAACAATGGAAAAACAGTAAATAAAGCTGAGAAAATTTCTGAAATGTTTAATACTTTTTTTGTAAATATAGGACGAAATCTAGCAAATACCATACAAAAACCAATAAATTATAATGAAAAGAAAATTGTGAATTGTCATTCCATCTTTTTCGCACCCACCAGTATTACAGAAATAAAAAATATAATTAGTGAACTAAAAAATAAAAAAGCACCGGGTTGGGATGAAATAACGGCTGAAACGCCCAAACATATTTTGGATTTTATTGCATATCCGCTAATGATTATAATAAATAAGTCATTAGAAATAGGACAATTTCCTTTAGCTTTCAAGAAGTCGATTGTAAAACCTATTTATAAAAGTGGAGAAAAAGATAAGATGACAAACTACAGACCAATATCATTAATCACTTGTTTATCAAAAATACTAGAAAAAGTGGTTAATGCACGGCTTAACACATTTCTAGACAAATACCAGCTAATGTCAAGGACTCAATTTGGATTCCAAAAGCGCAGATCCTCTGACGATGCTCTACTGGAAGTAATAAATATTTTATATAAAAATATTGATGAGGGTTTACCTACAATTGCGGTCTTCCCAGACTTAGCAAAGGCCTTCGACACCGTGGACCACTGCCTCCTTTTGGAAACACTAGAAGACATTGGAGTTAGAGGTACAGCACATGCTTTTTTCCAAAGATATCTAACAAACCGATCTCAAAAAGTAAGGGTGGGTAATAAATGCAGTAAAGAACAGACAGTAACCTGTGGTGTACCACAAGGTACGGTTCTAGGCCCTGTTTTATTTATTATCTATTTAAATAACTTATTTATGGTTCAAAGTAGCAGTAAAATCATCAATTTTGCAGACGACACAGTTCTCATATACAGTGATCAGAATTGGTACGATCTAAAGTTAAAAATTGAAAATGATTTAAATTGTGTAAAGCAGTGGTTTGATTGAAGACTTCTTTCAATCAATTATAAAAAAACTGTTTACCTTCTTTTTGCATCATTAGAACCAGATCTTCCGAACTACACCATTAATGTCCAAAAAAATACCACATCTTAGGTGGGATAATCTTATTAACTATTTAGTTCAAAAATTGGGATGTATATTGTATAAATTCAAACATATCTCATATCACCTACAATATAAACAATAACTAATGGTTTATAGAAGTTTAGTTGAATCTCACCTAATTTACGGTCTGGTCAGCTGGGGTGGACTGGCGAAGACGTACTGTAACATTCTCCAGGTTTCGCAAAAAAGATTCCTCAAAATCCTTCTTGGAAAAACGAGAAGATACAGCAGTGAACTCCTATATACTGAAACGAAAATATTAGACGTTAGACAATTATATTTAAAAAAAGCAGTATTAACATAAACTTAATCAAATCTGCAAATTCTTCTTCTTCTTCTTTTCTAGATCCTTTTGCCCTTTCAGGCGTCGGATGTGGATTCCATGTCCTGTACCCATTTCTTCCATGTCTTTCTGTCTCTTGCAAGGTTTTTCATTTCTGCTATGGTCTTTCCTCTTTCTAAACCCATTTCTTGTATTTGGTCTAACCATTTCCTTCTAGGCCTACCCCTTTGTTTTTTGACCGGTTTCCCAATCTGCATCATTTTCTTAGTTAACCTATTTGGTTCCATTCTCACCATATGACCATACCAGCTAAGTTGTCTCTTTTTTATTTTACCAGTTATCAGTTCCTGTTTAGTTGTCTCTCTAATGACGTCATTTCTAATCCTATCTCATTTAGTTTTCCCTGCAATTCTTCTTAGTTGTTTCATTTCCATGGCGTTTATTCTAGTTTCGTCCTTTTTTCGCACAGTCCAATTTTCACTTGCATATAATATTGTAGGAACTGTTATCATATTATGAATTTTCATTTTCACTTCCAAGTCTATATCTTTATGTCCAAGAATTGTTTTATTTAGAGAGTAGTATATTTTTGTTGATTTATTTGCTCTGTTTGTTATTTATATAATATTCAAATATTGTTACTCTTTCTAGCGTCTGGTTTTTGCATTTAATCTCTTTATTATTTTGATTACCTAGTTGTTTTTCATTTATTATCATCACTTTTGTTTTTTTTATGTTCACCTCCATCTTCATGTTTTCTATTTCTTTAGTCCAAATATTCACTAGTTTTTGCATTTTGTTCTTTGTATTCGCTACTAAGACCACATCATCTGCATAGAGTAGACTACTTATTTTTATCGGTTCTAAATTTCTGTGTCCCATTATAGTATTCAGCTGCTCATATTTTTCTTTAGTTCGTTTCACAATATTATCCATGATTATTATAAACAGTAATGGGCTTAAACTGTCTCCTTGTTTTATTCCCTTATACATTTTTAATTCTTCTGACCTTTGCCCTGCAATTTGTACCTTGGCTCTAACTGTCTCGTATACACTTTTAATTATATTTATTAAGGTGGGTGGAACTTCCAATTCCTCCAGGGTTCTCCATACTTCCGTTCTATCTACTGTATCAAAGGCTGCGTTTAGATCTATAAATGTAAGGTACATTTCTTCTCCCTCTTCTATTTTTCTTTCGATTATATTCCTCAGTATATAAATATTATCATTTGTTTGTCTTCTAGGTCTAAAAGCTCCCTGTTGTTCTCCTAATTTTGGTTCTACATATTCTCTTAATCTTTTTTCTATTATTTTTGTGTATACTTTATAGCTAGTTACAGATTGCTCTGTAATTCCCACATTGTGTCTGATCTCCCTTTTTAAAGATGGGTATTATTAAGTTATTTTCCCATTCCCTTGGAATTTTTTGTTGTACCCATGCTTCTTTGCATACCTTCCATACCCATTCCTTTCCTCTTTCCCCCAAAGATTTAATCATCTCTGGCGCTATCTCATCTTCTCCATTAGCCTTGCCTATTTTGATTTCTTGTATTACTTGATCTATCTCTTCTTTTTGGATTCCTTGTAGCTCCTCTTCTACTGTTGTTATATTCTCTTCCGATTTTAATGTTTGGAATTGCTCTGAATAATATTCTTTCCATGTTTTTAATATTTCTTCCATTTCCGTTTGTACTTGGCCGTGGCGATTTTTTACTGCTCTAATATCTTTATATTTATTTTCTCTCAATCTTTTTATTCTTGTCCAAAATTTCCTGTTATCCATCTTATGTAGATCTGTTATTTCTCCTCCGAATTTCTTCCATGAGTCACGTTTTGATTTTTTGACGGCTCTTTTTACAATAGTTTTCTTCCTGTCATATTCTTCTTTGTCCACATGAGATTTTGATGTGATATATTTTTTCCACGCCGTCTTCTTTTCTTTGACCGCTATTTTAATTTCGTTATTCCACCAGCTAGTCCTTTTTATATTTTTATTATATTTAATTTTTCCACATGTCTTCTCTGTTGCTGTTAATAGCGTTTCTTTAAAGGCTACCCATCGTTCTTCAAGTGTCCAATCTGTTTTTTCTTTCTCCAGTTTATCGAATTCTTTGTTCGTCTCATTTTGGCATTTTTTCTCGATATCTTTATTTTTAAGTTTATGTGTTGCTAGTTTACTGTAGTCTATAGTAGCTTCTTTTTTGATTAATTCCACTAGCCAAATTGCCACTACTAATCTGTGGTTAGATCCAATTTCTGCTTCTTTCTTTATTTCAATTTCTTGTATTGCTTCTGTTAGGTTTTGTGTATATGTTATATAGTCGATTAGGCTTTTAGCGTTTCTTTCTTCTGCCACAAACGTGTATTTATCATTAATTTGTTGTTCCCACATCGTATTTCCTATTATTTGATCATTCCTTCTGCAAAAAATCTATCATTTTTAGTCCGTTTCTGTTAATTGTGTCTTCTCCATGTTTTCCCATACAACCCATTCCTCGATTGTAATCATTTCCTACCCTGCTATTCCAATCTCCCATTATTATTGTCTTTTCGTTTTCCTCCCTTACTTCATCTAAAACTCTTTGCAATTGTATAATATATAGAATTCTAAAATTTCTTCCTCGGCCGTTCCTTTTACTGGCAAATCTGCAAATTCAAACTCACAATTATACGACAAGAAGCAAACATACTTACCTGAATCCAGCAATGAAAAAAACAGCTGGACAAAGAAGCTTTTTGTTTCTTGTACCTAAGCTATTTAATGCTATACCCCAGCAAATTAAATGTGAATCTTCTGTAAAAGTACTTACTTTAAAACTGCATGAATATATTATCAAAACAAATAGAAACGCTATTCACAAACTTATCGAAAATAATTACTGATAATGTTTCTATCAATTTCTATTTCATTAATCTTTAATTATAGTATGAATTTTATTAATTATGTATTTCTTATTATTATTTTATTTTTGTCACCTAGTATAAGTTTTCTCCACGGTCATCACAGAATTTGCCAATTTTGAAATTTAATTTGATTACAGAATGCTGGAATTCTCTCTCTTGAGATTAAAGAAATATTCTGCAACACCTCTGCCCCCATGCAATTTAAATGTATTTACATTCTCTCTCTTGTGATAGAATAATATTCTCACACTGGTTCGCAATAATAACATTAGCCTTGACGCAGTTGATTGTCATTGTAGTGTCAAAACTTAAATAAGTGTCAAAATTATTGCTGTCACATTGAGTGTTTACCTAATAATTATAATTGTGATTGAGTTCTGTAATATAAATTATCTTTTGTTCATTTCCATTTAAAATCTTTGATCGTGGAGAAAGTATGGTCTGCTACTCGGTTAGAATGAAAATTCGTGATGCTCGTGGTTCCTCACGCTCACCTTCGGCTCGCGCTCGGAAATTTCCACTCGCATCGAATTTTCATTCTAACCTTGTTACAGAATATACTATTATATTACAATCGCAAGTTTATATATTTATTACAATATTATAAAAAAAAAATTAAGTGTAACATAGAATAGTGTCGCCACAACGGTTGGAAAACTTTTTAGTAAAATTAACCATTTATGTACACATCACGTACAAGCTGTAAGAAGCGTCCAGCTCCTTACAACTTCTGTGATTTTGTTTGTTTGTTTACATTTTTTTTTCTTACCTATACACTGTACTTGTTATATTTCGTAAATAAACATTATTATTATTATTATTATTATTATTACTTCCGGTAAACAAATCGATATGTACCAATCAGCAGTAACAGTTCTTTGATATTGCAAAGGAGTTGTTGCTAAACATGACCCGCGTTTGAAACAAATGTCGCCACCATCTTTTTGGAAACACTTCGGGAACAGATTTTGGTTCATCTTGGAACACCCAAACAGCCGACTGAGGTACAGATAATTCATGTAAAATTTTTTGAATTGTGGTATATGAAATGCCCAATGATGCTCCAATTTCACGATATGTGAGTTGTCGATCTTCTTGGATCAGCAGCTTACGTACAGCATCGACGTTTTCCTGGGTGACCGCCTGTTCTTTGAACACTCCATACCAACGAGAAATTGTCATTTGATATGGTGCTTCATTGCTGAAAACAGAAACCAACTCGGCAAGGCGAGAAAACTTTCTTCGAAAATTGTAAAAAATTATGTCGCGAAGATTTTCTCGGCTTGATTCCATTTTTCGACTGACATCAACTTTAAAAATTCAGTTTAGGTACAGCATAAACGAAGCGGTCTGAAACTTTGGTATTAAGTTAACATGACGACAGTTAATTTTGACATTTGATATTTGTTGACAGGCGACAACTATATGCAACATTTAAAAGACAACAGTGAACGGCAAACTCCACATGTCATTCGGAGTTAATCGCACATATATCAAACAAAATGAATAATTATTATTGTTAGTGCAACCGCTAAATTTTTCTTTTCGTTAGTCATCTAAACAAGATTTTGTAATTCAACAAAGAATATAATAATTATTATTATCGATGCCGATCAAGGTAAGTTATAATATGTTCAATTTTCCAGATCAAACAGCTATTTTTCTATTTATTCAGTATTGATCACATCGTCAAAAAATTTGCCGCGAAAAAAGTTAACCTCAATAATACATGTATGACTGAGCAACGCGTGGCCGGGTTTTAGCCAGTTCTGAATATAAATTGTGCGTGCCAGTGCCAGTCTCTCTCGCACAGTCGACTTTTGACATTGATATTTTTGTTCAGAATTGTTTGTAGTTTTACTTTTTATACGGATTCAGCGATGATAAAAACAGTATTAAATATTAAATAACTTTCTTTTTTGTGCAGTACCGCCACTGTCCCTTCATTAGGGTCAATTCTATAAAAAGTGGTTAAAAAATAAAGGCACGCATTTATATTTGACGAAGTTTCCGCCATTAGAAATGTTTTAATCCATACATAGTCAAGATTAGGATTTAAATTTTAACAGGTATCAAATTAAGAGTTTTCCGTTAATATTTTAAAGCTTATCAGCAATAGTTAAAATGGAGTTATTGTATAATTTTTAACCATGCATTAAAATTTGCCAGTTGCTTACAGAATTGCTCCTTATATCTGTTAGTATTGGCCGTAGGAGCATCAGTTATCAATCAGTATGTGTTAAAACTCCAAAACATTATTTTACAATTGAATTTACTGTTTGGTCCCTTACTTTGTGGAATCTACTAATATTAATGTTATGAATGAAACTAATGGGGTTATTCTTTACAACTATCCGTAACAGCTGTAAATCTAACATCGATGTAGTTAAAATCGCAATGTTAAATCAAATTCAACAGCGCGGTTAAAAATCGTATTCTGAACAATCCGATGTAAAAAAGTTATTGACAGCGCAATATTACATCGCAGCTAACTTCACTTATATTATGTTGGGTAGTAGAATTTGCCTAATTTTTAGGTTGTTGGCCGGATGCTGTAAAGCAAGAGGTCAAGAAACTAGAAGAAGAATTTTTAGGTTATCGTTATATGTATTATGTGCGTTTATTTATTTATCATTATTATTTAAAAAATGGATGAATTTGCTAATACATCATGTGAACAGTAAGTACTTAGATAATGTAATTTGCAAAATAAATTAAAAAGCAAATAACTATTGTATTGTAGACAAACAAAAAAACGAAAAAGAAAGACATCTGATGAACAATATGAATTATATTTGAATGACATGGAAAATGATTATGTATTTAGGAGTGGAACAATTAACCCTACTTTGGGTGAAAATTACATAGAAAATAAATGGAAATCACTCGTACATAAACTAAATGCAACTGGTAATGGACCGCGGTTGCCTGTGGAAGAATGGAAGAGGGTATTTTTGTTAAAAAAAATGTGTATGTTTGTTACAAATGATTTAATTTATAGAGGTTCAAGGATTGGAAGAACTCTACGCGTTCTAAATACAGGAAAATCCAAATAAGCAGGAACGCAACAGGTGGAGGTCCACCATCCAACTTAAAGTTAACATCATTAGAAGATAGGGGTTTATCTGTTTGGGGAAGGGTTAAGGTCACCGGATTTGAAGATGTTGAGGAAGGTGGATTTCCAATCAGTTCCGGTAAAACGATGCCTGTTGTGGACCAAGTAGAGCCAACAGATTTGGAAGCAAATGGTATAGAGTATGAGGTATTGAATGAAAATGATAGCACACTGTATCAGATTGGCGATATAGAAAATTTTAATGTTAATAACAAAAATATAAAGAAAAAAGAAGATAAAAACAAACCTAGGCGACCACCTCCTTTAAATGAGATAGCAAATAATATTTTGGAGGCATTTGATAAAAGCATAAAACCAAATTAAAATAATGCAGCCTCAATTGAAAAATTGGCAGAAACTTATAAAGTCATAGAGACTGAAAAATTACAAATTGAAAAAAAGAAACTAAATTTTGAAATTCAAAAATATAAGTTTGAACACCCGAACTTCAACATGAATGATTGATAATTTTTTTTGTGCATGTCAATCTTGTTGTTTTTTTTCTTTCAAGTTATAACTAAAGAATATTATTTATTTTGTTATTAAAACAATATTATTTATTTTGTTATTAAATCAATATTATTTATTTTGTTATTGAAATAAACAGTATTATTTATTTTGTTATTAAAACAGTATCTATTATTTTCGAATAAAAATTTATTTAAAAATTACAATAAATTGTTTGTATAATATGCCCTAGCTGCTCGTCCAGCTTCCAAAAAATCATTGTATTGTACATTTCCTGCAACAAAGCAAAATGGTTTTCATAAACTGCTCAATTAAAAAGTTCCCTACCAACATTATCTAATTGTTCCTCTTGATTTTCATTGAGGATAAAATCATCGAGGGGCAGTCTGTGATTTATCGCAATATTGTGCAAAACACAACACGAGTTGATAATCTTTCCAGCCTTTTCAGGTTTATAATGAAGTATTCTTTCTTTTAAAAGACATCGGATTCTCGCCTTCAAAATACCATTAGTTCTCTCAATAACATTTCTTGCACTTTTAAATCGAGAATTAAATTCTGCTTCTGGAGTCCCTTCATTCGGATTGATGTAGGCAGTTAAAAGCCATGGTTCTAAAGGATAGCCACTATCACCTAAACATTTTTTTTTAATTAAACAAGGAAATCTACTTCATGTATACCTACCAATTAAAAATGAATGCCTATGGCCATTGGAGTATTCATTCAGTAAATAATTCCGGGTGTTAGACATTGACCATATAGCTGAATCGTGAACCGATCCAGGGTACCTAGCATTTACTGCTAAGATTCTACATTCTGAATCTGAAATCTTTCAAACTAACAAGTAAAAAATAACTTTTATGATTATTGAAATACTTACAAGCATTACATTTATAGAATGCTTTCCTTTTCTATTAATAAATACAAAAGGAGGATTCTGTAAATCAGTAGTTGGCGGTGCAACAATTTCCACATGGGTGCCATCTATTGCGCCAATAATTCCTGGCAACTTGTTGTTGAATCTATAAAATAAAATATGTATTACGAAGATTTGTTGGAACTTACACCACAAAATTTACAGCTATAAATAACCATTTTTACTAACCCAATCTTCACATTATTTTTCATTTCCAAAGTAGATGGAAATTTTATAATTTCGGGCATGTAATGTTGTACGATCAAGTCACTAATTTCAGTTACACATCTGCTAACCGAACTTTGACTGATATTGTTCCAAGATGAGTTGCCTATCGGTATTTGGTAAGATCCATTTCCAAAGAAACTCAAGGCAGTGAACAGCTATAAAAACCTTATTGATTATTTATATTTTAATATATCAATAGAGATAATTACCTTCAATCCAAATGGTAAGGCGTTTGCATTTCCTGGATTTTTTGCATGTGGCTCTAAGTAACGAATTAATTCCCTAACAATTTCTTTATTTAGCCTGTAATAGGTAATAAAAAGGTTTTCCGGTATGTCAAACGGATTTTGTGAATCGCGTAATATTTTTCTTTCTATACGCATATAATTCCTAAAAAATTATTTCAAATTATAACCTAAAATTTTTTTGTTTCAATATTGCTAATACACTCTTACCGTCGGTAATCTGCCTCATGTAAACCGTATGCCAAAAATGGGATGATATTGTTCATTTTTATTTATTTCTTGAAAATTTACAATTCAACTTGTCACAAACAGTGTCAAAACACTCCTAACGTCGAATGTTTTGATCGGCGTTATGTCTACAGCGAAAATGTTATTGTTACGCGAGCTACTGCAATAATATTCTCACTTAGTGCCCCCAGTGAAATCCCCGTATGAGACGACTATGGCTCCTCCGCCCAATTTTCGAGAAGCATCCAGAATACGAAACATCGAGAATATCCAATGCGCCCGCGAGAACGCCGAGATACTTCGAGAATTACGGCGTGCGAGTATAAATAGGCCACCAGCTTCGCTGCAGGAATCAGTCAATCAGTCAGTGTTGATACCGAAGGAAAGTAATCGCGCATCGATAAAGCGTTTATTAAGTGACTCTCATATAAATTATTATTAGTGTGTTTAGTGTATTACATAAATTATTAAATAAGGACTGAATTACATATAAATCTGTAAATATAAATTAGAATAAACGTTACATTGGTGTCAGGTGTGGGGTTAAAATAAATAAATATACAGGAGGATACAGTTGTACCCGCAAGGAGTGAATTTTTCACTGTGGCAAGGCTACAAGGAACCGTCGAAGAAGGAACACCGGTCATGATGGAACCATGGAATCACGATGAAGAGGTTGGTCGAGGAATCCTGGTTGGAAAAGGGTTAGTCATGGCTGCCGAAGAAATACCTGTACGCATTATAAATGTAAATGACCATCCAATAACTATGAAGAAGGATACCAAAATTGGAACTTGCGTGCCAGTGGCGTCGATAATTCATCAAACAACAACCTCCAATGATGCCAACAATAAATTTGAACAAATGATAGCAGTGGCTGGACAATCCCTTAGCCTGCGAGAGAAGAAAAAGATCAGAGAACTCTTGCTACAATACCGATCTCTTTTTGTACCAAAAGGAGGAAAGACAGGAAGAACATCTGCTGTCAAACACAAAATTGACACCGGCGACGCTAAGCCGATAAGACAATCGGCTCGACGGCTACCACAGGCCAAAAGAGAGGAGGCGGAGAGAATTGTTCGCGAGATGGAAAAGGACAAGGTAATAGAACCTTCTACCAGCCCTTGGGTCTCTCCGGTAGTCCTGGTAAAGAAGAAGGATGGAACCACGAGGTTTTGCGTGGACTACCGGCAGTTGAACAATGTTACAAAGAAAGATAGCTATCCTCTGCCGAGAATCGGCGACACTCTGGATACGCTGGCCGGTAGCAAATTGTTTTCTACCTTGGACCTGAAGTCTGGATATTGGCAGGTAGAAATGGATCCAGCCGATAAAGAAAAGACAGCGTTTACCACCGGATCTGGTCTATGGCATTTCACCGTTATGCCATTTGGGCTGTGCAATGCCCCCGCAACTGATGGAAAACGTATTGCGAGGGTTGTCCTGGAAGACATGCTTAGTGTACCTTGATGACATCATAGTCTTGGGAAGGACATTCGAAGAACATCGAGAGAATTTGGAAGGTGTCTTCAAAAGGTTGCAAGCTGCCCAACTGATGCTCAACCCCAAGAAATGTCAACTATTTCAAAACAAAGTCAATTACCTAGGCCATGTAGTCAGCAAGGATGGTGTAGCTGTAGATGAAGAAAAAGCTGCTGCCGTACGGAAGTGGCCAAGACCCACCGACAAGCACCAAGTTAGAAGCTTCCTTGGACTCTGTACATACTACAGGCGATTTATAAAGAAGTTTGCAGATATCGCTAAGCCCTTGACACGACTTACAGAGGAAGCAAGGGAGTTTCGCTGGGACGAAGATTGCCAAACTTCGTTCGAAACCTTGAAGAAGCACTTGACTACTGCACCTATACTCGGCTATCCACTATCAGAGGGAGAATTCATATTAGATACTGATGCTAGCAATGTTGGAATTGGAGGAGTGCTATCACAGGTTCAAGGAGGACAAGAGAAAGTTCTGGGATATTTTAGTAAAGTCCTTTCCAAACCAGAACAAAACTACTGCGTCACAAGAAGAGAGCTCCTAGCAGTAGTGAAGTCCGTGGAGCACTTCTATCAGTATCTGTATGGGAAGAAATTTGTGATCAGAACCGATCATGCAGCACTTAAGTGGCTTATGCAATTCAAGAACCCTGAAGGTCAAATCGCTAGATGGATCGAGCGGCTCCAAGAATATAATTTCACTATTGAGCATAGAGCCGGAATAAGCCACAGAAATGCAGACTCCCTCTCTAGAAGACCATGCCCTGCAGAGTGCTCTCACTGCAGCAAAACAGAAGCTAAGGAAGCTGCGATTCGAAGAACCACGGTGACCACCGACGAATGGACACCAGAAAAGTTGGAAGAGGAACAAGAGAACGATCCCGACTTGAAGAAAATCCGACATTGGAAAAAGGAGAACTGTCGACCTACTTGGCAGGAGATTTCAAGGTACTCGCCAACGATGAAATCGTATTGGGCCCAGTGGGACTCGCTGGTTTTAGAAAACGGTTTGCTACAGCGAGTAATCGAGAACGATGAGGGTTCCGAAAGTAGAAGACAGTTGGTGATCCCAAGAACAAGGATAGCAGCAGTACTACGGAAATTACACGACAGTCCGTCAGGAGGACATCTAGGTGTGAAGAAGACCCTCCAGAAAGTGCGAGAACGGTTTTATTGGATGCACAGTTCCGAAGATGTGAAGGACTGGTGTAAGAAGTGCACTACCTGTGCTACGACCAATGGACCGCACGGGAGAAGAAAGGCTCCTATGAAGCAGTACAATGTCGGAAGCCCGTTTGAACGCATTGCCCTGGACATTGCCGGACCGTTTCCACCGACAGCAAATGGCAGCAGGTACATTTTGGTGGTGATGGACTACTTCACAAAATGGGTAGAAGCGTATGCCATTCCAAACCAAGAAGCCGCAACGGTTGCCGACGTGCTTGTGAATGAGTTCATTTGCCGATATGGAGTGCCACTAGAAATACACAGCGACCAGGGCAGAAACTTCGAAAGCCAGCTGTTCCAGGAAGTTTGTGAAAAGCTCGGCATGAAGAAAACGAGAACTACGGCTTTGCACCCACAGTCGGACGGGATGGTAGAGCGAATGAACAGAACTCTTGGCAAATATCTGTCTAAAGTAGTATCTAACCATCAGCGAGATTGGGACCAATATCTCTCGCTATTCGCGATGGCCTACAGATCCGCCATCAATGAGTCCACCGGCCAAACACCAGCAAGAGTTCTGTTCGGACGCGAAATGAGATTACCCTGCGACCTTGAATTTGGATGCCGACCCGGAGAAGACATAGCTGGTGAAGATTACGTAACCCAGCTGAGAAAAAGAATGGACGACGTACACGAGCTGGTTCGATCGAACCTCCAGATCGCTAGCGATAGGATGAAGAAAAGGTACGATACGCAAGCTACGGAAGGAGGTTTCCACGAAGGAAACAAAGTCTGGCTGCATAACCCAAGAAGACAAAAGGGTTTTTCTCCAAAGTTGCAGAAAGCTTGGGACGGTCCGTACCTCGTAAAGAAAAGAATCAACGATGTCATCTATCGTATGAGCAAGATCCCAAATGGAAAGCCAAAGGTGGTACACCGTAACCGATTAGCGCCATTCGAGGGTGACCACGATGAGGAAGTAAACCAGCTTCAGGAAGTAGCCGATCCTGCTTTTGTAGAGTTCATGGGTGCTTATGGTGGTACCGGAAAAGCGAGATTCGGCGTTACCACTGAGAGACGACAAGACCTGCTTACCGTTCCGGAGGAATACTCACTGGCAATAAACATCCCTGCCAGCGTAACCGATGCGCGCGGACTGGCATCTCTATTTATAAAGAAGAGTGGCGCACGACCTTTGGTAAACCAGTTACCAGTACCAGGTAAAGCTCTGAAGCTGCAAAATGGCTCCCGCTACAATTTCCACCTAGTGACGAGGAACACCTTCGACGAAAGACCAACGTACGAGGATGTCTGGGAAGCATTACGAAGCCTGAGGGAGCATGTGCTTGAATTGAACGTGCATAGGCTAGCCATGCCCAAGATTGAATGTAGGCATTTAGATTGGCGAATAATCCGTAACATGGTAGAAGTAATCTTCCGAGACACCGAAGTGCAGGTACTGGTTTGCGGCCATGCTCGGGAGACACAGCCAACAGAGAAGACGGTCGCATGTTACTTCCATACAACTGGAAAATGCAACAAGGGGACCAGTTGCCGATACAGTCATCTCGTTCCAGTTTCCTAGCTAGTTCCAGGAGGAACTGTCTCTTAAGGAGGGGGCAATGTTACGCGAGCTACTGCAATAATATTCTCACTTAGTGCCCCCAGTGAAATCCCCGTATGAGACGACTATGGCTCCTCCGCCCAATTTTCGAGAAGCATCCAGAATACGAAACATCGAGAATATCCAATGCGCCCGCGAGAACGCCGAGATACTTCGAGAATTACGGCGTGCGAGTATAAATAGGCCACCAGCTTCGCTGCAGGAATTAGTCAATCAGTCAGTGTTGATACCGAAGGAAAGTAATCGCGCATCGATAAAGTGTTTATTAAGTGACTCTCATATAAATTATAATTAGTGTGTTTAGTGTATTACATAAATTATTAAATAAGGACTGAATTACATATAAATCTGTAAATATAAATTAATTGTAAATATAAATTAGAATAAACGTTACATTATTTATACATCGATGTATGTTACATTAAAAGTGTACAGAATAGCATTTTCATAACATCTCTCGACCTTGAAAATTTACAGCGCTATTACCGCTAACATTTTTGTACAGAATAAAGACATAAGTGTGGATTTATGCAGCAACATTTAACATTTAACATTTAACATTTAACATTTAACATTTAACATTTAACATTTAACATTTAACATTTAACATTTAACATTTAACATTTAACATTTAACATTTAACATTTAACATTTAACATTTAACATTTAACATTTAACATTTAACATTTAACATTTAACATTTAACATTTAACATTTAACATTTAACATTTAACATTTAACATTTAACATTTAACATTTAACATTTAACATTTAACATTTAACATTTAACATTTAACATTTATCATTTAACATTTAACATTTAACATTTAACATTTAACATTTATCATTTAACAATTAACATTTATCATTTATAAGTTAAACTACTCATTTCACTATGACTCCATTTATGCAGACAATTAACAATTATCATTTATCATTTAACAATTACGAAGTTGGCCAACTTTTAACTTTCTTAAATTAAATGTACCGAATTTTCATCTAGTGCGCAACTAGTACGCAGATCCTGAAGTTAACCTCACTGTTTTCATAGAAAAGCGGTTTACTTAGGGTTATGTTGTGTGTTTGTTTACTAAAAATGGATGATGCCACTCTTATCGATCTTGTTCGACAATTTCCCGTCATTTATGACAAAGGAAGTACACATTTTAAAGACATGAAAATGTAGGGTTATTGTAAATAACTAAAATCTCGGGCTTATGCGCATGCTTACTATTTTCTCCTAATTTATAATTGTGTCTGCATAAACGATGGCAGTTTTACTAATTGTTAAATGATAAATGTTAAATGTTGCTGCATAAATCCACACTAACTGTTTAAAATTAATTCCACTATTTAATGAAAAAATTATAAAAGGATATTGACATATCATCGTCAGAATGACAGAAGTTACATTTGATGTGATTCCTACCTGATGTTTAATTAGTGATGAGCAAAGCAAGACCTAGACCTGGACAATGTTGGACTTGGTCTTCCCTATTTATTCCCACTCGTGTGAAAAATGTCACTTTCCGCACACGTTATGTAATATACTATATTGAAGCTTGCTTCTTATTGCACGACATAGGACTTTTGAGAAGGCTAGTGAACTCGTAAAACGTGAAACCGTTACGAAAAGTCCGTCACGCAACAGTGTTGCCATATTTCTGAAAAGGCTAGTCAACTCGTGAAACGTGTAATGTTACGAAAAAGTGAATAAGGGTTCGTCACGCAACAATGTTGCCAGATTTCTGAATAATCCACTAATCCAATGAAATTTAAATTGAAGCTTGCTTCTTATTGCACGACATAAGACTATGGGAAGGCTAGTAAACTCGTGAAACGTGTAATGTTACGAAAAAAGCGAATAAGGGTTCGTCTCGCAACAGTGTTGCCAGATTTCTGAATAATCCACTAATCCAATGAAATTTAAATTGAAGCTTGCTTCTTATTGCACGACACAGGACTTATGGGAAGGCTAGTAAACTCGTGAAACGTGCAATGTTACGAAAAAAGCGAATAAGGGTTCGTAACGCAACAGTGTTGCCAGATTTCTGAATAATCCACTAATCCAATGAAATTTAAATTGAAGCTTGCTTCTTATTGCACGACATAGGACTTATGGGAAGGCTAGTAAACTCGTGAGACGTGTGATGTTACGAAAAAGCGTTCGTCACGCGATAACTCATTCAAGCGACTGTGCGCAATCTCTCTTGCCGCACTGGGCTCGCACACCTGTAGGTGTGAAAAATTGTCAAGAATGGTCAAAAATTGTCAAAATTTTGAAAAAATGGTTAATAATTGCCAAATATGTTGAAATTTTTGAAAAATTGTCAAAAATTTTCAAATATGGTCAAAAATTGTAAAAAATTGTCAAAAATGGTCAATAATTGTCAAAAATTTTGAAAAATGTTAAAATTTTTGAAAAATTGTCAATAATTGTCAAAGACGGTCAATAATTGTCAAAATTCGTCAAAAACTGTCAAAAATGGTCAATAATTGTTAAAATTTTTGAAAAATTGTCAAAAATTGTCAAGAATTTGGAAAAATCGTCAAAAACTGTCAAAATTTAAAAAAAATGGTTAATAATTGCCAAATATTTTCAAAAATTGTCAAAAATTTGGAAAAATGGTCAATAATTGTCAAAAATTGACAAAATTTTTGAAAAATGGTCAATTTTATTGAAAAATTGTCAAAAATGGTCAAAAATTGTCAAAATTTTGAAAAAATGGTCATTAATTATAAAAAGCTGTCAAAAATGGTCAATAATTATTAAAAATTGTCAAAATTTTTGAAAAATGATCAAATTTTTTGAAAAATTGTCAAAAATGGTCCATAATTGTTAAAATTTGGAAAAATGGTCTAAAATGGTCAAAATTTTTGAAAAATTGTCAAAAATGATCAATAATTGTCAAAAAATGGTCAATAATTATTAAAATTTGAAAAATTTGTCAAAAATTGTCAAAATTTTGAAAAAATGGTCGATAATTGTCAAAGACGGTCAAAATTGTCAAAATTCGTCAAACACTGTCAAAAATTGTCAAAATTTTTGAAAAATTGTGAAAAATTCCCAAAAAACTTGTCATTCTATTGTGCATAAGAAGCCTTCTGTCGGCAGTCCGACGACCGCTCACCTTTATTTATTAAAATGTTAAAAAATATCAAACAACATAAAACATGAGCAAAATGATTAATCACAATTAGTTTTTCACTTTTGTTTTATTATGTGCTCTTATGTATTCTATAGGTGGGTAGCTCTGGGAAAATTGCGGATTGAACCTGGAACGTTTCCGGAGCGAAAAGGAACTAGTTCTCAGAATCATATCCGTGGAACTATTTGATGTTTTTACTTCTCATGAAGGTTCAACTAACAAATAACAATACTATCGTATACTAAATAAAGAATTAATTATGATTGGCATTAAACTCAGAGTTCCATAAGAAATATTGTCCCACTTTCTATGTATCTGAAAAATGGCCATTTTCGGGAAATCATCAAAAACATCTATTAGAAGTGTGGAGGAGTGTATTTCACTAATAATCTCAATTCTAAAAAATGTATTTACGAGGTTTTCGTGGAAAGGAGACGATACGCTCTGAAGTGAGAATTTTTAGTTCAGTCTTGTGGATTTGGTCTTGGTCTTGCATATTCGGTCTTGGTATTGGTCTTGTTCTTGTTCATTCGGTCTTGGTCTTGCTAGTCTAATGATAATCTTGGTCTTGCTTTTTCGCAAGACCGAGACTGCAAGACCAAGACCAATTTTGCTCATCAGTATGTTTAATATTTTGGCTAGACCAAATAGTGATCTATTTTGTCATTGACTTAATATATATGAATAGAAAAAAGTTATGATATTACAAATATTAAAGCTTAGGTATTATTAGCCCTATAGGGATATCCTGGATCTATTTTCCCATTTAAGATCAGTATAACTGTGCAATGATATAGGAAACCAAGGAAATCTATATCTGCTGATCTTTACAAATTTTACTTAAGAAGACAGTTTAATAGTGGAGACCCCCTTAGATTTATCTGTTCATTGACGACTTCATATTGTGGGTCTCTTAAGTGTCTTAATTTCTAATTCTTCAAGGAAATCTAATTCTTGTTTTTCATCACAAATATTTAGTACTTTCATTAAATAGTGGAATTAATTAGTAACAGTTAGTTTCATCTATCACATTATTATTTTACAACCCGGCGCATGGGCGTTCGCAGCATTAAATTTAGGGGGGGCAAATGTAAAAAGTAAAAGTTAGAAATAAAATAGGTGTTTTTTGAAATAAACAAAAAAGACGAAAACGAGAGAACAAACATTTATACATATTATTTTTTATCTTAATCCAAGTATTATAGCAAAACAAAACGTCTGGGATCTTCAGCAAATCTGCTCAAAACCTCTTCTTCTATGTGTTTCTTTTTTTGGGAAACTAATTTCCGGTGTACACACAGCATACACAAACCGCTCAATCTATTGCTTGTCATTGTGGACCTTAACCAAGTTTTGAATCTGCGAAGAGTACTACGGTACTTGTTGTACATGGCAATGCTAACAAAATATGTAGAGCAGTTTTTGTTGATGGAAAAAAAAATCTGCTTCATTTACCACTTCTGCTACTTCCAAACTTTTTAACTCCTCTTTATTAATTTTTTTGTCTTTCCAAAAGTTGTACCGTAATTCGACTTCATCGTCAAATCCGTTTAAATTATAGAATTCTGGAAATTGTTTAATGCGCATCTTAAATTCACTCAATGACAAGTTCAGCATAACCAACGGATGTAGTGACAATAGTTCGAAACCTGGTAGGTTTCCATTGGAAAACCGTTGCTCCAAAGATCTTATCAGAGAGTCCAAATAAGGTATTAACAAAGATCTTCTCCAGTATTCTGGCGGGTTGCTAGCTTGAATGTTCGTACGATTTTGCTGTCGCCCCACTATCCTTGGCACCTGTAACTCAACTTTTTCACGACTTCTTCGCGATGATGTTTAATTACTTCTAATACTCTTTTAATACGATTTGAACATTGCAATAAATCTAAATTTTTAGATTGCAAGATATTGGCCACTAGTTCCAAAAGTGCTATCAGACACCAGAGAAATAATAAATATATATACCGGTCTTGTTGAAGAACTATAAAGCTGAAATGTCATATTTCTAGTTGCAGAATTGCCGTCTTCTGATAGTTTTTAAAGGCCTTCAAGGATTCCCATAAAATTGTCTTTAAATATAGCAATACTTTTGTATTTTTGATCATAAATAGTAAAATATAGTTAGGAATAAGTGTATTGTATAATATTATGAAGGTAGGTATAAGTTTAAATTTTTAATTTGATTGGTTGATTCTTTTATCTTTTGCTTAGTAATTAGGAAATTATTGTATTATTTTCAACATTAAGGGGGGGGGGGCAAATGCCCTCCCTGTCCCTCTTTGCGTACGCCCATGACCCGGCGCGACTCGTGCTGTTAATTATTGTTCTGCAAACTGATTTTTTTTAATGGTACTGTTTACCTCATAAGGAAAAATAGGAATAATTTTAATATATTTTGATTGAAAAATGTTTACAAAACAATATCCGTCACTCTAAAATCCTTACATAATTTTTTTATATGACAAAACAGACTGTTGTATGCGCGACCACTAATATCTAAAAAAATGGATTAAAAAAAATATTTTCTTTCTTTTCATTGTATTTGAAAGATTTATAATTTTGATTTGCAAAACATTGTCCGAGCCTGCACAACCGTTACAACAAAATTATGCAGTCTACTTATTTGTATTTTATTCTCGAAATAACAGCAACGTATCCCCGTAATAATTGATATTCTCAATAGCTACACCAACACCACTAACGGTCTTTTTTATAATTATTGTTTGAATTCCTACTTACACCTATAATATGTAATAAAAAGCCTGCCTCTTTTTACGCAGATGCCACTGAAATAGTACCAAAAAATGTATTAAGCAAAAGTATCTCAATGTTTTTATTAACTTTGAAAGCAATAAACCAGCAATGCGTTTATTGACCTGTACTAATTTAACTCAACGTATTTGATATTGAACTTTCATCTATTACATTTCGTTGAATCCTCTTAAACTAAATATTTAAGTGAAGAACTGTTTTACATAAAACAGTATTTGTTTGTTTTAACTAAATCGGGGTTAATATCGTTTGAAATAGTTTACAGTTTTCGTTTCAAAACAAAAAATTAATTAAGAGGTGAATTTGATAATATTTATAATTCTAATGAATATTATCTCCTTTTGAACTAATATTTCTATTTAAATAAAAACCGTCATATGACAAAAACGCTTATTTCCTTCAGGCTGGACCAGACAAAATGTCAAATCGGCCTTCTATGTATTTTTTTTAAATGAACATTCGTTGACACCTATTGTGCTCCCTTCATCTACTCAGTACTCAGAGTACTGATCTCCTTTAGACCTATTCCATAATAGTTATTTATGATACAAGTGCGAGAAGTGATACTTTTGCGCACGAGTTGCGAAAATGAAAGGCACGAGCATAGCTAGTGCCTTTTTCGCAACGAGTGCGCAAAAGTAATTCGCGCATGAGTATCATACAATGTTTTATCTACGACCACATTAAAAATACTTTCCCTTAATTATAAATTACATAACCTCTCTTTTTAATAATTGTGTTCCAATTATTGCCTACCTTCATCGTAAGAAATTCATTATCTGGTGCTTCATTTATAAAATCCAAAATCTATTCCCTTGTGTAAATTTTTGATTTTTTTGGTTTATGGCTCTCTGATTATCGTTTTATGAAGGTAATAAGTTTATGAAATTTACTTATATCAATGTTTAAATTTAGATTTATGGTAGTTTTCAACATTGAATAATGGGACCATAACGTTGATGATTTCCATTGACTTTTCCGGGAAATATGCAATAAGAACATTTTCCGTCTAATTTTTAACTTTTTTAGTGTTACACGAATCCGAAAAAAGGTGAGCGGTCGTCGGACAGCCGACAGAAGCTTGCTTCTTATGCACAATATAATGACCATTTTTCAAAAATTTGGACAATTTCTGACAATTATTGGCCATTTTTTCAAAAATTTTGACCATTATTGACTGTGTTTTCAAATTTTGACAATTATTGATCATTTTTGACAATTATTTACCATTTTTGAGCATTTGTGACAGTTTTTTATAATTATTGACCATTTTTCCAAAATTTTGACAATTTTGGACGATTTTTCGAAAAATTTGACAATTATTGACCATTTTTTCAAAATTTTTGACAATTTTTGACCATTTTTTCAAATTTTAACAATTATTGACCATTTTTGACCATTATTGACCAATTTTGACAATAATTATTGACCATTTTTCAAAAATTTTGAGAATTTTTAACATTTAATGACCATTTTTGACAGTTTTTCATGAATATTCACCATTTTTTCAAAATTTTGACAATTTTTGACCATTTTTCAAAATTTTAACAATTATTGACCATTTTTGACAGTTTCTGACAATTTTTCAAAAATTTTGACAATTTTCAACAATTATTAACCGTTTTTTATAATTATTGACCATTTTTTTAAAATGTTGACAATTTTTGACCATTTTTCCAAATTTTAACAATTATTGACCATTTTTGACAGTTTTTTATAATTATTGACCATTTTTTCAAAATTTTAACAATTTTTGACCATTTTTCAAAATTTTAACAATTATTGACAATTTTTGACAGTTTTTGATAATTTTTGACCATTCACGTTTCACACTTCCTAATGACAGTACAAAATTATTACAATAATTACAGAACCTTTGACAGAACAAAACACAAAATTATCTAAGGTAACTTAATACAAATAAAAAAGAGTGTTATAATGATTATCCCATTTAAAAAGCATTGTACTTTTTCGCACTCTTTTGGGTGTTGTAATGAATCTTCCATTTAAAAAGCATAGTTCTTTTTTGCACGCTTTAGACGTATGTATAAAATGTAATTTCACGTATTTATATGAGTTTGTAAATGATTAATTTTAATTGTGGTCGTAGATAAAGGAATTTTAGGATATCCGCAGGCAAATCTTTCTTTTCCATCCTTTCTTTTCGCAGGTTGAATAGTGTTTTCTAGTTCGATTCCACATAATCTACATTCTTCCTTCTCCATTAGTTTGAGCTTTTTGAGGTACCCATTCGTGCGGCAGTGTCCTGTCAAAAATCTTGCTACAGTCACTTCTCTCCTCTCTCTCCTACTACAAATATGGCTTGTTGAAGATTCCCTTATATATCAAAATATGTTTTTCCAGGAGAAGAAATGAGAAATAGTCCAGACTGGGCAGGAAAGCTCTTCAGTTCTTCTAGAGTGGATATAGGTGGTAACATAGGGATAGCAGGAGCTTATTTAAGGTCATGTCAATCTCTTGGTTTTGCTTGGTCTCAAGTAGACAAAAGCGCGTTATATATTTTTGTCTGACAATGTTAAAAGAAAGCAAGTATTTTGTCTCACAACCAAGATGCTCTTAATGCTCTCAAGTTCTACGTTGTTGATTCTGGAATATGTTAGAGCTGGTAGAATTACGTAAGGGGAGTGAAAAAGAAAACAAAGTGAGTATCATGTTAATGTGGGTACTAGAGCATAAATTGGCACAATTGACCGAATTAATTGCAAAGGAGGAAGTGATGATGATACCATTTCTAGGACCAGAACCTTTTTGTGTTTCATCTTTTAAAGTTGAACCTGGATCTGTAATCATTACAGTCACTTGAAACTTGACCTTCAACCGCCTGTAGAAAAGGCAGCACTCTTGACTGTCATTTGTCTAATAATGTGCAAATGCAACATACCTAAGTAATTTACTATTCCTAGACAAGATCAGAAGATCTGACCATTGGTGAGAACAAATGAATGCATAAGCCAGAGTAAAAAAGCACTAAGAGTTTTAACAGATGTCCTGACGGGACACTGTCGCCTCAACGGGCACCTTAAAAAGCTCAAAATAGTGGAACAATAAGAATGTAGATTCTGTGGAATGAAAGAAGAAACCTCCATCCACATATTTGCGGATTGCATAGCAATACAGAATCCTATGGCACAACACCTTCGGACTTCTGGACGTCTATTCTCGAGTGTAAGAGAGATGCTCGTTAGCACAAGAGATCCCTCACATCACGTTCACATGTTGTTCTCTTGAAATGGTTAACCCGTATTCTCGACGTGGTGGGAGTTGGTGGAAACAAGTGTTCGCGTGAAGCGCTGTTGCCAAATTGTGGCGGGCACCACAGCCAATGAAACACATTTATTCAAATTTCCGCGCGGTAGCTCCCACCACGATGCAGATGCAACTAACCTATCTTTCTCCGGCTTTAAGTGTAAGGAGCAGTGTTTTTCGGGTTGTGTCTGTTTTAGTCTACTTTATTACCAAGCTTTTATATAAAAAATGACGGAATTTTTAAAAAGTCGTGCATCAGCTTGTAGTTCAGAACAAAGGCAGTGGCTGCTTGACTTTGTGGAAAAAAATCCGTTCGTGGTTAGCAAAAATTTTGCGTTCATTAGTAAAAAGGATGCCCTGGCCACATGGAAGCAAGCTGCGGTGGACTTAAACAGCATTCCCGATGGTGCCAAAAAAGACTGGGCGCAATGGCGTAAGGTAGGCTCTAATTAGTCGATCAGCTCTCGAGCTAGAGCTTTGTCTGCCCTAAAAAAGCGGATAAATCTCCTATCGGGCATTTGAAAGGCGTTCTCTCTTCTTAGAATCTTTCTTGGAGGATGATCATTTTGCTCCTCAGCTTCCCTCGAATCATTATTTAGCACTATTGCCGCTAATAATTCTCCTAGTGAAACACTTGAAAATAACTATTTTAGTCCTAAATAGTTGACACGCAAAGTATGATATTATTATGTTAGTTTGAATTTGAAACGTCAAACCTAAACGTGCTTTCGCAGTCATCGGTGCAGGCTCGCACCTGCGCGCTGAAGCGAGGATTTTAATTCTCTTGATAAATTGCAGTAGAAACGAGTACTCACGAAATAGAAGGGAGACATCGCCCGCACAAATTCGAGAATACAGCGAAGCTTATTTGCGAGAGAACTCCGCCCTCTTCTCTCACAAATTCCTATTCATACAACTCCAGAATAGACGTCCTGGATAGACCAAAACTAAAACCTGCGGATATCCTAAAATTCCTCCGGGAAATAGGTTTAAAGTAGCTACTAGTCTCTGAGACTTTCCTCGGGAACTAGGTAGAAAAAAGGGACACAATAGATCTTTTAGGTCTCAGTGAGTATCACCCCGATACACATACATACATATGCTGAAATGTCATAAAAACACTAATTTGAATTACAAATTAATAACAAACAATGATGTGCGCAAGCTAGAAAGAGAGGAGTGCATTATGTCAAAGGTTTTTCACATTATGCAATCAACTATGAAACAGCTGGATATTAGAAACAGTTTTATAAACAATATGTAAAGCAAGAAAACCTTATAATATAGGCTTTTAATACCATAATAGAAATGTATGATTATTTTAATTATTAATTAATTTAAATACCAATGAAAGTTTTTTCGGAAGGTAGAGAAAGTGGCACTGATGATAACCTTTGGTTCGTTATGTTCATTTCAGACGCGTGCGATACAATATAATGATATCTATATGGTACTTACAATATTAAATAACTATTACCTTTTATAAATTGGTTTATAATTGCTAATTATATTATAAGTGCCATATTAGGTATTTTATCGCACGCGTATAAAATTTGCAAAACGTACAGAAGGTGAGACGAAATGACGAAAATATGCACAGTTTTAACTGAAATATGCAGTATTATATGCAAAAATATCTCAAAAAGGTGATGATTTAATAAACACAGATATAAGAAAAAAATTTATTTATAATATTTACAAAAATGTGATATAATAAAAAAATTAATTATGAACATCATTTTTCTGACTGTAGCAAGTAATAATCACATCACTTTTGACTCTCGATATAGAATGAAAATCTTCTGATAAATTTTTAAAACAGGTAGTAAATTGTTAACTAGGAACCATTAGAAAACATTTGGAAGACAATACCAGGGTGGGGCAAAATCTGATTTTTATTAAAAAAATCAAAACCCGTTGATTTTTTTTTAAATCACGATTTATTTGATTTTTTAAATTTGAATATAAAATTTGAACATTTTGATTCTTTGAAATTACTGTTAATTATTTTAATGTATAAGTCTAAAAATTATAATACAAAAAGCATAGAAAAAGGAGGAAAACTCGTGATTTTGTTTAAATTATATAACGAAAATGAATAGACTGAAAATATACAGTAATAAAATTTAGGTGTTACATTAGTTTAAGAATTTGGAATTATGTACTTCTTTTTTGTTGTTTTTGCTAAAAGCAGATACTTCTTTTGATTTTTGAGAAAACTTTTATATTATGTTGTTATCTGGTTCTGAATAAAAAAGAAAAAAATTGATTTAAATCATGATTTTAATTTTAAAAATCAAGCGATTTAAATCTTGATTTTAATCAGCCCAACCCTGGACAATACTGTAATTCTCGGTAATGGATGGATTAGGGATTTCCACAGGTAAAGACTTTACCCCAATAGTTTACTTCAAATCCTTATTGTACAGGGGTAGTGTTTAAATGATTTATTATTATTATTTTTTTTATTATAAAATAATGACCAAATTTTCAGAAAATGTGCACAAAATTGGTAGAATATTAAAAAATTGCCAAAATATTCAAAAAGTGCATATAATGTGTTTTTGCGTACAATATACATTTGCATAAAAATCCGCGCTTTAGTCATAAGCATTGTTATTTTATCAACAACGTCTAGCTGATAGTTTATTATCAAAAATTAAGATAAATTGAAATTATTGATTTGTTTAACAGCCAAATGGATATAGAATAATCAGCAAATATCGCTTGTCTGTGGCTGCTGCCAGAAAAATCAAAGAAGAAGTATGAAACAGCGTATCAATACTTCAAGAAATGGTGCCAAACAAAGACGGCTACTGCGGTTTCAGAAACCGTGCTGCTATATTAAAGTCTCCATCAAGCTTATGGTGTGAATATTCCATGATGAAGTCCACCCTTTTCATAGAGGAAAGCATAGGTAGATATTTCCAAGTATCCTAAACTTCGAGCATTTTTAAAAAGAATAAATGACGGAAAAAACTCGATTTATTCAATTCCAAGTAAAATTGCTAAATTTCTGAACTTTGAGAACTTTAAGGAGTATACTAGACACTCCCTTAGAAGAACGCCGGCCACTTTATTAGCGAATGCTGGAGTTGATGTCTGTTACGTTTTATATGGCATAAATTATTACCACCCAAGGGCGGTAACTTGACTTACAACCCGTCGTCAAGGGCAATCGATACCTTTTTGGTAATTGTTACGTACGTCCTTCAAAACAGTGTCAAAATACGTTGTTTACAATATAGGGAGGAGAAAAAGATATTTTCACACCTTTCAATTCGATCTGCTATAAAAGTGTGTTTTTTAGTTTATGAACTATTATTTTTTCTACTGTCCTTAGTTGTTCAAATGTCTACTTTAAATTTATAGATTAATTCTAAAAAATTATCGAATCTCAAGGTTTTTTTTTTAATAAAAATGGCATTTTTTCTTGTTAAAATGTAGATATGTATGTATGTCAATGTATGTATATTATTAAATATCCGCATATTTTAAGACAATGATAAAGTGAAACAAATGATATTTTTGCATCTGAATGACATGTAAACAATTATTTAAAATTCTGCACATTGAACGTACCATCTAAATAAATTTTTGTGACTTCACCAAGATATTAGATTTACACGAAAATACACTATCTGCAGAGTTTATTCTAAGAATTACCCCAAGCAAAAAATGGGGGGGGGGTCAAGCGGTAATATACGTATATGGCGCAGCTATCAAGGATTCCGTGCGCTGCTGAAGGTAATTTGCAAGGAGAAACAAGTGAAAGTAGTGATAGAAAAGATAACAAAAAATGAGAATAATCTGTGTTGACAATTTCGAGTTATTTCCTAGAACCGAAACTGAAATCTGTAACTACCATTTTCATTTTGTAACTACCATCTTCGGTCTGACTACCCGTTAGAATAAACTACAACTATCTGTTCCCTTCTGCTATAAGTCAAACAAAATTGCTTAGATGTATGAATTCAGGAAGTCAAAAGTTTCATCGATGTTTTTCGGTAACATTGGCTGCTTCTCACCTCATTTCTGTTCCTTTTGAAAACCATATTTATAGTTATTAATAATTAATTGATTTCCTCGTTCACTCAAAATTATTTCGGGATTCATGGCGAGAATTTAACACAAAGAAAAGTGAATGTCACTGAGCAAGCACAATTCAAAACACAAGTAAACGTCACAGAGGAAGTACAACTCTAATTAAAAGTAAAATTTGTAGAACAAGCATATAAACTATAAAAAAAGTACAATGCTACCGGTTTTGATGGAATTAACATTACTATGCTTCTTCACTGTTGTCCATATATTCTTCCATATCTTACACACATCATACATTTTTCGATTGCTAATTCAACATTTCCAACCTTATGGAAACAGTCAAGAGTAATACCACTTCCTAAAAAAGACAATCCATTAGACTTTAATGATCTCAGACCGATAAGTATTCTTCCCATACTGTCGTTCCTTGAAAAAATTCTAGATTAACAGATTCGTCTCCACATAACTCAGTTTGATCTCTTACCAGCACATCAATCAGGATTTCGCCCAAAATACAGTTTGCACGACTGCAATAATGCAGGTATTAGATAACAATAAACTTTGCGTGTTGATACTGATTGATTACTTTTTGATAAAAATAATCACGCTCTAGTTACTTATGTGTGCCATCATTTAGGTTTTAATGCAACCTCTATAAAAATGTTGCAATCTTATTCAGAATTAAGATTACAGAAAGTTAGTTTAGGTGAGAATACATCTAATGCTCTACAAATTGCTAGAGGAGTGCCTCAAGGGTCTATTTTGGGTCCATTATTATTTTCAATTTACACTTCCCAATTTTATAAATATTTAAAATACATGAAAGCACATTTTTATGCTGATGACACACAGTTATGTTTAACGTTTTCAGAAACTGAAGTTGAAGATGCAAATTTAAAAATAAACAGTGTAATATCTGAAGTATCCAATAAGTTCTGTCTCTCTATAAAAGCATCTAAATCTAAGGCTATGTTATTTGGTCGCAAATTACCAAAAAGCCGCGTAACAAACAAAATGTCTGTAATCCTGGATAATGAGTAAATTTATTTTTCGTCTTGTGAAAAAAACATAGGCATATACGTCGACGATTCTTTATCATTCTCAAAAAATACCTCAGTTCTTATAAAAAAGGCCTTCTCAAACCTTAAACTTATATATCCTCATCGGAAGTTACTTAATAAATAAGCAAAAATGCAGCTATGTGAAGGCTTAGTTCTTTCTCAATTTAACTACGGTGATGTAATTTATTTATCTGAAATCCACAATATTAACGTTAGATTTAAAACTAATATAACTTTACCCAGACATGAAACAACATTGTTTCGAGCCAGTTTTTCATATAATACAGATTGCGAAAGTCCCTTTCTTACGCTGCGACTTATACAAGTACGACAAGGAAAATATGAGCAAAACTACGTGAGAGAGAGAGAAGACTTGTTAGCCCAGCGATCAGTACCCTCTACCAAAACAGTTGGGCGTGTATTCATCGGCCCACTAGTTCAACCGCTGTTGCCAGAAGCTTAGATTAATTTGTAAAAATGATATTTTTGTCTTATCGTCAACTTTTTTTCGAGCTGATACACTATTAGGTAAAATTAAACACCTTCATCCGGCAACAGTGCCCTTTACATAGAGAACTCACATTTAAATGTATGTGATCTTTTCGCTACAGACCTTGGTTAGCGGATGCCGTGTATTTGAAAATAAAACATTTTGCAATGCCCACACATTAAAATACAAAACCTGCGAAAAAGTGCAAATTATAAAATGGTATTTTGGAGGTCATTCGGCTGATGCAATAGTCAATTTGTTTATTGTGGCATTTGAAAATCGCCCAATTCCTTCACGAACAACAATTTTGAACATAATTAAAAATTTCGACAAATATGGATGTGTTTCATACTGTAGAAAATGCCAAGCGCCGGAAGATCCAATCGAACGACCGATAAACGACGAAAGGCAAACTAAAGAATTGAATGTTTGTTTAGCGGTTGAAACAGGACAACCATGTTCTTCAAGACAAATTGCTGAAGAGGTCAACATGGTTATGAGAACTGTACAGAATATTTTAAAACGGAACGGGTACCATTGTTAAAAGGTTCAGACAACGCAGGAAATTTTTCCCGAGGACAATATCAGACGAATGGATTTCTGTGAAGAAATGATGGAACGTCAAAATGCTGACGAGAACTTTTTAAAAAATATTTTATTTACGAATGAGTCAACCTTTTCATTACATCAAAAACAATCCATCCGTCACAAGATATTGGTCTCGGGAAAATAAACATCTAAGCATTCCAATTTTTTTAGGTGACCACATTATAGGTCCTTTTTTTATTGAGGGGAACTTAAATTCCGCCAAATATTTAGAGTTATTACAAAATCATGTAATTCCTGCAGTTCTCCTCATACCCGATTTTGATGTCAACAAGATGGTTGTCCAGTCCATAATTCAAGGATAGTAATGGAATTTTTAAGGTTTACATTCCCCGACAGAATTATTAGTGCTAATGGTACAATTAAATAGTCTCCAAGATCACCTGAACTAGCTCCAAATGATTTTTGTCTTTGGGGATTTTTGAAAAGTAGCATTTATCAACATGAATTTGAAAGAGCTAATAATTTAAATGAATTGAGGGTGAAAATACAGCACTTTCGTGCCAAATAATCTTAGAGATATGAGATCAAATCTTTATGACAGATTTGGTTATTGCCTGGCACAGCAAGGTGATTTATTTGCGCACTTAATTCATTAAAATTATGTTTACCTTTAGAACGGATTTTTACTTTAATTTTTTCAAGAAGTTCATATTTTATGTTTAGAATAAGTACCTACTTATTTTATTTTTTCAATTCAATTTATTAATGGAATCGACTTTAGTTTTTTATACCCAATTACTTTATTATTTGTATCTCAAAAATAAATGTTTTATTTTCAAGTTACAATGGCTAAAATAATATCCTATTGTAGTTAGAAATTAATTGTCAGCTTGGTCAGAAACGATCAAGTTGACAAAAATGAATTTTAAGATGAACAGGTTACGTAATACGTATTTTTTTATTTCTTTTACAACCTCACTCCTTCCATGTTGGTAAACTACTGAACCAGAGTGAACGTACTCACAGAGTGGGGAGTCAGTCTCTGCTGCAGCGTTGCCAGTTTAGCATGTTTGGTACTTTCTAAGTAATAAATAACTTATTTTGCATTTGACTTTTAACACCGGATAACGGTGTATTTAGTGGGAGAAAATCGAGATTGGTAATATTGACTTTTGAAAAATAAGTGAGATCAACACAAATAAGAATAAAATAATGGAGTTCAAGAAAAAATTTGGACAAATTACAATCTGCAATAAATAAAATCCGTACACTGCTTTCGATTTAACAATTATTGGTATTTAACATTGTTGCCGCTTGAAATGGGTATATACCGAAAGCGCCGATTTTACCTGTACTAAACTAGATGCCCCGAAAGGGTCATTAATCCGACCGTCCACTTGCGCCGGCTATCGGCCTGATGATCCACAGCGGGGTGTCATCCGAATTAAAGGATTAAGAAGGTAGATTCTTGAAAATAATTATATTTGAGAATTTTAAATTTCGTTCGTGTGGTTTAACAAAGCAGGGGTTAAGGTGAAGATGCGCGAATAAAAATTGTACAGCTAAGCTCTACACCGATGAAAATGGTTAGGTTAGGTTAGGTTTAGGTTAGGTTAGGTATTTATATAAAAATAAACAGCGTGTGTATACCTACAAAAATAACTAACCAAAAATATAAACAAAGATTGCAATTTTTATCGGAAAAAGTCGAATTATATAAAGCAGGACATATCCAAAGATTTGAATTTGTAAAATATGTATCATACCATTACGGCCCCCTGTAGAGGCAATTGGCGCAAGTCGACCCTGGGATTATGGTTACCTGAGATTGCTCCGGCGCAAAAGGACTATGAGATTATTAAAATAATCATCAATCGGCGCATTCGGTCTATGCCCCTTGAAATGCCGTTGAAAATTTTGAAACAACGATAGACAAAAATTAGGAATAATTTTTACAGATAAGTACATTTGGCAACACAACAGTTAAAATAAATAGGAGGGGACTGAATACACGCCCAACTGTTTTGGTAGAGGGGACGAATTATCGTTGGGCTAACAAGTCTTCTCTCTCTTTCACGTAGTTTTGCTCATATTTTCCTTGTCGTACTTGTATAAGTCGCAGCGTAAGAAAGGGACTTTCGCAATCTGTATAGCGAAACAATATAAAATCATCCCACATAAATTAAAAAGCTTACCTTTGATAAGTTTAAAAAAAACTGAAAGAGTTGTTATTGTTAATGAGCGGCGTTATAAAACATAAGTTCTAAATTACTACTGCTTCAAATCTGGTGTACCAATACTACATTTTACTTTCTAGCATTATGTAGTTTTTCTTTAATTTTCTTTACTTTATTATACAGGGTGTCCAGAAACTCTTCTGCCAAACGGAAACTACAGTTTCTGGAGGTGATGTTAAGTCGATTTAGCTCAAATTACCTTAATCCGAAAATGCTTCCTAAGGGAGCTACAGCCATTTGAAGAAGACGTCCTCATATGAGTTTTCTTCAAATTATTCAAATATACCGTTACTTAAAATATTCAAACTTGGTATAATCAATAAACAGTTACAAACCAGCCGTTCGCTGTAAATAAATTTTTTTCAGATCCATCACAAGCGTGTCAGTCGGGGGGACCAACAGGTATTTTTATTAAAAAAAATTTATTTTCAAGTTTTTTATGTATCCGACACCGAATTTGGAAAATTCAAGATAATTTTCATAAAAAATGTTCTCTTCTTTCAAATCGATATCACGAACCATTTTCGAGAAAAATAAATTTAAACTTTTTGTGTTTCTTACATAAAATCATGTTGGATTATAAAATTGTAACTGTAATATCAAGTTGGCTTTGAAAAATCAACAAAATCAGACAATGTGTCAAATTATTTTGATTCTAAACAGTTATTATTATTATTGTGTGTGAAAGGTAAAAAATAATAGTTAATTTGATCAAAATGGTTTATTTTTCGAATGAAGAATATGCTGATATGCATTTAGTTTATGGGGAAGTACAATGTAACGCTCGTGCAGCAGAGCGAAGATATGCGGAAAAATTTCCAAACAGAAGGCATCCTGCTCGCGCAACATTTGTAGCCGTACACCAAAGATTAAGAGAAAGTGGCTCAATAGTACCTAAAAATACTGAAACTGGTAGACGACCTGATGTGATAATGGAATACGAAGACGATATTTTGATTGAAATCGAAAATAATCCTGAGGTTTTAGCACCAGAAGACTCGCTGCTATGTGTCCTGATTGTTGTTTTATACCCTCACGAAATAAAATTAATTTAAAATTTCCAAATCAATGTAAGCAACTTAATTCTTACGACTTTTGTTACCAGTATCTGTACAATTTGTTGATTTTTCAAAGCCAACTTGATATTACAGATACAATTTTATAATCCAACATGATTTTATGTAAGAAACACAAAAAGTTTAAACTTATTTTTCTCGAAAACGGTTCATGATATCGATTTGAAAGAGGAGAACATTTTTCATGAAAATTGTCTTGAATTTTCCAAATTCGGTGTCGGATACATAAAAAACTTGAAAATAAATTTTTTTAAATAAAAATACCTGTTGGTCCCCCCGACTGACACGCTTGTGATGGATCTGAAAAAAATTTATTTACAGCGAACGACTGGTTTGTAACTGTTTATTGATTATACCAAGTTTGGATATTATAAGTAACGGTATTTATGAATAATTTGAAGAAAACTCATATGAGGAGGTCTTCTTCAAAGGGCTGTAGCTCCATTAGGAAGCATTTTCGGATTGAGGTAATTTGAGCTAAATCGACTTAACATCACCTCTAGTAACTGTAGTTTCCGTTTGGCAGGAGAGTTTCTGGACACCCTGTATAATATGTTATCTTTACATAATTAAACGGATTGAGTGGAAGAGCAGATCTTTCAGAGGACTCATTGAGTCCTCTGTAGATATATGAACTCTGCCTTTTGGCTTCCACTATGGTTATACGATTTCTGTTTACGCAGTCAATAAAAGCCTTTATTATTATTATTAAAATAAACAAGAAATTACGTAGGTAGTGCCTCTTATACAACAATGCCCGGGAACCAAATTACCAATGGTAATGGGGTATTGGGATATCTAATCTACTACCTTCCGAGAACCAAATTATCAACACCTTACTTTAGACCTATTTTCTTTGTTTTACTCTGGCTTAGTCAATAATTTGTTCTCGCCTGGTTGTAGTTTCTTTAGAGTATCTTTGATTGTTTAAGACTCACTAGATCTTTCCTCTTTTCGGCGTTGCCTATTTCTTCCAATATTACATTGGAGCTGATACCACAAAAGGGTTCCCGCCCTCAGCCCCTCGTTTAGCTGGTTCATCTGCTATTCACCACCAGGGGTTCATTCAATCATTCATTCATATATTTGGGTTGTGCTCATCAGCCCCGTCACTTGAACTGAATATTTGTACCATTTCCCATGTTATCAACTTCCATTCCAGAATCTTCGTGTCTTCTGTAAAGGCCACTAGTTTGACTGGAGGGATTTTCAGTAGTTGTGATGGTTGTATAAATTCCTCTCCAAAGTGCTTCCGTCTAAGTTCTCGCAGAAGCAGAGTATGTGAGTTGGTGTTTCATCATCAAATTCACATTTTCTGCACATAGGTTCACTAACTTTGCCCATATTGTACAGATGTTTCCTCAGGGTGCAGTGTCTAGTCACCAGGTCGGTAACAGTTTTCAAATGTCTCTCCAGTTTCAATAGCCTGGTTGAGAGTTCATTGTCTACCTTTGTATGGAGGTGCCCTTGTGTCAACCTCCATTTGAATTGGTGTTCCATATCTAGCCAGTTCCCGATTTCCCCTCTTATGCAATCTTTTGTGATTCCACAAAACGGTTCCGGACCTATGAAGTTTCCTTTAGAGCCTTCTTTAGCTAACTGGTCCGCCATTTCATTACCTGCAATCCCCTCATGTGCCGGCACTCATGTTAGAGACACTTTGTTGTCTTTTGCCAGCCTGTTGAGGGATTATTTGCAGTTTTTCACCATTCTAGACCTAGTTGTTGGATTACTGATAGCTTTAAGCAGAGTCTGGTTGTCAGTGAATATTTTAATTTTTTGTCCGGTATATCCTCTTCTGATTTTTTCATCAATACAGGCTATAGCAGCAATCGTCTCTGCTTGAAACACAGTCGTATGTCGACCAAGGCTAAAGAACATTCTCTTTCTAGGTCCTTTTATACCATCCCCAGTGTCATGGTTTGTTTTGGAGCCATCGGTGAACCAGATGATTTCTCCAGAATTTACTGGGTGCATCACCTATTCCCTTGATGGGATGATGATATTCACTCGCACAGTGAATATATTCTCGGGTGTCATGGTATTAAAACTCATGTGAAATATGGGTTCGTCTAGCAATGTCCCAGTTGTATCAGTGTGTCCTTCTCGAACATTGTTCGGAGACCATGAGTCTCCCGATTTCAGCCTAAGAATTGCCATCATTGCCTCCACCCTTATGAAAAGTTCTAAAAGAGGAAGTTCAATAAGGGCTTCCATTGATGCCGTCGCAGTGCTGTTCATTGCCCCGGTAATACCAAGAAGGGCTTGTCTTTGCATTGCAGTTAATAACACGAGGGGTAAAATCAGTGCTTTTTTGATAAGTTGCGCCCTTACATGTTTCATTACTTCATCAGACCAAACTGTTGTGTTGTGGACGAACTTATGCCATTAAAAATGTCTCTCTAAAAAAAGTCACAAAATCACAAAAACTTTTACCATTGACATTGAAAACCCAAACTATACGTGAAATAATATTAGATTTGCTAAGAAATTCTCTAAAACCAATCTCTGACAAGACTAAATTTTCTTTAAACACAAAAGTAAATACACACACATCTGTCACATTAATACATGACGAAACTCTCGATAGGTTGATCACCTGGAGGAAATAAGAGCCACCGTTGTAAGAGGATACGCTATATTACCAGGTAGTTTGACGCGAATGCCCGCCATAACACAACTCAATCCAAAGCAACCTATAAAGACGACTAGTTGACCAGAATGATTTGTATGTATCAAAGCTACGATTACGTCGATAGCTTATTTCAGTATTCTATTCAGGTAGACAACCGACTCTCATTAAAATTTTTGTTTGATATTTTTTTACAAATGTCCAAATTTTAGCTATTGATGTGTTTTTATTTAAATTGTGGACAAATTTTTTCCTACATTCCTCCTGTTTTTGTTTGAATAATAGTTTTACTCCAGCTTGTGTATTTCTGAATTAAAGATAATTCTCTAAATTTGATTCATTTTTATACTTTTGACAAGCTTTTTTTCGCTTTTCAATAATTTGAACACATTCATTGTCCCACCAAAGGGGATTTGATATTTTTTTAGTAATCCCGGTACGAGATTTCATAGATCTGGAAGCAGCTCTATTTATTATATTAAGTAAGGACTCTAACGAGGTTATAGTATTGATTTTGAGGTCATTTGATATGCACTCCTGAAAAAGCTCCCAATCAGCCGAGTACTCTTTCCTTTTTTTGATAGTAATATTGGAGATATTGAGCATACTGGTGTGTTTATTCTTCAGTTTTTAAACCAAGTAATATTTCTTTTAGAATAAAGAAGTCGAGAATATCTGAAAACTATAATATATTTTTAGGCAATTTTTAGGAATTTAGGCAGGATAAAATAAATCAATTGTATCTCAATTCTCCAAAAGCGAATAAATATGGACAAAGAGTAGGATATTTAAACGTGGGAACCTAAAACCTAAACATAAAAATTACGCACACATACTACCTACTTATACTAGAAAATAGTAATAAAATACATCTATAATAAAATACCTAATAGGATCTTATTCTTACCCAACTACACTTCACTGGCACGGCAAATTTATCACTATATTTGAATGGTAATGGTATTAGGGTTCTATTGTCCTCGCAACCTGCGGTTCACTATACAGGAAGAATCTAGCGAAAGTTGCTAACTGAAGACTTATTTACATGATGAAGCGCTTACGATTCTGTTTAATTCTTTGAATCACCCTGAAGTGTTTCAGACACGTTTTTGAATTTATAATGAGCTCTCCAGCTATCAATATGATAAAAATACACTATATCTTGAGTTTGTTGATTACTCAACTTTAAGGAGATTCGAGCCTTATGTCTTAATTCTCCTAGTATTTCATTAAAAGAAATGTACTTGAAATAAAGTAAATTAAACATCAACATTGTTATTCTTTAGAGGCGCCGTGTATATTCTAGACAGTATTTGCAATTATTTTAAAACTAATGACCCCGAGAAAGGAAATCGTTTTAAAAGTACAATGACGCTAGCTTCTTAATTGAATCGCAATTATTCCTTATCCACCTCCAAAAATGTTTTACACCTGTATCGGAAAGGTCATGCATTAAATGATTTTTTTAATTTATGTACTCAAGGTTAATGGTTAATTAGACGCGCTTTCTGAAGCTATTTATGTATATGTATACGCTCCCAGTAATTTCTTGATTGTTTTCTAATAAATTATGGGGTATAAATATAACGTTACGATTCTGCAACAAAAAAACGTATAATTTGTGGAAAAACGGTCTTCAAAATAAATAAATTAAATTGATTAAGTTGTCCTTGAGAGGAGCACTAAGACTGTCTGAGAAAGAGATAAACAATATTGAAGTGGATTCTTTTGGATTATTGTGATTATATGAAAATGAAAAACTGGTACTGGAATGATCTTTTAATGTAAAAATGACAACTATATAACTGTCTTATTTGACAACATGAAAATACGAGTGAATGTTACAAACTTAAACAAAACAATACCTGCAGACAACGCTTTACTAAATTCAATACTCCCACTTTTTGTTACAAGTCAATGTCAACATTCACTTTGACAATACATTCAACATTTGACAAAAATGTTGATGTTTCAATTTTGATAATGCCTTTGTCATGATATCGGCTGCCTGGTCATCTGTTTGAACATATTGTAATTCAAAAAATTCATCTTTGAATTTCTCTCGGATAAAATGGTAACGTACGTCAATATGCTTAGTTCTCTTATGAAACTCTGGATTCTTCACAAGTCGTATTGCGCTTTGATTATCCATAAATAAAACTGGTACATCCAATCTAACTTGTCGAAGATCACATAAGAGATTCTTCAACCAGACAAGTTCTTTTATAGCTTGTGACGCTGCCACATACTCGTATTCTGTTGTGGATAGTGCGACGGATTTTTGTCGTTCTGATCCCCAGCTAATTACACTTCCTCCAAGCATGAAAACATAACCTGATGTTGATCTTCGTGTTTGCGTGTCTCCAGCATAGTCGGCATCACTATACCCGCAAAAGTCTAAATTATTTCCGCTTACGAAACGTATTCCTTTGTTCATTGTACCTTTGATATATTTCATAATGTGTTTTACTGCATTCACATGTGCAGTAGCTGGTTTTTCCAAATATCGACTGACACTTCCAACTGCGAAACTAATATCTGGTCTGGTTGCAACGGCCAGATACATCAAGCTCCCGACTGCCTCTCGATAAGGAAAATCGATTTTTTTATCAGCTTCAAAATCTCCGAGGTTTTGTGAACTAGCTAATGGAGTTGTCACTGTCTTACAATATGTCATATCAAAACGATCAAGAAGCTTTCTTGCATATCCTTGTTGATGAACATGAATCGATCCATCCAAAAACTGATCAATTTCGAGTCCCAAAAAAACATTTCAGCTCAAAAAATTTTGATCTCAAATTCTCTCTGTAAGTGTCTAATGACCGGCTTAATGGCTTCTTGTTTTTCTGCTGCAATCAATCCATCGTCAACGTAAATTGCCAAAATTAACATTCCATCTTTTCCGTTGCTAACAAAAACGCATGGATCGGATCCACTCTCTTTGAAACCAAAACTGTTAAGGAAAGAAGTAAGCTTCTTATTCCAACAGCGCGAAGCCTGCTTCAAACCATATAAACTTTTGTATAGTTTACACACTCGGCCACTGTTGTCATTATATACAATTGGCTGGCTCATATAAACATTTTCTTCTAAATCGCCATTTAGAAAAGCCGTTTTCACATCAAACTGTTTTAGTGTCATACGCTTTGCCGCAGCCAATGCTAGGATCGCTCTGATTGATGTAAACTTCACCACTGGACTAAATGTTTCCTGGTAATCGATTCCGTACTCTTGTGTAAAGCCTCGTACTACCAATCGTGCCTTATACCGATTAACACTCCCATCCGGATTTTCTTTGACCTTGTAGACCCAGCGATTGTCAATCACTTTTTGATCAACTGGCGCATCGACCAAAATCCAAGTATGATTTTTCATAAGTGAATCGTACTCTTCATCCATTGCTCGCTCCCACTGCTTGTAATCAATCGACTGAATTGCCTGCTCATACGTTCTTGGCTCATCACTGACTGCCAACATTGCAGAATGTTCACCAGTTACCAGATGTGTTAATGTGTTACGATCACGTAGACGCCTATTGACAATATTTCTGCTATCAAGATCGCAGGTCATACCACGATTTTTCTATTGATCTAGTGACGCATATTCATTTGTGTCCTTATCTTCGTCATTTTCATTTTCTGCACCTTTGTCAATACCATAATTGTCTTCGTTTTCGTTATTTTCATTCTTACTGACTACACTAGCATTTTCTTCAACACAAATATCGAGTGTTCCCATTGAATTTTCTAACAAAAAAAACGACGTCTCGTGAGATCTCGATTTTACTAGTTTTCGAATTCCAAACTCGATATCCCTTTGAATTATTGTCATAACCAACAAACATACATTTTTCTGCCTTCGCATCGAGCTTCTGACGTTTTTCTTTTGGAATGTGAATAAATACTTCCGAACCAAAAATCCGTAAATGGTCTAGCTTCGCCTCCTTGTTATGCCATAATTCATACGGTGATTTGTTGTCAACTGTGCTTGTTCCGGTTTGATTTAGCACATGAACTGCTGTATTTACTGCTTCCGCCCAGAATTTCCTATCAATCTTCTTTGCCTCAAGCATTGTCCTTGCTGATTCAACGATAGTTCGTATTTCCCTTTCTGCACAACCATTCTGCTCTGGTGTATATGGCACAGTTCGTTGATGATGAATTCCAGCTGCTTCAAAGAAAACTTTCAGCTTTTCATTGACAAACTCTGTGCCGTTGTCAGATCTGATATTGCGAACACTTTGACCATGCTTCTTCTGAATCAGTTTAACACATTTTTCGATAATACTCGCTACTTCTGATTTTTGTTTCATGAAATATACGAAACGAAAATGAGAATAATCATCTTTGAGCAACAAAAAATATCTGGATCCACCAATTGAATTCGTCTGAAACGGACCACACACGTCAGTATGAATGATTTCGCCACACATCTTTGACTTTTCTTCGCGACTCTTGAAACTGCTTCGATGATGCTTTCCATAGACACAAGCTTCACATGCAAATTCCTCATCAATGAAATCTATACCCCGACTTAGTAGGAACTTTTTCACGTGTGTCGAATTCTGATGTCCTAGACGTTCGTGCCATGAACGAAGTGTAGCGTTTTTGATTGCTACACTCGCTGTAGTTTCAATCTTTGATGGTTGTATTGTTCTGAACAACATTTGGAACAAACTTTTTCTGCGAACTCCCACTGCAACAATGTTTCCATCTTTCAGCAATTTGCAACCTTCGTTGTTCATGTTCAATTGATGCCCGCGATCTATCACCTTTCCCGATGAAAACAAATTTTTCTTCAGCTCCGGCACGAACAAGACTCCCATGACTCGTTTGCGAATCCATTCATCTCCATTAAAAGCAAAAATGTTGATATCGCCTTTGCCCAGAGCCATTATCTTGTCACCATTACCAACTGTAATTGGTTCAGCTATTTCCGTATAGTTTTCGAACCATTCTCGGCGATGACTCATGTGATCAGTTGCACCTGAGTCCAAAATCCAAGTATCTTGGTCTCTATTTGTTGTTTTGTAACAAATAAAAGCATCATTTGAATTTTCTTCTTTTCTCCCGTTGAAGTTAGTCTTCTTTTCCGAGCATTCCCTTTTCCAGTGGCCCTTTTTTCCACATTTGAAGCATTTGCCTTTCGGTTTGTCATTTTTATCTGTCGCTTTGTTATTATTCGATGAATTTCCTTTCTTGTAATTATTGATTTGTTTCTTCGAGAAGATTCTCTTAGCCATTAGCGCCTCTACTTCTTGAACTTGACCCTGCGACTTCAAACGAAGTTCTTCTGCCATCAAACGAGCCCGCAAATTTGCCAAAGTTTGACTATCTGCGTTTGCAGATTCCCATGCACTATGGAAATGATTAAACTCGGACGGTAGTGACATTAAAATCTTCGAAATTACCATGGACTCAGAAATAATTTCTTTTTGATCACGTAATTGCTGCACTATTTCCATTAATTTTGATTAAAATGTCGCAATGTCATCTTCCGGTTGTTTTGTGTAGCCATAATATTTTTGTTGTAAAAATAAAATATTTGCCTTTGATGTTTGCTCATACGTACTTTTGAGCGTCTCCCACATCTCTTGAGCTGTTTCACAATTCATAATCTGCAGTAATGCCTGTTTCATACAAGTCGTGGAAATTGCTCGTCTGGCCATAGCATCCGCCTTCTTCCAAGTCACAATTTCCTTCGCATAATTTGTACATTCAGATGTCGGTTTGACGTTTGTTCCATCGACGTAGTCAAAAAGATCGTTAGCTTCTAAAATCTGACGCATTTGAAACTTCCATGTTAGCCAGTTGCTGCCGCTTTCCAGCTTTTCAATATTAATGCGATCGCCTTCCATTTATTTTGTCTTTTAATAATTATCGGCTTCAAAACTTCAAAAATAAATTGCTTTCCAATTTTCTTTTTTTTTGAGTTCACAAATAATTCTTGCACAAAATAAATAACGATATTTACTGCAGTTAATCTTCCTTTACAATTTCACGTAATCTGGGCCCATAACCTTTTGGATGATTGTGATTATATGAAAATGAAAAACTGGTACTGGAATGATCTTTTAATGTAAAAATGACAACTATATAACTGTCTTATTTGACAACATGAAAATACGAGTGAATGTTACAAACTTAAACAAAACAATACCTGCAGACAACGCTTTACTAAATTCAATAGATTCGGCCCTTTAAAACATATACAGGGTGTTTCCAAATTGATCTAAAGTAGTGTCTTGGGCGATTCCTCATTCAATTTTAAGACTTAAGTGTTGACTTTTTTGTAATAAACGAGCTCTGATTGTACGTGAAATTTAATTTGGATCATAATTGCTACACAAAGCGCCAGTTTAGCTTTCGCTTGTGTTCGATTAATATCGATGCTTGCGTTTACAAATGCTAAAATGGCTCTATGTACCTATTTTTTGTATAGCCAATGGTAACGTCTTAAGGCGCGTTTAGACTTGAGCACGCACGCATTGATCCACCGCGAATGCTCAAGTGTAAACGGCGTTTATGTTCGGGAATAACTGCGCCGTGATTCACCGGTTCCGGTCTCGGTCTCGGTCTGTTGCTCAAAAGGAATTAATAGCTTTAAGGTCGAAACACACCTATCAGCACCTCATAGGAACAGCGACTGATCATCACTGTCAAGTGGTCAACTCGACGGTTGTGTATGGGCTCACTTAACGCATCGACGCTGATAGGTGTGTTTCGACCTTTATTCGGGTTTTTGTTTCTGGGCAGTCGGTAAACCAATCTGGAATTGCGCAGAACTAGTTGCGTACTTTATTCAATCCTAAGAACTATTCTCGGACCGTTTGAAATTGGACAGAGTTTGAAAAAACCCGAACATCCTTCATAGACTATAGAACTGAACTAACCTAACTAATTTGACAATTGACTTTTCTTTGGTTTGGATTGTGTATCAAGATAAACTCATCACTGTTGTGTATCCTGTATCCCTTGCATTTTGGCCATTTTGTTTTGAATTTTTTGGTCCAATAATATTAAGAAGTTTAATAATCCAAAACAAACAACACACAATCCGTCTATAAAACATATACCTCTAACCGCTTTAAGCAAATTTTCAAAATAGCTCCCATCCTCCTCCTTTGCAAATAATTTGAGCATGCGTAAAAAATAATCCGAAAATCGTCCTTGCTCGAGACTGGGGACTGGTTTAGACGGTTTTCGAACTGTCCAAGAACTATTCTAAAATAAACCCGAACGCCAATCTGCGGGTGACAGAACCATCCTGTTAAAACCCGAACAAGCCAATTTCGACTGCGCAAACTCCGGACAGTCTTAGAACAGTAAGTGCACGAACCCGAATTGGTAGATTTTCTACTTGCATTAATTTTTGAAATGAGCAACACCGAAATTTTACTACTGTAAAAAACTAATCTAGTGCACGAGAAATATTATACGAAACTAAAAAAGCTTGATGCATGGCAAGAACTTATAAATAATGTAAATATCGAAAATTTAGACTGTACAGAAGCACAAAAAAAGATAAAAAACCTCATTGGATCTGTATACCTGTCACTAACTTGCATTTACGTACGAATTAAGTCTGCCTCCGACAACGACAATATCTAGGTTTTCGAACTTTTTTCTATTTTATTAAATTAAGTATACATAACAATAAATGCACTCACTACTATTTCACCGTCGTTATCCATTATTAACGAATACGTGCGAACAACTGGATCAGCCCATGCGTCGAAATATTATACGCATCATGCGAAACGAACGAATGCGTGCGCGTATGTTCAGTGTGTGCGTGCTCAGGTCTAAACGCACCCATCATACGCACGCAAATCTGGACAACACTCGTGGCCTATCGCGCAGCATGCGTTAACTCTCATGACTTAGCCCGCATACCGTTGGCCCACATCAAAAGAAAAATACATGTGCGTTTTTTCCAAGCGAAGCTCTTCGCTCTATTCAGACATGGTAGGAGCGAATTGAGCATGCACGCATATGCGGCGAATAAAAGTTACAACCAATACTTTGAGCGCGAATGGATTGAGTAATCACGCGTATGCGTTGCTTCTCAACGCATGCGTGTACAGGTATGTAAAGGCTAGACGTATTTATGACCAGTGTTATCCAAATAATATGTATCGGGGTACAAAATAATAAATAATTTGAATTTCAAAGATTTATGTAATGGCAATTTTATTATAGTTTATTTCAGAAAGGCATAGAGTAATAAAACCTCATTAGGTATGCAAAGGGAGCACAGAGTGACCCAACGAATATTTAAGCCACTTTCATAGTTTGGCATTGATTTCATTGTAAAATGCTTTCTTTTTATCAAGTACAGGTAGTACCACCCGAGTTGGGGTCAATATATGGGATTAGCCTGTTGTTATCCATTCACAAACACTGAAAATAGTGTGCCAAAGGCGTGCCGGTAGGATACTCGTGAAAAGGAAAGAATTTTATTTTAACAGAATAAAAATTAGGCATTATGTACATGGTATTAGGTACACTTATTTTTTATTGAACATTATACAAAAAATACATTGTACAGAAATTAAATTATAAAAAATCATAATATTCTTCGTCATCTGAGGAACTGTCATCTCCTCTTGACCTGTTAAACTCAAAACGTAACTGTATAATATACTACCTAAGTAATCCCTACACAATATTTCGATATTGACACTTCAGGCCAGAAAACATACTTTTCCTAATTCTCTTATGCAATTACTTGAAATTTTAATATTACAAACAATACTATTTCAAGACCTACGCCTATGGCCGACACCGAAATTGAGCCGAACTGGACGGAATTCCCCATTTTATTACTCGATACCTTTCTGAAATAGACTATAAAGACAATAAGGGATATTACTGAACCACAACCTGAAGAGTCTGAAGAGTCTTGGCTGGGAGCACTAAAACATAAAATTAGAAATAAGATTGAAATAAATAAATTTATAAATATTTATAGATATTCAAAATCAAAATTTTATTGACTCATCAAATTAGCTTCTTCAATTATTATCTTTTACATTTTGCATATAAAAAATAATGGGCTTTATTTCGGTATTTATGGGACATTCAAATATAACAACCAGAAGTGTTTCATTTTCTCAAGTGTTACATTGAAAGCACATCAATTTCGGGTCAAAAAATTCTCGGCAAGTTTAAAACAAAATAATAAGCATGTAATGTAGAGTTATTTATAGAAAATTAATTATGTTCTAATAAATAAATGATAGAAATTTTATGCGTCACACCAAAAAATTATGCAATTATAAATTTTTTTATTGATGACAAATCTATTCAAATTTCATTTATGCCCCGTTAAAATAATACCCCTACATGCCATTAATCTTTGCACACTATTTCTTACATGGTCGAACTTGGTTTTTGCTATTGCAACAAATTACTATGACGTTTTATTTTAAGTATTTTTTTATCTTATCGTTAGTTTGGATATATTTTTAATTTACATTTGTTTTACTTTGAATAGATGAGGCTTTTACTTGATGAAGATCCATACAAAACGATGAAATAAAAAAATTTAATTTGTTTAAATCTTCATTTTATTTTGAACTAACGTTCAAATTAAATTAGTGACGCGTTTCGCTACACAGTAGCTTTTTCAAACTAGTGAAGATACAATGAAAAACTTGAAAACTAATTTATATAGTGCCTTAATACGGAATTCTAAGATATTGACAAAAGTATTATAATATATTTAAATGGGGATAAGTACAAAAAGTGTCTTAATACGGAATTCTACGAATATTACAAAGGTATTTAAAAAGTGTACCTGGAAAATTTATTCACAACCATCACATCTTCTAGGTAAAAAGGTTTAATAAGGGGGAATGATTGATATCTATTTGGTCGTTAAGCAGATTACATGAATATTTGTTTTTGTTAATCTCGAGGGCTTCTAAAATATTTAATTTAAAGGATTTAGGTTCTACATGCAAAATTTCAAAATTTGAGTCGAAAGTGTGTTGGTTTGTTAATAGATGATTTGAATAGTTGGAATCTAATTTGTTGTTGTCATAGCTGCGTTTGTGTTCTGAAATTCTATTTTTAAAGTTCCTAAAAGTTCTACCTATATAAATTTTGTCACAGTTGTCGTTACCACATTTTAATTAATAAACACCTGATTTGTTTAATTTTGAGGATTTAGATTTGTTATTTTTAATGAATTTAGATAGATTGTAGTCGGTTTTAAGGCAAATATTCATATTTAAAGATTCTAAAAATGATTTGATTTTTAAGGATGGTGTTCCAAACCAAAGTATGTTAAGCTTTTAAATTGATTATTTTTATTTTTATCTGAAGGATATACTTGTTCTAAAGTGCGTTTCTTTATCTTTTTATTTATGAAACCTTATTAAACCTTTTTACCTAGAAGATGTGATGGTTGTGAATAGATTTTCCAGGTACTCTTTTTCAATACCTTTGTAATATTCATAGAATTCCGTATTAAGACACTTTTTGTACTTGTCCCCATTTAAATATATTATAATACTTTTGTCAATATCTTAGAATTCCGTATTAAGGCATTATATAAATTAAAAGTTTTTCATTGTATCTTCACTAGTTTGAAAAAGCTACTGTGTAGCGAAACGCGTCACTAATTTAATTTGAACGTTAGTTCAAAATAAAATGAAGATTTAAACAAATTAAATTGTTTTATTTCATCGATTTGTTTTACTATTTTACTATATTATATGCTGCTTAACTATTGTTAATTGTAACTGTTAGTTACATTCATCTGCCGATATTATGTCCTCCACGGATACCGTGGATGTTCGACCACAACATGCTGAAAGTCCAACTCATGTGCCCAGATAAGCATCATAAAAAGCAATATGATAAATGATAAGTATGTGATAGATAAAATGGCTAAACAACAAAATAATACTTGGCCTCCCCATTCCATTGTAAAGTGAATCCAATGGACTTAATCTCGACCAATGTTGAATAATACCTAGCCGATAAGAACTCAACATTTGGAGACATGAAAGAAAGAATAGCAATAATTTCTCCAGAAAAATGGAAAAAGTGTGTCGAATTTGTCTGCCAAAAAGTTTAATTAAAATTATGGGATCTGGATAAAATTATAGACTCAAACAAAACCAGTTGGATTATAATTAATGAAGATTAGTTCATTCATCAGAGGTGGTGTAGCACTACATAATAATTTTTTATTTATTTACCAGAAATTTTAAATATACAATATACAATATACTACAGCAATGGTGAATAAATAAAAGAAGAAGACCCACAGAAGTAAAACTTGTGCGTGTAGAGTTAGATAACTACTGCTATATCATCGTGGGCTCTTCAGATTTTACAATAAATACAGTTAAGTTAGTCTGGGCCGATGTTAAGCAATATGTAACCGATAACTCAACATTTAAATTTGGAGACATGAAAATTCATCTTCAGACCTATCTGATTCATCAGTGTTGGAGCTTTAGCTAGTTAGCTACTATTTTGTCATTAGCTTTTTAGATTTTACTATAAATACTGAAAACTTTTTATGTGAGATATACTAGCCTACCTTCAATTGTTGTTAAATACGTCAATGTTTGGTGAATGATATTTCAGGTCTGAGGGCGAGAGAGAGACCCTGCCAAACATCAGGATTCGAGCCGCGGCGGGGCAGGCACAAATTATATGCTCTGCTGTTTCATCAACTTCCAGATCAGACAACGTAGGTCATGCCTGCTATAGTCTAACATTTGTTTGGAGACATTCTTCGAAGGATGTATAAAAGCCTTTGAATGAACCAATCCTGGTATATTATGCCAGAAGTCTAAAGCTATTCTTGCTGTCCAGGTATATAGTGTTTGTTTGGCATTAATACTAATAAATAATTTACGAACGCTTGTTTATTTGCAAAACCGTAAAATAAAATTCAGCCCTGACAATTTTAACTCCATTCCCAGATATTTCGTTTTTACTTAACACCAACATGATTGATTCAAGAGAAAGTCGTTAATCCGATAACAATACCACATTATCATATGTTACTCGTTTCTTCGAAAAGATAATGCCTAGTAGTATGATTATTTTATAACTGAAATGTTTGGCTGGTAAAATAATATTTAGTTTTAATATCTAAATTTTACCGTCAACGGATCTGTTACTGTTTACTGTATAATGAGGGTTTTATAAACTTTTATTATTAAATCCTTGAGACCAGATACCGAGTCAACAAAATATACTTTACTATTGTTTACAACGGGCGTAAATAAAATCTGAGCAGTTATAATGACAACTACCGTTAAGTATCATATTTAGCTGAAACATTTTTCTCTTCTTTAAGGGGGGAAGAGTATAGGATACTTTTTGAGAATGTTTTTAAGAGACTACTCACAGTTTTTTGCACATGGTTATACAGAGCATTTCAATGAAAACTATCCACCCCACATAATTCTGAAGCGGTCACGACACAAATCATATAAAGGGGGTCGTCCTTTTGCTCATATGTTGACGTTATAACTTTAACCCCCTCCCCCCTAAGGTAACCACTCCCAATTTTTTAAATACATTATTGCATAATTGGATTCTCCTGTACAAGAGGATTACAAAAATGTATAATACATGGATAGTTTTCATTGAAATGCTCTGTATAACACTTGAAGAACTCTCCTTGAAATGGAAATGAATTATGAAAAATTATTCCTGTAATACATTATTTTCAAAAAACTCTGTCTTATTTACATAAATATCAATTGCTGAACGCCACTGTCTTTACTAAGCTTGACATTTTACTGTTTCTGCGGGATTCGAGCACATTTATCACCGTTAGTGACCTTCTGAAATTGATTTTTGCTGATACGCCACTGTATTTTGCTAGGCTTGACATTTTACAGTTTCTGTGGGGGTGGAGCGCATGGACCACCGTTAGTTACCTTCTGAAACAAATTGTTAAAGTATAATATTGTTGATATCGATTATAAACAAATTTCTCAGCTGATATAAATTACCAACCAACGCGAAATTAATCCGTTCACTTTAATAGATGATAGAGGGACTAAAAATAATGATAGTACTTCATACAAAATTTGTGCCTCACTCCCTTTATTAACGAATTATAGACCTGTAAAGTTAAAAATTTTGGAAATGAATATTAATTTAACCATTTATAAACACCATAAATGCACACTTACTGGCGTTATAAACATATCTGCCTACCTTGTGAACAGGTACAGACTAAGTTCAATGGTTAAGGATGATTGTTTCTCACATTATTTGATTTTTTCACTTCTAACCGCCACGCCTAAATACCTCAAACATTTTTAAAGAAAATGCGTTCTCCTGTGAAACTATAAGTAATGTAGATATTCATCATAAAATTGTACATCTTAAACCTTCAATTTTATCGAGATGTGTACCAATAGGATGCTTTTTCTTTAAAAGTGTTGAAGTATTTAGGTGGGGCGTATTCTTAGTACCCCTATCGTCTCTCAAGTTTTTGGTACTAACTCCTTATATAAGTGTAAAATGAGAGGCGATATGTAATCATTACAGTCTCTTGAACTGTATCATGTCCTACTTATCTTCGACTATAGTCTTTTTACATATTCTAATATGTAAAAATTATCCACCCCATTGTAATCAGTGCCAAATACGAGTAAAAACCACATAAAAGAATAGTGAGAACGGAATACAGTTAGGTTAGTTGGTTAGATAGGTGTGTGTTACATACATAGCAATCCTAATAGGTAGGTATATTCAGTTTGTGGTATAGTTAGAAACTTAAAAACGCCTTTCACGTCTTGTGGCGCCATCTGCTGGATTTCTGCGGAAGTTTTCATAGGGATAAAAAAATAGTTTGCTGTTATTGCTTGATATCCCGACAATTTTGAATCTACTATATTTCATTTTATTTAAATAAAAGGAATTGGGATAAAATAAGATAAAAATGAAAGAATGTATTCCAAATAATGATACTCAATGTTACAAAGAACATATTTATTAATAAAAGTCAAATTTTATTCATAAAATAACTTTTGGTGGAATTAAAAGTATCTTAGCGAAAATATAATTTTTTTTTTGTTTCTCCCATCAACCAAGTTGGTTATTAGCGATGGCTTTAATAATATAATCACAGCTTATAGAGTAGAGAGGTATTTGACAGATATTTATAAATATTATCCACATCGCAATCCTTTCCTAGCAAGGTATTCATGTCATTTGGAAAATTACATTGTTGTCTTTGCGATGTGTATAATGTACATTCTAATAGTATATGTTTTACATTTAGTTCACGGCTACAAATTATACACATAGGTTTATCAGTTTTACGTATTAAATATTCATGCGTAAGTTTAGTGTGACCTATTCTTAGTCTGGTTATTACGACCTGTTTTAAGCGGTTACTGCACATTCGCGGCCACTGTTTGACACTTTCCTTTATTTGTCTTAATTTTTGGAGTGATCCTTGCCACTCCGATTGCCACCGAGAATTAATTTTCATTTTGATGTAGGTTTTCACGTCACTGTAAACCGCACTGTTCACTATATGTACATCTCTGCATACCGTAGCGTCTTTTGCATGTTTGTCAGCATCTTCGTTTCCTTGTATTCCTTGATGAGAGGGCACCCATAAGAATCTGACATCCAAGTTGTTGTTTTGTAGTAGATGCAATTGAGTCTTGATTTGTAGTTCAAGAGGGGAAAATATAATTGAATGTATAATTTTTTGCTCTTTTACTAATTTTTGAAGGTACGACATAAAAAAAAATTAGTATTTTTAGTTGAGTTTTTCTTTAGTTGTTTTGATAATTATCTATCTATACGTATAAAATGCTTTGTCCTGACTGACTGACGGATAAACGCAGTCTGAACCGCTGATCGTAGAGACAAGAAACTTGTAGGGTGTGTTCTTTGTATGACGTAGGCATCCGATAAGAAATGATTTTCCGAAATGAAAAACGGGGGCAAAGTTTGTATGGGACAACGTGATTCCTTGGTCCAATCTACCTACAACAAATTTTGTATAAACATTCGTTTCGTATTTTATTGAAACTGATCGCATAACAGGGTTAAAAAGGGGTAGAAAGTTATTTTGGGTTTGATTTGCATCGAAGTTGATATCAATACTCCTTAATGCTATTGATTTATATTACATTTTATTTTGACACGTTTGAAAACTCAATCCAATTTTATTCAAAAAACGTTCAGCTCACTTAAAAGCTTGGTTTAATGCAAAAATCTTTAACATTGGAATAGAATGTCAAATATAAAGGAATATTTAAATCGGATTAGAATTCGAAATTCCAATTTTATTTGTTCTTGGATATTTGAATAAAAAACTTACCTTAACCTTTCAACATAATAATTTATGTGTTATAACAAAATTAATAACGTAAAAAACTAATTAAAAATCTCTTCGCGGGCAAAAGTTAGTATTTCTATATAAGGTCAATGAAGCCAACATAACAAAACGAAAAGACTGGTATAGCATAAAAAAGCACCACCTTTTGTACCTTCCGTATCCGAATGATAAAAAAGCTAGTTTTATTTCAGGATATTTTGCGTTTTACGATTTTCCGACGCCCGAAGGAACATTCAAGAAGTATGTTGTAAAGATACCAGAATCGTCGTAAAACGAGTGTTTAAGTATTTGGTAGTGTTCTATACATATTGTATCTATACAGTCCAAACATGAATCTTTTTAACGATAACCGACATGTAAACACTTTGTGCCTTAAACTTCTACAATTAACAAAAATCACCAAATTTGTAGGTATAAAATTATAAACTGTCAATATAGTGCCTACATCTTTTGAAAATGACATCATGGCTTTCGAGTATGCTCAACCAGACAGGGTCATAAAGAACAAGTAATAAAATCCGGTATTAAATCTAATAAAAAATTCATGGAATATTGTAAACAGCAACAGCCGTGACGAGAAAGTTATTTTTGTTTTTTATTTATTGTGTGTGACTCATAAACGACAGAACAAAAAAGCGAATCTCGGCAAAAGAATGATTTAATTAAATCTAATAATAGCTCAGTGGTGGAGAAGTAAATATGAGTAAAAAGCCATGACGTGATTAAAATTTATTTTGGTGCCATACTGAAATAAACATAAAGGTAGAAATAGAGAAGCAGAAAGAGACGGTAGAGGCAGAAACCAAAGAAAGAAGACAGAAATATATAAAGGCTTAGAGACACAGAAAGACATGGAGATAGGAAGATATAGATAGAAACAAAAAGTTATTAAGAGAGCGAGAAACATATTGGGAAAACAGGAAGACATGAAGATAAATAGAATTGAATAGATGAGGCTTTTACTTGATGAAGATCCATACTAAATGAATAAAATGAAGATTTAAATAAATTAAATTGTTTTATTTTATCAGATAAATAGAAAACGAAAAGAAACCGAAAACAAAAACAGGAAGAGATAGGGGACGATAGAGACAAATTGATATTGACATTGAAAGATATTGAGAAAGACAAAAAGCCATGGAGAAACAAATAGGAAAGCTTGGAAACCAATAGTTATTGTGAAAAATGCATGAAGAGAAAAAGGGAGACAGGGAGGGATAAGAAGACAGGGGGAGAACGAGAAAGATAAAATGAGATTGAGAATGACAGACATATATTGAGTAAGCCAAACAGTCCTGGAGAAGCAGATAGCAAAGCATAGAAATAAATAGTTATTTTGAGAGTGACAAAGACATGAAGAGAAGTAGAAAGACATATATAGACAAGAAGACAGGAATGGACAAGAAGACATGAAGATACAGAAAGACAGAGGAAGACAAAATGAGATTGAGAAAGATTGAGTAAGCCAAGCAGTCCTGGAGAAGCAGATAGCAATGCATAAAAATAAATATTTATTTTGAGAGTGAGAAAGACATGAAGAGAAGTATAAAGACATATATAGACAAAAAGACAGGAAAAGATAAAAAGAAAGGGAGAGCCAAAAAGACAGAAAGACAAAATGAGATTGAGAGAGACAGAAAGATACTGAGAATGGCAAAAAGACATGGAGAAACATATCGAAAAGCATAGAAAAAGAAAATTATTAAAAGTGAAAAAACAAGAAGAGAAATAGGAAGACAGAGATAGAGAGAGAGACAAAAATACGAGTAGGTACAGGAAGAGGCAAAAAGACGGATAGGGACAAAAAAGATTGAAAGAGATTGAAAGATATGGAGAGGTATGAAAAGATATAGTAGACAAAAAGGCTGAAATAGAGACCAAAAAAAGAGTATACTTAATTACAAAAGGTGGAAACCATAATTTTTCGGATGGCTGGAAGAAGGTTAATATTCTTTAAAAAAGAAAAAATTGAACTAGATAGCTAAGAGACATTGAATAAATGGTTTAGATTATAATTTTTAGTATTTAATATACTTTTGTTCACTGAAAATATTTATCTTTCAACTTAATTTAAATTATCAATTTAATTTAATTTAAAAAAATATTAAATGAGTCAGGGATTTGCGACGCGAATTTCGTGCAACAAACCGCTAATCAGGATTATTGGGATGATTCATTCCCAATGTTTATTAATAAGTATTTCACTGATAAAAAAAATAATTAAAATGGTAACCTTTACCTTGAGGAATAATCGATAATGGCGCCCTTCAAACTATTTCTGTATTTAGGATAGGAATATATTATGGGCTATTTTACCGAGTGTGTAATAGATAAAATACATTATGTGTTTTATTACACTCTGCAGCCCCTGAAGGAATCTTTCGTTTCTAATTTAAAAAGTGGAATACAGGGGTTTTCGCGATGAGTGTAAATGATAGATTTTTAACGAATCGTTGGAAATTTGTTTATATGAATAAATTGACATGATATATGTAACTGATATATTTTCGACAATGCGGTGTTGCCACATGCTAACCGAAAGTCGCCCACTCTGGAGTTATTACAAGTGGTAGGAATCTGTAATGTATTCTACCCAACAAGCATGGGTTTGGGACTATCTAAGTAATCCAAATGATCAAGAAACTTGCATATTTTAGAATATACTGAAATATGTAAGTAATTTGATTTGATTTACCCATTATTATCTAATAAAACCAGCAATTAACAAATTCCATCACAGAAATATAACATACATTTTTCGACCGGTTTCACAATCTACCATATTTGCATCATCAGGAAAACAAATTATAAAAATTAATATAAATAAACAAATAACTAAGTTATCTCATTTTATATGTAATCTAGGATATGTCATATTAAGATATTTCTTCATCTAAAAGATGCTATCTAAAATATACTTAATATAAAAATATAAAATTTAGCCTGTGATAATTTTGACAACTATGTAAAAGTTTAATAGCATTTTTCAATGTCGGCTGATGATTTGATTGCATAATTTGACTTATCTAGATGTTTATTTCTAAAGCAACTAAGATGTTCACAATATCTTATTTCAAGATTTCTTTGTGTTTCACCGATATAAACTGCATTATAATAAGAACATTTTGATCTTATATACACCTAATTTTTGTAAAAAAGTTCATTTTTCTTTAGCATTTGTTAAATAAGACCCAGTACGGAAGGTAAGATTATTCTTTGAATTGTGTTATTTTATAATTTTTGAAACTTTGCGCCAAAGTCTGTTATAGATTTATATTGTTTTTCATTATTTTGTTTTGGAAAAACTAAATTGATAGTCATTTTATATCTTTATCTTCCTACCATGTTATCAATCATTTGACAGTGCAATTTGTTTAATTGTTTTAATTTCTTTTTCGAAATTTTGTGAACACATTTAAATTAGATGTAACATAGAGTTAGTTATATGCTGCTGGTTTGTGTGACATAGAGAGGTTTGACTCAGATGATATTGTAATGACGGTTTGTGTTGGTTTTCTTTAAATTGAATCTTCAAGTTTGTTTTGAATCAGAGTAAAGTCTAAAAAGTTTTTTGATGTAAATTTAATATTTGGGTGTAAGTTATTGATAAACTGGAAAAATGTGTCTAATGTTCTAGAATTATCTGCAAAACATATAACAGCATAGCTTAGCTAAATGAGATTCCTGCTAAAATTGGTAATATAGGACTACCCATACACAATCCCTCATTTTGTAAATAAATTTTTTTGTTATGAAAGAAATAATGTTGATTAGTGCAAATATTGCAATATTTATATCTGCATTCTTTTTTATTGGTAAATCTTTAATAAGGGGGATGCATTCTTTCAATAGAATATTTGAAAACATACTACTTACATCAAATGAAAAAATTTTGCATTTGTAGGAATGTTAAGATTATGCAATTTCTTTGTTAAATCAAATCAATTTTGAATACAATATTTTGCGAAAAACTCATAGATTTTTACTAATGAATTGAGCTTTTATTTTTTTTATTTGATAATTATGGAAATATTCAACGTAGTAAGGGGGCGTCCATTAATTACGTGAGACGTTTTTGAGGATTTTTTGACCCCCCCCCCCTTGGTGAGATGTAGTAAGATTTTTCTCCACTCCACCCCTAATCTTACGTGAGATTTTTCAAAATTTGTGTTTTGGGTGCAAAAGCGTTGGATTTATTAAAAAAAACAATTTGCTCAATTACTATTGTTTAAGACTAGCAAATACTAGTATTTTGGAATATTACCGTAATCTAAAATCACAGTGATAAAATGAGATAATAAATACCTAAACGAAAATTAATACTAATCAAGTTCAACATATCCAAGTGATTTTCAGAGAAATCATCACTTTTTTTATTTTAATTCAACTTATCTTTGATGCAATTTACATCGTTTTCTGCTAGAAAAACATTACGTGATATTTGTAAAGCCCCCCCCCCTTCTCGCCGAAGTGAAATTTGGTAAGATTCGTCTCGATCCCCTCCCCCCCTGAACCCCTCACGTTGAAACTAAAAATTTCTAGATTTATTTTGAATCCTAAAAATACGGACGTTTCGTATTTTCTACGAGACTGTACAAAAGGAACAAACGTAAGTTCAAATACCACTTGCTCATTTCCTAGTTTCAATTTATAATAATTATATGATTTGCAATTATGCTCAACACACCACAAGCGCTCTTCGGGAGAAGGGGAAGGGTAATAACTAGGTGGACGTTAAGTAATAATAATACGAAGAAAAAGAAAATACATACTTGAATCCGTAATTCACTTTCTGCATGACGAAACTAAGGATGTTATTTAAAATCAGTGGCGGTACAGTAATGTTTAAAAGGTATCACATATTCCACATTGATTTATAAAGGATGATCCTGATTTCTACTGGCAAACAGTTTGTCTATTAATTGCTGAATGCAAAAAGGTGTGGTGATAGACAAAATACGCTTAGGAAAAGTTTCATCATACATTAGATTATTTGCTGTAAAAAAATTGTATCGTTTACATTTAAATTTTTATCAGACCACCTTCTGTAATTGATAATTTTTAAGGTAGGTATGTATTTTTCTTATAAATTTTCCAACGTATTGTCCTATATTTTATAGTTTGGGATAGCTTTGGTTGCATATTTTTGGTTACTTTTCTTCTACTTTTTGAATCTTACCTAGCCTTTTCATATTTTGTCATATACGCTTACAAAGACCGTCATCTAATACTATATCTTGGGCCTCGTCAGACAAACACTTTATCTTCTTTACGTGGCATCATATATATATTTGTGTCAGTTAAATCCATATTCCTTTCTCATGGATGCAGCAAATTCAAAAAATAATGTTCCCTTCTTCTTTTCCTGGAAAACTTTCCAAGAAGGGGATGGGAAATTACCATGATTTTTAAGATATTTACATTTTTCCTTCCCCTACTCGAATATATAAAGTTTTTAATAAAAAAAACATGTTACATAAATGAACAAAAGTAGATTATCCTACAAACCATTATCTAAGTTTGGACCCAAGCAGAAGAAGTACATATATTTATTATTTCAATTTTCATTCTTGTAATGCAAACAATTTACTAACACTTTTTTTAGGTTCTGGTAGTCTTCGCGTCCCTCGGAATTTTATGTTAATTTTAAATTTGTTTGATAGCTTACCTTGAATATAGTAGATTAGATCAAAAATTTCGTTGGATCATTCAGTAATTACTTCAAAAATCACGAATTTAGTTCAAAAATTGATACTTTTTTAACACTATTTAATGCTATTTTACGATGAATATTTTCACCTTAAACTGTTAATTATTTTCACTTGACACTTATAGGTTATAAAATTACCCACTAAAATCTTATGTCTAGGTACCTTACGATCACAAATTAAGTTTGTTGTGTGATCAGGTAATAGTGTTAGCGGCGTTGTCAAATGGTGTTTATTTTCTTTTAGTTGAATTAATTTTGCATTGTAATAGATATAAATAAATATATAAAAATATAAAATGATTTGCATTTATAATCATAAAAATTGAAATAATAAACATCCTTAGAATATAATGTTTATCTTATATAACCTTCCCCTTTTTGTAAAACTTCATGTGGAATACAAATTATTTGATATTTATATCTATTTCTATATCTATATAAAGTTCATATAATACCCTTCTTGGTGTGCGTCATTGATTGTTAATGTCTTTCTAACACATTACGTTGGAAGAAATGGAAAAAAAGGCAGGTCTGTGATTAATCCTAATCAAAATATCACAATAATGAACCGTTTAAACGTAGTACAAACGTTAACCCTAATCTTTGACTTACAAAAATTTTATTGGTTGATGTTTAGATTACGCGCAAACGCGACCTATCAATCGGACGAAATTACATCGTTCAAAATACGATGCAGACGTTCCTTTCGTAGCTGCAATGTGTCTTACGTATTTTTCTAATGTCCAACTGACAGTTCTCGTCAGGTCTGTAATTTGTTGTTTACGGTAAATTATTATTTATGAAAAGTGAATATTGATCTTATTGTTAGCATTTTATTTATTCAAATGCAGGTCTATATTTACTAATATTAAATTATTTTAATATGTAAATTAAATATACAATTTGTTTTATTTTGCAGTGTTTTCATATCCCAAGTATTATTAATTTCATAGCCTTTTCGAATTTGGCTGAAAACGATCCTGATGATTTTATTCATCAAATTAAAGGTTAGCTATATGTCAAAATAACAAATTAAATATCGACATACCCAAAACCCGGATATACGTCACAAACGATGACGCACACCAAAAAGGCTGTTATATGAACTATACATACTTATCTATTCCATTTCCCCTCTCGGAAAAATTCATGTTGAATATAAAGTATTTAACTATTTTTTAAATAAAATATCTGTCCAAATAGTAGTCGTGGTGAAAAATATTGTTTTTTTGGATTTTCTCTATAAATTCTGAATGTAAGTACCACAAATTTTTTAGTAAAAATCTCTAAAATTTTGAGTAAAGTATTTCCAAGCCGTCACGAGTTACGGAAATGAGAACTGGCAACATTGTCCATCCGCCGCTTTCTAAAATTTGTGACCATCTGATATCTAGACATAATTGTCAAAATTTAAAAAAAATGGCGAATTTTTAGTACTTTTAATTGCAATTTTCTCCTACAAAAGTGCATGATCCAAGAATTTTTTTCTTTTAAAATGTTCTATAGCATTAGGGCTTTCTAATAAAAAAAAATCGTTGCAAAATTCCGAGAGTCGCGAACCTTACCGGACCGTATTTTTTATATTCATCCAATCTATCTCAATATTAATTCAACTTCAAGAAAATAAACAGCATCTGACATGACCATGGAGCCTAGAAAAAGAGATCGAACTCATACGGAAAAATTGACAAAACCTGTCCTTAAAATCGTCTATCTAAGCAGTTTGTTTTTCCACCGCGGCGTCGCCACTGGAAATCAAATACCATCTAACCTTAGTTTTTATAAATGACAGTAGTCAAATTGAAAACATTACTTATGATAATGAATAATCAAAATTCAAAGTAATAATTAGAAAGATAAAATTTTTTTAAAATTGAAAAAAGGTAGGGTTTGCGGTGTTAAAAATTATTGCAATAGAAGTTGTTAGTGCAGCTGATTTAAAACGAAGACGTGAATTGAATTTAAGAAAACCAAAGTGTGTTCAGTTACCAAAGGTGAATAATAATATTCGGCAAAACATATCATATTTTATCACCAAATGATCACAATTTTCGATATTTTTGAAGACGAGAACAAAAACGAAATTCTTACTCACAAATTTTTTCATTTCTGTTTCCTAATCTCACTTACCTAACATACTGTCAAATGAGCTAGCAACCAATAAACCACCATGAACTCAAAGTGTATGCAAGGATTTATGATTGGCTGTTATTGTTATGCAGTAAGATGTTTTTGGTATTGGATTTAAACTGTCGCCCTCTGCCATGACTAGAAACTGTAATACATAGAGTCCGATCTTATGTAGTCTCCATGTTTGTGACCCTAACTACCCAGACAGAGGTTTCCAGTTTGGACATTTTTAACTATTTCCAAATATTTACAAAATTTAAGGTTTTTTATCGAAAATAGTATTTCATTTATTTTAAGATAATAACCTTTAAAGTTTAAAGTGAAAATGCGAGCATTGACTCAGTGAAATTGGCCCAACTATCAAAACAATGTTTTTAACGAGATTTGCCGTATTAACTAAGAACGTAATAAAAACTACAAAAATGCTTAGGGCCGGTTCTACAATTTGAGTATAAACCTGGTATTCGCTATACGTAATCTAATCCAGTTTGAGGATATAACCGAGGAATAAACTTATTTTCATTTCTATTTGTTGGTTTCGCGTAAAAATACCAACAACAATTGCTGTCATATTTCGCGCCAAAATATGAGGAAATTAAAGAAATAAGATTATACCAATCCTAAAGTATTTAAAGTTAGGTTAAGTATAGCATAACTTGAATGATGAAAAATTTGCCAGACAGAATTATTTTGAAGAATATGATGAACTGGAATTTCTCATGAGCTGTTGGCTGCAGAAACAGACACGATGTCTGCAGGCCATATTCTTCCCTAGTATTATTAACTGTGTCAGTTTTTTGCATTCCGAAATAAATTAAATGATAGGAAAGCTGAATACCTGCATTAAAAATTAATGTTTTCAACTTCTTCCATTCAGCTAAATAGCACATCCAATTTATTAATGTGAAAATGTTACTAATATACAAAAACTAAACCAATATTCTGACTCCAATGAATTCAAACAAGCTAAAAAATGGAGTTATTTTAGAAAATGTCAGAAATTTCAGCTTTTCAAAGCGCCAAATGTCAAAATGCTGGTTTATTGGAACTACCAGCGAGATATTCTCGGAATAACTGTGCCTGTCATAGAAATCCATTGTAGAACTGACAACCAGTTATTCTCGGCATATATTTAGGTATAAACTATCGAAGGATAACTATACTTAACTTACTTTTATACTGGCATCTCTTATGAAGAAAAGCAACTGGGCAAAATATAAGCAAATTACCACAGCGTTACATCCATAGAGATACTACAAATAGAGACAACAAGCCATAGGCCGCTGTGTAAATGGGAATGTCCGTCTGAACTCCGATGAGAGATAAAAAGACAAACGTCCGAGGTTTTTCTGTCTTTGTCTCTCGTCTATAAATAGCATGCGTGCCATTAGAGAAAGACAGCCTGAATCTCTGATGTTCTATCTCTCTCTCTTATATGCTGACGGGTTCCGAGCTGGATTGTTGCCTCTATCTGTAGTATCTCTATAATGGTTACATCGCCTTTTCGACTGATAATGGGTCTTTTCAGTAATTTTTTTATTGCTTTATTTTAAAAAAATTTTATTTTTTTTTGAGCAGGATTTGTATCCAAAAAAAATTATCAAAAGTGCGGAAAGTAATTGCGCGCTTCGAAAGTTCCGTCACGCACCTCTCCTTAGTGACCTAAAGTAGCCTACGATTTTTTGTCCTCCGCCGTAACAGCATTTGGCCAGCACATGCTTGTTCGCTTTGATTTTGATGCAATTCTGACAAATGCTGCCAACATAATTCCAGGCTACATGACGTTACTTGCCCCAATGTCAAACGAGTGTTCAAATTACCATAATATTTGTTTAAATTTTTTATTAAACTCTGTGACATTTATATTCGAAACAAAGCTGCACAAGGTGAAAAAATATCAGTAAGCTTTCAAATAAACATTTGTTTCGAGATTTTGGCATCTACTGAAAAGGCTCATTGCTTCGATTAGTCTTGGAATTGTGTCGACTAATGTTTTGCAGTTATCTGGTGTAAATCCGTTCCAAACTTCTTGAAGACGAGTCCGCATTTCTGGAATGGCTCTTGTGGGATTTTCTCGCAGCTTTTTCTTCATCATATACCACAAGGTTTCAATCGACGACAGATCTGGACTACTAGACGTCCGATTTAAAACCAAAATGTATATTTTGTTTCTTCATCCAATATTTGACTTTTTTAGCCTTATGACAAGCGGCGCCATCTTGTTCAAGTAGCAAGTTTTGGAGGGTTGGGCCAACTTCACTGAGACAGGGCTCGTATATATAGTAAAATAGCGTTTATTCGTTTCAAGAAAGAACCATTTTTTATCACTTATTTCGTGAAATTCTTGTTTTAATCTGTTTTATTTAAAGGTTCGGTTACTCGTAACTTCGTATGTCATGACATTGAATGACGCGACATTTTATTCCATGAAAACCGAAAAAGGCACTATGTCGTTATATCGCTATTCGATGTCGTGGTATCAAGAGAGGTTTGAATTTTCGTGACATTTTGTGGAAGTTCGTTCATTCTCGTGCATTGCCGAGGCGTATCGGAATCAGCAGGTACGGTTGACATGCATATGGCAGGCTTCGGACCTAGTTGCCAACCCGAAAATTTTGGAATTTTCTACCAATGTGGAAGGGAAATTTCAGAACAAATTAGTTATGGTAAGGTTCACGGTATTTATACATATCCGTTAACTGAGCCCCAGCTTTTCAAACAAGGTAATTGGATCCAAATATTGATATTTGTAAAGATCATGTCTGATTGACTGAAATTTATGTTGGAGCTCCTGATTTTACGTCAATAATATCAATCATCAATATCATCATTGAGTAAGAAAATACGGGGAAATTGACATTATTGAAATAAGAATGAATTGATAGATGATCTTTCATGGTCATCCTAACAATACAAAGTCATACAATATTAATTTATTGTGGATTTATATAAAGTCTTCTCATTTTTAAATTTGATTGTGGAAATGAATTGGATTCTACAACGCCTTGTTGCACCCAGAATGTTCATTACAAATTATTGGGTTGTTTCTTATGAAATATTAACATCATTTTCATCAGTCTTTGTTCTATAATTATTTTTACTTTTTAAACGAATTATATATTTATTTTTCTTTCTCTTCAACGAGTCGACTCTGCATCGAATACGCCACGATGTTGTAGTTTATAACTTTTAAAAATCTTACATAGAGAGAGATACCATATTTATGTTTCCTTCCTTCCATTGTCTATTTATGTACGCTATAAAAAATCCGGAAGAACTCGTTTCAAGCGAAAAGAGGCTTTAAGTAACACACAACGTTTGTACTGTTTTATTCAAGTATATTATACTCTTACTTATGGCCTTGGAATTATAACGATACGAAGAGTTTTTTGCAAAGAACATTGGCAGTTGCTGAATTACATTTTATTGAATTTGAGGACAAGGTGGACTTCCATAAGGTATCCGAAAGGTTTGCGATTGGCGGTAAAATTCAAAATTGAAACCAAACATCATAGGCGTGCCCACGGGGGGGGGCAGGGTGGGCCATGGCCCACCCTAATCGGTCTAATTCCTCAAAATATCAATATATTAAAAACATTTTATAATTTCAAATTTTTAACGTTCTTCTTTTTAATGCTTTGGATAATGTTCTAAGATCATTGAAATTGAAGTGGGAACAAGTAGTTTTGACGGAGCTTCGACCATGTTTGGAAATATTTCTGGTGTTCAGTCGCGATGCAAGCAAAATAACCCTGATATATTATAATTATGTTCACTGTTACGCACACTGTTTAAATTTAACTCTGGAAGATGCTTGCTGCTCTCACTCGAATAACAAGTTAATATTTGATTTTTTTGGAATTATTCAATGTGTTTATTCGTTTCTCGAAGGTAGTTGCGTAAGACATGCAATTCTAGAGAAAATAGCTAACAGTATAAATATGTCACTCAAGACATTGAAAATCGTTGTCAACAACTAGATGGGCATGCAGATCTAAAGCGGTTTCTGCAGTAAAGGATAATTATGAAATTTTGATATTAGCTCTTCAAGAAATTATTGAAACCTCCAAACAATCTGATGTTAAAATAAAAGCTGTAGGATTACTGGCGCAGTTGAAATCATTTAATTTCTTGATTTGTTTACATATGACTGCTCCTATTCTAGTATAATGATACTCAAAGTAAGCAAAGCATTACAAACGGAAAATTTGAATTTACTGCCCGCAATCTATTCTGTGAAGAGTTTACATTCAAGTTTACAAAAATTGAGACTGGATTCTGAAACTTTTTTTAATAAAATGTATGTTGAAGTTGAAAAAATATTAGACAAACATGGTATTACAATTCCGGAAACTAGGAAAAGAAAAATTCCGCGTAAAATAGATCAGATGTGTGATAATCAACATGAATTTGGAAATATGAAAGATTTTGTTAGAATAAACACATTTTATCCATTTTTAGATTCACTTGTCTCCAGAATAGACCAACGTTTTAGTCAAGAAACGACAGACATTCTTAAAAGTGTGAACGAAGTACTATTATTGAATTGTGAGGGCGATTTCTCTCCAATTGATTCAATATATTTTGTTATATTACTTATAATTGCGTAATTACTAAATCTTTCAATTAGAAATGGGGCAACGACGTTTTTTTATTTCGCCGATGAGCCTGCAATGGACTTTTGCATTATAGAAAAGGCAGCGTTATATTGCTTAATTATCATTTTTAATAGGCATACTCAAATGAATCAAAAGGGCCCCCCCTAATAAAAAAGTCTGCGCACGCCTATGCCAAACATATCCATAAAATAATGCATAAATTCATTATTAGCTAAATGAACAGTAACATGAAAAATCTGGATTCAGGCCTATTTTACCACGTTTTTATTTACTCTCTTTCTTTTCCGGGTGGAACTTATTTCAAGATGGGTTGAAGACTTGGATGACAATAAAATCAAATTTAGAAATAATTTTCAAAAAATGGAGGATTATTGATAAAACGTCCATTTTTTAGGTTTGTCATAGATACATCATAATAATGGTCTATATACAACATAAGTTATTATGCCTTGTAAACACAACAAACTTATAGTAAATCAAATAAAAAAGTAAAAAACAAATGAAATTAAAAATTTATTTTAATATATGTACCACGTTTTTAAAACGAACTAAAAAGTGAAAAATAATTTTTCTTGCAACTAATAACGTGGGGCGCATGCGAGAGTTCTATAAAAATGTAGAAAGTAGCTATCAATAAAAAAATATTTTAATCCAATCACATAATAAGTAATAAATTAAAATAAAAAATGCATCACAAGTTTTTAGTTGCAAGAAAAATTATTTATTACTTTTTAGTTCGTTTTAAAAACGTTTTTATTTCATTTATTTTATATTTCAATTTACTGTTTTTAAACAATAATCTATCATACAGGGTGATAAATCTTTGAGTGATGACGTCAGCATCAGTTTTTTTAAATGAAACATCCCCTTTTTTTCAATTTGTAGAGCTGATTCCAAAAAACTATTGCAAGTTGATTTAACTGGTACAGGGTGGACAAAAATGCTTTTATTTTGATGTTTTAATATGTTTATAATGAAGAAAAACAAAAGTCTGTAAAGATTTCAGCTAAAAGTTTTGGAAAAACAAGATTTAAAAAACTTTTCATACTTCTGGCAATTGTACTTCAATATTTTCATCCTCATATTTCCGTATACTTTACACAAATCAAACAGAAACAGGTTAAGTAAAGTATACGATGCTTTTGTTTGCTTTTGTTAAAATGTTATTGAATTTACTAAACTCAGCAGCCTAAATACCACTATCTTTGTTACCAAGCCGTATGGTTATTTTTGTGTACAAAGAAACACAAACAAACATCCATCTCTCGTTTTTAAAACAGCGACTTACTTTAGCGTTTTTAATTTATAATGCAAGGCGTGTTCATATAAGAGTTTCCTGTATCTACTCATATTTTCTGTACGTTCGTAAATAACAATTAGGATCTACCATTTTTAGATATTCTTCATTCTCTAAAGAGGGATTAAAGTGGTATTTTTATGTAAAGATAACTTTGGCTCGGAATTATTTTTCAGTATATTCAGCCAATCACATGTTTAAAATTTAAAATCCTCTTCACAAAATGTTTTCAGTATATCTCATTGTGAGAACTGCGTATATAAGAAAACACCCCACGCTTTTTCTAATAAATTGAAAATTATTTTTGATGTGAAAACTTCTTCAGCGTAGCCGACCCTCTCACAGTGTAACTGTCACATGACACCTCTTAACCAACACCTGCCACCGTTATCTGTCACCGTCATGCTGTAGTAAGTGGAATTAGGTTGGTTTCTACTTTTCCCGTTATTGGGTAATATATCAGGAGATAATTGGCCCAGCTTTTACAGGGGAAATATTCAAGTCTTGTTCTAGGCAACAGAATATTCCCAAACGGGATCAGTTGTTGCAACTTTTCAGACTGACTTTCTTCGAAGGCGAAAATGTTAGTAGGAATTATACAACTCAAAGGTGAAAAGTTTAATTTGTGTATTAAAGGGGCGTCGACCCAGCACTGTAGTGGAACGCCTCTGATGCGATAATTAAGGTGAAGCAGTGTCGAGCGCGGTTAGTACTTGGATGGGTGACCACTAGGGAAACACCGCCGTAGACCCCGCACAGCCTGTAGCGAAACACTTTAGACTACTAGGGTGAGTAGCAAATCACAGCTCGCAGGCATTATACCAATGAGCACGAAGTATAATGTAGATATGCCGTCTTTCGGATGAGACGTATGTAACGGTAAATGTGTGCTTTTAGTTGGGCGCCAATTTGTAACGGTAAATGTGTGCTTTTAGTTGGGCGCCAATTTGTAACGGTAAATGCCTGTACCCCACAGGGCACCAGCTCGAAGGGCTCCGGCTAGAGACTCCTCTCAAGGGTGATTCGACCCCAAGTTTATGTCACACAAGGATAACAGAAGGGTTGTAAAAGTTGAGGGCGCCACTACCTTTTTAACGATAAAAACTACAAAAAACTAAGGCGGAAAAGGTAGAAACGCCTTGTAAAATTTAAATAAGTTAATAATAAAAAAGTTACTAAAAATCACCCCGGGCGATATCTCCCTCAACTTTTATAGTTGAGGATTTAAAAAAATGAAAGATACGAGTTAAAACAAATTTATTCTGCCACAGGAAATGAACAACGGAATTTAATAGAGGAATTTGTACTTTTATAGGTACTTAGCTTAGATGAAGTGGTTTCCTGGAGAAGAAGTCAGGTCTTGATCTGAACTGATGTGTTCTGTTCTAGGGCGGTATTTTGGGATTCTATCCTTGGCTTTATATCCTCGGGTTGCATCCTAGGCTATATTCTTGGGTTATATCCTAGCCTAGGGTTATATTCTTGGGTTTATATCCTCGGCGTTATATTCTAGCCTAGGGTTATATTCTCGGGTTAAATTCTTGGGTTATATCCTAGCCTAGGGGCTGTGCTTACCTAGAAGTACAGGTGGATCAGGGATATGTAGGAACTTGAATGCAATGGCACATTATGTTGGTCAGCTTTTCAGGTTAAAGAAAGGAAGGCAGTTATTTGAAAGTCAAAAAATTGATTTAATTTACTGAAAGCCTTCCAACATTATATGTTCCATGTTAAAACAGCAAAAATAGCAATTATCGGCTAAATTAAAAAAATATACTAATGATCCGTAAGAAACTAATCATAGCAAAAAGTTATTTATTTAGTTATATGAAAAAATATCGTGCTTAGGAAATATATGGAACCGGCACTGGCGTTACGAAAGAATATTTTATAGGTTAACAGTAATTTATAAAAATGTTATTTTATAATTAAAAGAGTTATTTCGCAACTGAAAAAGCTTGAAAATGTTTGTATAAAAGTAAAACAGTGAATTATAAAAGAATATTTGGTTTAAAACTACCATATTAGTATAAAAGAACAGTTTATGACCACGTGTTGAATTTAATTTCGTCTATCTCTGTAAAAAATAAAGAATGCATACGAAAATTATATCAGACAGTACTTTAGAAGAAGCTTATTAATTCTAAATTATGATTTTGAACTTACCACAGCAAAATTCATAAGATAGGTACTTAAGATATGAAAGATAGCGAAAGATGATCTTTTCCCTTAGGCGGTCGATAACAGAAAGGGGTGTTTCACGTGGCGTTGTGCAAAAAATGGAAGCGTCCGTTGGCAGACGTCAATTGTCTTACGGTCAGGGTTGAAGAGTTTGGGATCACAGAACTATAATTGGATGTGGCTAGTGACGACGAGCGCTAATTAAAAGGATTTATTCTGTAAAATCGAAACAGGTCGATAGACATGTTACACGTAATACCGAGATCCCGAGTCCATGGATGTTGGGGTCCATAAAGATCCCTACTACTGTTTGGAACACTAGTGGATTCGGCAAAGTTTCCAGTTAGGGGTAGAGTGCACCCGGCGTCGGTGAATAGCCTCAGTCGCAGAAATATTCCGACGTTAAATAACCGAATAACGAAAAAAATTCAACTGTCCGTTTTTTGTGTCGTACAATACCAGTACGTTGAATCCGCCATGTTGTATAAAAATCTTGCGGAAAAATGTTACAGAGGTATATCCACTCCATTCCAAGATATTTCGTTTTAACTTAACACCGACATGAAAACCCACAGCAGGTAGTCGTTATAATCAGATAACAATAGCACAGTATCGTACTCGTTTCTTCGAAATGATGATACCTAGTAGTATGATTATTTTACAACTGAAATGTTTGGCTGGTAAAATAATATTTAGTTATAGTATCTAAATTTTACCGACTACGGATCTGTTACTGTTTACTGTACAATGAGGGTTTTATAAACGTTTATTATTAAATCCTTAAGACCAGATACCGAGTCAACAAATATTGTGAAATATACTGTACCTAATTTATATTCTACTCTTTGTTTTAATTCTGTGAGAAACAGTCCTGACTAGACTTATTATAGCTTTATCTATTTAAATACTGAACCTGTAAAAATGTTCTGTCTTGGACCATTAATAATTTAATAAAGAGTATCATTTTGGTTCGCGCCTTTTTTTAATTTCAATTTGCAAGTATTTTACTAAAATTTTTCAACGCTTTCGAATGAAATTGAAGTTTTTGTGTAATTTAAACTCGCCAGAGCGAATATTTATGTGCATGGAAATAGACAAATTAGTTAAACGAAAAAAAATAAGAATTTTTAGAAGTAAAATCTTAAAATTTTTAAATAAATTATCTTCGGTGTAATTCGATTTAATTGTTGGGTTATTCATTAAACCAACACAATGTACCAACTTTAATTCCGTAAGCGTTTCGAAATCCGGCAAACGAAAGCATAAAATGTTGTAAAGGACAACCTTGATGTTTTTAAAATCGATTGTTTTATACTTTGTAGTCATAAAAAAACAGCAGCTTGCTTAGTTTTCTTACTTAATTAAACAAATTGTTTCGTTGTCTCTGACGGTAATTTGAAAACAAAAGGATATTATGGCGTAAGAAGTATGTGCGTTTTTTTTTCACCAAGATCGCCATAAAAAGGGAAAACAATTCATGAGAAAATGTGTGTGTATGTATTTTGTAGTTATGGATTTTGAGGTAGAAGATTTAATTATAAAATAAAATGTCACATCGGAAAAATTCACAGGATCTATTAATTAAGAAAATTAATGAAATAATGTCAATTATTTGGGAAATGACAAGTATACTCTTTCTAAAGTCAATGTGAAGACATTAACAAAAGCAAGGTTCTCAGATATATATTCTAAAATTACTAAGCTCACTGTACAAAAAATGTTTTGCTTACTACAGTAAACTGTTAGTTCCTGACGTTCTTAAAAATCTGGTTTGGAAATATTTCAAAAAAAATACATATATATAAATTATATCAGTTGGCATTAAAATAATACGTTTAAAATTGCTGGAAAAATAATTAATTAAAACAACTTTATGTATGTTACTATACATAAAAAAATTTTAAAGATCAGGCAACATGCCATGAGTGGAAGAAGAACTAAAGTGACCCAATTACATTTTACGGTCCACTGTGTCGTTAAAATAATTTACAATATTAGTTAACCCCACCAGTGGCGCCGTGACTTGTGTTGTGTTTATATGTGTAGAACAGTATTTTATGTCAACTAGGTTTGTTTTTATTATAACTATTTGCTGATCGACCAGTAAGTGTTATAATAGTTATTGATTGTATACGTGTTCTAGACAGTGTTTTATCCACGCAAGAAAGTTTGAACCCGAGAGCGAAGCTCGAGGATTTAATTTGCGTAATAGGATAATAGGCAACTAAAACACGAATACAATACGTTTTATCCACAATCACAGTCATTCAGAATCAGATTTCATCAAAAAGTGATTTCGACATTTCGCTCTGACAGCAGCTGTAACGTCAAAAATTATTGAAATTAATTAAAAAAAATTTGGGAGGTGTTGAATTTTAAAAATAATTTTTATAAAAATTCTAAAAATACGGAATTGGTAGTTATATAACTATTAGATTTTTTTGTATGAGGAAAGAATTTTTTGGAGTGAAGTAAAATGTAATAAAAATAACATTTTATGGAAGAAAATAAGATTTGAAAAACAAAAATATAATATGAAAGTGACACTGAAGTACCAGACTGCAAAGACAGGCCTGCCTGGCGATTACGGTTGCAACTTGCACCACTCCCACGACGGCGCTGGAAACCATTCTCAACATAACGTGGCGGGAATGACCGCCTACAGAATATTCAAATTGGAATTGGCTGTGATGAGCAAAGGGCCACGCTATGTGAGCTGGAGGTCAGCGAGCTCTTGGCCATGCCTTCGGATCAGAATTCCACTAAAAATTCACAGCACTAACCTTCAAGTACATCCTTCCAACTGTGGAAGAAGGAAGAGGAATCAATAATCCCTAATTGTGGCGGCTAGTTCACAGACGGATCCAAAATGGAAGTCCTAGCAGGATCCGCCTTTCTTTTTATCGGGACACCCGGTACACCAATTTCCATGACGTTTTATTTGTCATTATCGAAGTAATTTTGTAAAATTTTTCTCAAATATTGATAATTCTGATAAAAAAACCCACAAAAAAACAAGTCAGGAGTACCAACAGTATTGGGTCGCCCCAAAAAGTTGTTTGCTTGCTTTGATTCCAAGTCACATAAATTGTAATTTTTTTCCCAAATCAATCATATAAATGAACTTATTCCGATGATCATGCTACCAAAAGGGTAATGTCACATAAAGACTGCAAAATCTCTGTAAAAATCCTTAAAGAAAAGAATGTAAAATCTTGCCTATGTAAAATTATTTAAACTACATATTTAGAAAATCTGCGAAATATTTTGAAAAACTCTTTTGAAAAGTAATGTTATCTACACAATTCACTTTTATTCTATATTCTTCAAAGAGCTAGAATAAAAAATTCAAAATAAAAATTGTAGGAAAAAAATGTTTGCATGGTATCCTGATTTTTTTGTTATCCTGAAAATGAACAGAGATGAAGCGGCTAGAAGCTAGTGCTAGAAGACGACAGTGATAACTTTAAAAATCGTAACTAGATTAAAAACTGATGTAGTTACTTAGAAAAATATAAACTAATTTCAGAGATGATTTTACCTTTTATTTTTAGGCAGGTATGAATTTATTAAATTAGTTGTCTTTTTAAAGGAAACAGAACTTTAAAATCCCATCACATATTTTATGGTTAAAACAAATCTTCCAATAGTAAATGAGAATAAACAACATTTTTAAGATAGAGAAACAAAACTTTAATCCATTTTATTTTAGATTTACAGACTTCAATGTAGAGTTTTCCGTTGCCATTTTAGGTTTGTCGTCGAGTTGATTCCCAAGAAATTTTCACAAAAGTTGTCTAGTGGGTTCAATTCTCTTGAAATCAATATAGATATTTTTTTTATCCAAAAATTGTTTGTTAAATCTACATTTAACAAAAGTTTCTTCGGGTTTCACCGAACCCCTTTTTAACTTGTATGTTATTGTTGGGTGTGTAATTTTGGATAGTCTTTTCGGAGTTGACATATATCTGAAAATATTTAAAAAGGTTTAACTTTTTCAGTTCAAATTTATAACTACTATTCCAACGATCCAAGAAAATACAAATCTGAGATTGCATTAAATCAATTGAAATTAAACATTTTATTATAAAACATAATACCTATATTTGATTTTTAAATAAAATTCACCTCGATAAGAACACGAAATCAATATATTTTTAATTGAATAAAATTACCAAAAAGAAAAAAAAAACTTTGGTGTGATTCGAACCAACACACCTACAATTGTTAGTTGTGATTATGTCATGCGTTAGCAAACAAGTTCAGCAGAATGTAAAGCCATATTTCTCTTTCTCTCTACATCATATTTTTCTTCTATCTCATGTACCGAAATGTGCGAACGTAGCACGGTCTTAAAAGTCTACTATAAATTCTTCTCCACTTATCGATTATCGATTATCGAATGGCCGCTTTAGAAATTTGAAAAAATACGAAAAACCGGTGCTGAACTACAGTTAAAATTTTGATACATCCAATTACAGTCTAACGTTTTCGGTTGCTGCTCAGTTGCTTAAATCATACAAATTGCAGTCTAAATAAAAATAAAAGTTTAAATTTGCAGTGGTGGCCCTTAATAAAAATATTCATTACATCGAACGTTACGATATTTTTTAAATAATGATATTTTTTCTGCAGACACCTATACTCTATTCAAATTTCATCTTCTCCCCGTCAAAACAATATCCCTACCTGACAACAACCCTAGTGGCAGACGCAGTGTTCCCAGAGGTGTTTTCTAGTACAAATTACTCTGGTTAAGTGTTTGTTACTCTAATAAAAGTAGTTTGCGCTTGTATAAAGAACTACCTAATTATTTACTAAACGCAGTGGCGGCTCGCGGTTAATTTGATAGGGGGGTCATAGGTGATGTGACCAAAATCTTAAAATACGCCACTGACCATCCCCCGAAGGCCTATTCGCAGTAGGCGGAAATTTTTCGAAAAACCACTCCCAATTTCTGCCCAGAAGTCGTTAAAATCGTTAAAAAAGCAAAATTTGTGTTCCTTTCCAAAGTCCCAGAGGCAAAAAATTTTTTTGGGTCACGATTATTTTATATAAAAATAATGCTCTCTTAACAAACAACCTTATTTTATTCATTTCTATACATATTAAATATGACAAACTTAAATTAAATCATAATTAGTCTAAATCTTTTTAAACTTTTAAGTGAAGCCTTAGATCTTTTGTATTTGCAACAACTTATTACGTCAAAACATAGCTCATTATTCTCATTATTTCGCTTCAAATGCTCTCCTTTAAATCAACATATAGCGCGGCCTGCCAACCCCTCTTCTCATCTCTTTTCTAAGCGTGTAATAATCAGCCGACGTAAGTTTTTTCATCGTCGATATTAAACCGGGCTTTTGACATTTAAACTTCGGGCGTGTTTCTCTCACGCCGCGAAGACCGTCAGCGCTCGGCAAATTCCATTCCCATATAACACCTTGAGGTCAACGGTGGACACAAGCCCGATTTCCAATTTTGGTTTCCGCCGAGTACTTGATGCTTGATGCGGAATAACGTTTACACGGAGGTATTGAAAAACGTTTACACGGGGGTCTTGAAACGTTTTAGGTAAATTTTATTCAAGAGGAATACTATACTATATGTATAGTAGGTATATTTTATTTTTTTAAATGCTTATTTAATTATTTTTTAAATAATTTTTTAATGGGAGGTCATTGGCCCAATGGCCTAAAGGAGGAGCCGCCACTGACTAAACGTTATATATGAATTTGCGTTACACGCACTTTATTTGCCGTTTTTTTGTTTACATCTTAATCTGGCATAAATGATACCTTAACAGAATATAGGTTAGGTTAACATAACGAAAAAAATATTTTATTATTGATATTGAATTTTATTTCTTGTTCGTATTGGACACAATAATCCTTAAAACATTCAATTTTGGAGAAAGTATAGATAAGACACGATTACATTAAAAAAATAAATTTAGCTTCTTGAAAAGAATTTTTTTAGTGTTCCAGAATACTTAACAATAAAACGTAAGCTATTGAAATTATTAGACTGCAAATCATTTTGTTATTACCTGAAATTAATTAACCTTTTATTTCGGTTACACACCTGAAAAATAATATATTTTTGTTATACTAAGGTAAAAATTTGTTTTTAATTTTGTTTGATTGTTTAATTTTCGTATTCCGCTTCTGTAATCTTGGAATATATTAAAAACATACTTTATTTTTGAATAACTGTTTTTCGTTTTACAATTAGGTACGTTGAAAAAAAAACAAATAAAGTCAGATTAGGGACGCAAATATTGTTTCAACTTCTGTCCATATAAGCACTGGCGTAACAACTGGGGCCGCAAGACTTGCTTTGCGAGATACCCACACCCACAGAGACCTGCGGAGGCCGTGACAACCGTAATGCCAAAGAACTACATGGAAGTATGTAGCTCGACAGAACGGATATTATAGCAATGAGCATTTAATGCTGGCTATTAAGTAATACGAGTGTCTTAATAGCCATCAAATGGTAGTTGCATATACTATTTTTCCACTCCCATACTTTAATTTTGTCATTAGATATGCACAAATTCCAAGAACTTGCGAGTAAACTACAGAGAACAGTCAAAAGTTAATTTAAGATCTGTCAGCTAGTCATAGCCGTATTGGATATTTTTACTGAATTCCTTTTGAATGTAAACTGCATATCGTATGATAAAATTAAAGTATGGGAGTAGAAAAATACTATTAATGAACAGCCAAAAAGTAATTTAGAAGGGTGAGAGACACTCAGTGTCCTCTAAGGCAGCGGTTACCAAACTTTTTGCTATGGCGCCCCTTTTTTTAAATTAAGAAGCGCTCCCTCCTCCCGTTTGTACAGAAACATTTCGTGTACTTAACTATAATAAAACTTGTTTATTTAACATTTGAATACTAATCTAATTCCAAATCTAATCTAATGTAAAGGGTGGTACTGCATTTTTTTAACAAGGTTGGAAATTCTTGGTGAGAAAGTGCGCAACGTAGGTCATTAGCAAGCCGGTTCCGTTTTTTTTGTTTTAATTCCCATTAAAACAGAAAATTGTTCGTCACACATGTAAGCGTGTGGAGAATGATATAAAAAATGTCCTCGAATGAAGAATAGATGGAAAAATATTTTATATAAAATGTAGTCATCGCCAAATTTTCTGCCATTTTTCACCACTGATTCGTTTTTCGATTGCTTGTTCTTTGTAGGTATTTTGGGAGGATGTTTATACCAAAATAAATCAAAATTTTTATTATACATTCAATCAGTCTGGAGGTTGCCCATAAAATCATTAAATAAATAATATGTATACTATGTATTTAAATTAGTCCAGGAAATATAGAGTAGTGCGCAATATTTCCCTCATAGTGGCTGATTTTGCTTGACAAGAGCTCAAAATTGATGTAGAATAAGATACACTCACTCACTGAAGTCGTTGCGTAAAATTTTTTAACGAGGTAAGAAGGGCGTGATTTCAATAAAAATGACGGTTTCCGTGCATATCTTTTTACCCTTAAATTTTACAGAAAAAACGTAAAGACCTTTTCTCTTTCTCCTTAAAAGATCTACAAAACTAGACTTCGCACGTCAGAAAATATCGATTAGGTCGAAAGTTATGAGCAAAAAAACATTATTATTAATAAACAAATTTAAAACCCGATGTTATCATTATAACTTCTTTATATTACACCTAATTATGCCCTCAAATTCACAAATAACTTATACGAAATCTGGAATCTGTAACTTGATTAATTTGCAAATTATGACGTCATAAACAAATTAATTTATTCTCGCCCTATACGACATTGCGCATCACCCTTACTTATGCTTTTTGTTTTGTTGGTAGATTTCACTGTTATAAGTCATGTGTCGTTATTATTTTTCAGAAATATGCAATTTCGCAACCGTGGGAATGATTATTTAAAACGGTCTTAGTTTTAAAATGCAATATACCGCATGCTCAATGAATTTTGCAATATATTATTACGTACATTGATAGAGCATGAAATAAGCTTTAATCTGAAAAAAGATTCTTCTAAATTCCTTGAAAAACAACGGAGTTACAAACCGTCAAACTTTAAGGTTCATTGTTCAACAATTTCAGGGTGCAGCGAAAAAAAAAAGATATTCATGATCGGAACACGGAGTACTTTCACTGTTTAATAGTAATTATGCGCCAAGGTAGAAAAGTGAGGTATTATTGTCGAGGTCTTTAATGGATCCGAGACATTAATACACTTTTCTACCGTGGCTCATATATCATTTTTTTCACTACTGGCATTTTATTTTTTTAAATATTAATTTGTCGACTCCCGTTTCACATGACATGACAGCTGTACACAAGTTAACCTCACATTCTATTAAATGGATTGAAATTTATTTCTAATCAAGTAGGCTCTATATTTTTCTACCTTGGTTAATAATGAACAACTTTACTACCTCAACAAAAGTCAAAAAAGTTAGGTTTAGAGGCTAGTAGTGAAAAAAATATTTATTCTATGGGGAACAGATAACTAAGCTAAAAGCCATTTCCAAAGTTCATGCAACGCTATCATTTTTACTATCTGGCTCGTGAGGACGGAGTGGGGACTCGACTAACTCGAGAAAATTTCTCGCTGCGCGACTTCAAACTCGACCCCGGAGCAGCATTGGTACTTTTCTCGGGAACTATCCAAGATAAATTGATGATTTTTTTAAAATTTCATACTACTCGACGAGAGGAATCCATTTTTATTATCTAAATTATAAAATTTCACATCCCGAGTCGTCAATGGCTCTTTTATGAAATACCTATCTAAAGTTTACGGTATTTTTTCCGCTGTCATTTATAATGTTTGTTTGAAATAATTAAAATTTCTCTTCTAAAAAAATGAAAAGATTACTTTATAGCAACTATCTTTTGGTTTCATATATAATAATTAAGTATTTTCATTGAATTATGTCAATTTAAACAGACTCGTAATTATTCAAGTTATGGTTTTTGTACTTATTTGCATTAATGTTTAAATGAACAAATTATTCAGCAAAGTTAGTAGATATAACAGCCACTTTGTCTCCCGCTTAGCTAAGTCAAAGGACGCACGCGTGTATACGAAATTTGAAACGCTTTGAAATGTACCGATTTTTGCGGATTTTGCAAAGAACAAAGTTATGAAAACAAACAAGAACTTATTGATATACAGAACAGAATGAATTCCTCGACGACCAAGAAGACCCAGATGAATCGTATCTCGATAAAAATAATGAAATTGTACAAGCCGAGCAAAATGGGATTAATTACGATGTGACGGATAAAGACGAACTTGACAGAAACGATGAACTCGATGACGAAAGTGATGGGATCATTAGCCCTCCCACGAAATAAAAAACGTCTTATTTGAAAATATGATGTAAAAAGCATTATTTTTATAATGTAAATTACATGTAAGGGAACTAACGTTAATTATATTAGCTCTTTGTGATGAGGCACCAAAATTCTTTGTATTGCGTCAGCTCTTTGTATTTATAATGTGTAATATATTAGTACAAATGATCATGTGAATATTAATACATATATTCACTATTCTGAAACTACAAAAATTGAATTTACATGCAAATTTAATAAATATAATGTTTCATACGTATGTCATTCATTACCTATTACTATCCCAAATATAAAATAAATTAAATTGTGAAAAATTCCAAAAAAATTACTGTACAAATAACTTTTCTAACAGCTTTTAATAATTTAATTTAATCGCCAGGATGTGAAATTTTATAATTTAGATAATAAAAATGGATTCCTCTCGTCGAGTAGTATGAAATTAAAAAAGAATCATCAATTTATCTTAGATAGTTCCCGAGAAAAGTACCAATGCAGCCCCGGGGTCGAGTTTGAAGGCGCGCAGCGAGAAATTTTCTCGAGTGAGTCGAGTCCCCACTCTATCCTCACGAGCCAGATAGTAAAAATGATAGCGTTGCATGAACTTTGGAAATGGCTTTTAGTTAGGTTATCTGTTCCCCTTAGAATAAATATTTTAAACAGTGAAAGTACTCCGTGTTCCGATCATGAATATCTTTTTTTTCCGCTGCACCCTGAAATTGTTGATTAATAAAATTCAGACGAATCTTTTTTCAGATTAAAGCTTATGTCATGCTCTATCAATGTACGTAATAATATATTGCAAAATTCATTGAGCATGCGGTATATTGCATTTTAAAACTAAGGCCGTTTCTGAAAAATAATAACGACACATGACTTATAACAGTGAAATCTACTAACAAAACAAAAAGCATAAGTAAGGGTGATGCGCAATGTCGTACATGGCGAGAATAAATTAATTTGTTTATGACGTCATAATTTGCAAAATAATAAGTTACAGATTCCAGATTTCGTACACGTTACTTGTGAATTTGAGGGCATAATTAGGTGTAATATAAAGACGTTATAATGATAACATCGGGTTTTAAATTTGTTTATTAATAATAATGTTTTTTTGCTCATAACTTTGGACCTAATCGATATTTTTTGACGTGCAAACTCTAGTTTTGTAGATCTTTTGAGGAAAAAAGAAAAAGGTCTTTACGTTTTTTCTGTAAAATTGAAGGGTAAAAAGATATGCACGAAAAACGTCATATTTATTGAAATCACGCCCTTCTTACCTAGTTAAAAAATTTTCCGCAACGACAGAGATCGGAGTGAGTGCATCTTATTCTACATCGATTTTTCCCTCTTGTCAAGCAAAATCAGCCACTATGAGGGAAACATTGTAAAATTGTCATATTCAGGCTATATATCCTGGACTAAATAGAAGAAAAAGGAGAACGTATTATGGACAAAACAGAAGAAGATAATCAACCAAAAAAAAACAGTGTAAGGAGAAGGAAACATAAACCAAGACATTCAAGAGAAGACATCTTGGATGAGATGGTTGATGCAGAAAAATATAAAGAAGGCAAGTTAATGAAAATTATGATTATGATGATGAACAAATTGGAACAAAGGCAAAATGAAGTAAAAAAACAAAATGGAACAAGGACAAACCAAAACAGAAAAAAAATTACAGGAAATGGAGACGAAACTAAGAAATTTGAAAAGAAACTGTAAAAGTTGGAGAAGAATATAAAACTAAAAATTATGAATAACTGTGAGCAAATTAGAGAAGAGGAACAAGAAAAATGTAAATGTAATAGAACATACACAATTAATTTGAAAAAATATGGAAAATGAGAATAAAATTTCGATTATTATAAAGTCCATTTAAGTGATGGGTTACAGAAATATTGCGTTTTAACTTCAAATTAAGCATGTTTAATGGCGTCCCTTGAATGCTGCTTTGCGCCCCCCCTAATCCTGCTTTGCTCCCCCAGTTTGGCAACCACTACTCTAAGGAGTAGGCAGATTGAGACTTCAGAGTCGGATAGATACAGTACGACGAAATCGTACAGAACCCTATCCTTGCTAACGTACCTTTCCTAGTTCTTGATGATGACTCCAAAGCCGTAACGTCGAGTAAAACATTTTTCTAAAAGCGGTTTATCCAGAAAACCTAAAAATCATTCTTCTGACCACGGAAGCTTTTCAAAACATTTTATATATTTTACAATTAAAAAAAGGAGAAATTTATTAGACTGAAATGTACACTCCATTCCAAGATAGTTCGTTTTAACTTTACACCAACATGATTGATTCAAGAGAAAAACCCGCAGCAGGTAGTCGTTAATCCGATAACAATAGTACAGTATCGTATCGTACCCGTTTCTTCGAAAAGATAATGCCTAATAGTATAATTATTTTACTACTGAAATGGTCAAATAATAATAGTTAGTTTTAGTATCTAAATTTTACCGACTACGGATATGTTACAGTTTACTGTACAATGAGGGATTTATAAAGTTTTATTATTAAATCCTTAAGATCAGATACCGAGTCAACGAAATATTGTGAAATGTACTTTAACTAGGTGACTAGGCTTGCGAGGGTGTTCGAGAAAAACTGCTACGCCGCTGTAGGTCCAAATAAACTATTAAACTTTAGAAATGTGATATATTGTTACCTTAATTGTATTTAATTTGATTTGCGAATAATATTTTATTTATGATAAAGTGTAACGTAAACTTGTTTCGCTATTATGACAAACAAATTAAAATCCCGGAAAGAAAAAGTGATGATAACTATTAATTAAAACGGACAATGTCACATAAAATACTTTAAGTACTTATTTCGACAGTATAACATTACATATCTACAGTCGTAAAAATAAAACATTTTTAATGTGAAACACGAACTTTCATTGAATCACGTCGCAAACTGCATACTGATAAGCAAAATTGTACATTACATACAACAGACATACAGTTACATCATATTATGTTTAAAACTTTCTTTATAAACACACGGCTTAGATTCTTTCTTCGGATTCTAATTGTTACAGTTACTGAATTACTGGTTGCTTCTTAAGCCTTTTTAAAAATCTTTAAGAACCATGAGAGGAAGAAATTCACGATGAAATTTAATCCTATTACAAAATCGAAAATGTATTAATAAACATAATTTTAAATTACAAGACGTTCACGAGGAAATAAAATTAGAAAGTAGACGGAATTTTTCAACTTTGTTGTGTTTATGTAAAATCGTGAATTCAAAAGTCAATAGTATCCCGAAATAATTGCCATTGGCATCCTTATATCTCGAGTACTTATCTATAATAGTTTTTTTTTAATATTCCGATTTTATCAGTTCACTTTTCAAATCTGACAGCGTTGGAATAATTTGAAAATTCACCGTCAGATCCTTCAATTGTTGATCAGTCTAAAAAATAGAGTAGTTCTCAGGAAACCTGCACGTTAGTATCGCACTTCCAAGGACACTATTTTTATGAAATTGAAAAGAAATAGTGTATAATATCGAAAACGAAATAAATCCCCAAAATATATGGCAAAACCAGTTGGCACGGATAGCACGATGGTTTCGGCAATTAGGGCGGATCCATTTTGCTACTACCTTTGAAGAAACATTTTTGGGAAATGTAATAACTCATTATATTTACTTACTTCTTATAGAGCGGATGAAGCCTTTTATCTGACAAATCTAACAATCGTTGACCGACTGTTTGAAACTCAGGTAATGGATCTTTGAAATTTTTCAATTCTCGAAGTGTTTCCAGTTTATCCACCAATGTGTTCTCCCAACGCAACGCTTCAGGAATTCTATTTTTAGACAACATATCTTTTTGAATTACATAAGCAGTACCGCATGTTTTGAAAACTCTTCCGCCTAAATGGGAGAGATCCGGATCTGGACCTTTCTGAAATTTGTCTGAAATCAAAAGAGATGAATGTACAGAAGTGGAAACGATCCATTATCTCGTAAATTGCCTTTTCGAATTGTACAAAAATTGGGATAAGCCTATTTTGGGATACGGAAATACCAGATTTGACATTTACAATGTTGCCAAATTTGCCGTTTCTTTGATATTATTAGTCACGATGGTTTTTTAAATACATCACCCTGTATGTTCAGTCACTATTGGAATCTCCTCTTCAATACGAGTTCAACCATATGCAACACTTTTGATTTTGTGTAGTCTAGAAGATCTTAAATAAATAAAACAGTGCAAAAGATATAGATTTGAACGAATTTAAATGTTTAATCTGGAATGCTGTGATTTTGACATTCTTTCACCATCAATGAGATATTTGAATTGGTAAACGAAGTAGTATTGAATGGCATCCACGTTCATCTGATTTCAATCCTAACGATTATTTTTATTGGGGATACTGGAAACCTCAGTTTACAAAACTAAACCAGCAAGTCTTGAAGAGCTAAGGCAACGAATTATCGATGAATCTCGATTAATTTCTAGACAATAATGGAGAAATGTGGTAAACGCATTCTACCATCGATGAGGGTACCATCAATTCACAAATGAAGCAAATAATCTTTCAATTGTTACGTTTCAATGTAGTTTAAAAAATATATTAAGACTATTCTATTTTATTTATTTAAGACCTTCTATACTACATAAAATTATGTGTCAAGTGTTACATATGGTTGAACTCGTACTAAAGATTAGAATGCAATAGTGACTGAATATATAGGGTGATGTATTTAAAAAATCAAATAATACCAGAGAAACGGCAAATCTGGCAACATTGTAAATGTCAATTCTGGAATCTCCGTATCCCAAATTTTGTATAATTCGAACTAGCAATTTACGAGATAATTGGCTGTTTCCAGACTATTGGTCCACTCCGGATATTGTTATTGACTTAAATCTTTTAAAAAGTAGACTACGGCGCACGAGGAGCTAAACTATAAAATATATTTTTTCTACAGTCGCGCGTAAAATCACTAATTACTATATTCAAATGAAATCGTAAAGTCGACAAATGCTGAGGATTGTTACTTTACGCTCTAGCGCAAAAAAGGAATCTTTTTCGCTCGCTTATTTAATTAAACCACGCCCTCCGAATTAACTCAATTGGTGAATATTTAACAATTTATCAGATTAAAAATCAAATAAAATTATATGAAAATTGTCAAAAATTTTGATATATGGTCAATTATTGTCAAAAACTGTTAAAAATGGACAATTTTTGTCAAAAACTGTCAAAAATTGTCAATAATCGTTTAAATTTTCAAAAATGGACGATAATTGTCAAAAATGGTCAAAAATTTTCAAAAATGATCGATAATTGTCAAAAACTTTAAAAAAAAATTTAAAAATGGTCAATTGTCAAAAATTTTTAAAAATTGTCAAAAATGGTCAAAAATTGTCAATAGTTGTTTAAATTTTTAAAAATGGTCGATAATTGTCAAAATTTTTTGAAAAATGGTCAAAAATTGTCAAAAATGGTCGATAATTGTCAAAAACTTTTAAAAAAATGTGAAAAATGGTCAAACATTTTCAAAAATTATCAAAAATGGTCAATTATCAAATATTTTAGAAAATGGTCAAAAATGGTCAATAATTGTTAAAAACAATCAAAAATTGTTAAAATTTTGAAAAACTATCAAAAATGGTCAATAATTTTGAAAAATAGTTAAAAATTTTGAAAAATAGTTAAAAATTTTGAATAATTGTCAAAAACTATCAAAAATTGTCAAAAATACACAATTATTGTTAAAAATTGTCAAAATATTGAAAAATAGTTGATAATTTTCAAAAATTGTTGAAGTTTTTGAAATATGGTCAATAATTATAAAAATGGTCTAAAATTTTGAAAAATTGTGAAAATGGTCAAAAACTATCAAAAATGGTTAAAAATTGTCAATTATTTTTAAAAACTGTCAAAAATGGACAATTATTGTCGAAATTGGTCAATTGTTGAAAATTTGGAAAAATGGTCGATAATTGTCAAAAATATCAAAAATGGTCAATAATTTTGAAAAATTGTCAAAAATAGCCAATAATTGTCAAAAACTATCAAAAATGGTCAAGAAATGTCAAAAACTGTCAAAAATGAACAATTATTGTTAAAAATTTTCAAAATTTTGAAAAATAGGGTCAAAAATGGTCAATAATTGTCAAAAATGGTCAAAAATTTGGAAAAATGATCCATAATAGTCAACAATTGTCAATAATTATCAAAAATGGTCAATAATTTTGAGAAATGGTCAAAAATTGTCAATTATTGTTAAAAACTGTTGAAAATGGACAATTATTGTCAAAAATGGTTAAAAATTGTCATCATTTCAAAAAATGGTCAAAAATTATCAATTATTTGGAAAAATGGTCACTAATTTTGAAAAACAATCAAAATGGTCAATAATTGTTAAAATTTTGAAAAATGGTCAATAATCGTCAAAAGTTGTCAAAATTTTGAAAAATAGTCAATAAATAATACGAGCCGCTTCCGAAAATCGATTTAAACACGTAATTCATAAAATCGATTTACTAAAAATCGATTAATATTACCATAAAAATCGATAACTAAAAATCGATTATTAGAAAATAAAAATCGATAATTTTTTAATATCCCTAGTCAGTAGATATTTTTAAGGTTAATCATGATGAATAGCGAAAATGACGATTATTCTAGTACTCCTATTATAACCTAAGATACTGTAAAAAACTGTTTTAATTATTAAAAGGGCGACTGTAGAAAAAATTATGTGTGTTTTTTGTGCGTAAAGTAAAATTGCCGCTTTCGAAAGATAGCCGCGCTCCGCACATTCTTTCCCAAGCGGCAATCTGTTACTTTACGCTCTAAATACACAAATAACTATTCCGTACTTCCGGGAATGAAGTAACAACTTCAGTCCATTTTGACAGGTACTGAAGTGTAACATTTAATCCCTCCGGGATTAAATATTGACGAAAGTCCCGGAAGAATAAAATTGCTAATAAATATTTTAAATATGTATTTTATTGAAAAAGAATGGCACCATTTCGGAAATGCCTCGTACTGTTGCTCATAAAGTTATTTCGATTTTGATGGTAACAATTCTTCAAATACTTCGCCCGCTTTTTTATCAATATCAAACACATTTTCACACATGATGACAGTCAGATAAATAAAGACGCTACGAACGCCCGTCGGACGCCAACTTGTTACAACGTTACTATGGTAACTTTTGTCAAGGTATTCTATTAGAATTCTTCGACTTTCTCATAAATATGGAATTTATTGTAAATTAACGGAATTTTGACGTACTTTTTTCCTATTTTATATACGTTACATTTCCGGAAGAAGGAAAAATATTGTATATACCTGGAGGCTGAAGTGGTATTCTTAATCCCTCAGGAAAATTATGGCCCTCCCTTCGGTCAGGCCATAAACTTTCCCTTCGGGATTAAAAGGACTACTTCAGCCTCGCGGTATATAAATATACTAATATCTCATTACATAAATGTCGCTCACTACAATGAGTGATATCTCTACTATGCATATTTTATATTTATACTAGTGCCCATTTCATTTCCCGCTTTAGCTCTCTTTATACTCATCCTTAATTAATTCATGCAGCTCAAAAAATCTGTATCTCTCCATTCTGCAATAGCTATATGATATTAGTGTTAAAAGTAAATTTTATTTTGTTCGTGAAATTGCTTCACTCGCTTCGCTCGTTTCGCAAACTTTTTCACTCACAAAATAAAATGTTACTTTTAACACAAATATCATACATAGTTTTTTGTACAACTCCTATTTTGATAATAAAATAAAAGTATTTCAAGAAAATCACATTTTGACGTCTATTGTCAGTTAATTATTTTTTTGACGTTTTAACAATAATTCTCATTTCCTTTATGTCTCTTTTAACACTAGAGTTAAAAATATTTTACTTTTAACACTAGTGTTAAAAGTATTTTACTTTTAATACGCTACGTTGTAAACTTCTTCTTTTAACACGTTTGACAGGCATTAAAAATGTCACTTTTAATGGCAGTTGTACAAAAAATTGTTTACAGATTTTTCATCACTTAGTTCTTCAAATAATGCAAATTCCCCTCCTTCTCTTTTGCATTATACAGGCTGTTTCACGACGTGCTTACACTATCTATACACTGCGTTCATTTGAAAAGGACCCACCCTTAATATGTCAAAAATGGGACATATTAGAAGGAAATGCCGAAACATGTCAACTTTTAACTTCAGGGGGGCACTTTTTGGCGCTAAAGTCATAAACGTCAGATTCACTCCCTCCCTACTGGAGACACCCCTTACATTTTTTCAAATAGCATTAGGTATCAAGTCACACCTCATTTAAAAGTTCTGGTAAATCTGTATTCAATCATTTTGTTTTGCCTTTGATTCCAGCCTTTCATTGTTATTTAATCGTTGTTTAAAAATGGCTCTTTTTCAACTTTTATTGCCTGAATGTTAACGGTGGTCACTCTGAACACATGATTAAATAGCAGTTTTTTCTTGTTAATAGTTGTCTTTTTACTATTTGTAAATTTTTTATTCTTTAAAGAGTCTTTCTATCATAACACAATACGGTGGCATACGAAAAATTGAAAGAGAGCCAGATTAAATAACAATCGAAGGCTGATATCAGAGGCAAAACAAACTGATTGAATAGAGATTTACCAGACCTTTTAAATGAGGTATGACTTGATACCTAATGCCCTTTGAAAAAATGTAAGGGGTGTCTCCAGTAGGGAGGGGAAGAATCTGACGTTTATGACATTAGCGCCAAAAAGTGTCCCCCTCAAGTTAAAAGTTGACGTGTTTCGGCATTTCTCTCTAATATGTCCCATTTTTGAAATACTAAGGGTGGGTCATTTTCAAATGAACACAGTGTATATTGGAGACTACTCACACGATTTCTATAAAAATTGGCTTCCGGTTATACCGAAAGTGAACGACAACAACATCTTGTCGGGTTGATTAGTAGGACCATCAAGGTAATTGGTAACATGTCCAAAAATTATTTTTTGTATACAGGGTTATGGAAAAAATGAAAAGTTCAAGATCAAAAATGTTAAATTTGTTTAAATGAAACAAACATATTTTTATTCTTTTACTTAATTCTAAGACCGAAAATAAGTGCAGTTTGTGTTCACTTCCCTATACCCAATCTTAAGCGTTTTTGATATATTAACATGTATTTAAAAACATTAATTATTTCAGCCTTATAATTGCGAAGGAGTAGGCCGTGTTATTTATTTTTTTATTTTAGCAGGCTGTGTATTTACCTGTCATAATTAAATAGTATGAACTGTCAGTCTCGACGGAATAGAGAATGAATATGTTGACAGTTATTTTTATGGGAATTAAAACCAATAACTACTTTGACATAATTAAATCAACTTTATTTTACTAGTTAAATGTGACTGGAAAATACAATAATTTTACTTATCTACAATTGTTAAATTTTAATAACTTTCTATCTATAGAATAAAAATACTTTTGGTAAACTTGATTATCGCTAATACAGTTTTTCTTTAATTTCAGGTACACCATCTTATATACCAGATCTGCCTTTGGCCTGTTACTTAAGTATTTTATTTTACGTTATTAATATTTTATTTACATTTTGATTGTTTTTATCATTTATACTCTTATCTATTTTATTTATATTGTTTTATTTTGTTTTAAATTATATCTTGCAAATTTTAATTAGCAAATAATTTATTAAATTAAATTTTAATATTTCCTGATATTGATAACTAAATGGCTTTGCTTAAATTTTATACAATTTGTTTTTAAATTATAAAAGTCGTCCTTACAAACCTTACTCCAAACTGCAGATAAATACATTGATCGTAAAAAAAATCCAGTCACCAAAAATTTGACACATTTTCAAAAGTGGTTTTCTCTTGAACTTCTCATTTGATTTTTATGATTTTTTTGGCGAACTGTAGGTCAATTCTTTTGTAGCAATACTGTGGTTGAAATTTTGATGTAGAGTTAAATTTGAAAATATACGAGGTGCAAAAAGTTTTTACCAGATTCAAGAGATTAAACGTGTGGTTCAAAATTTTTTTACTTCTTTATACCGTTGGCTTAAAAACCACTAATCTTCTTTAATAACGTGAATGAAAAAACAAAATGTTCATAATGCATGGTGTTACATTTTGGCACTAATTGGCAGCTCCTAGTGTAGTTGCTGCATCCTACAGGGTGTTTTAATTTCGGGTAAAAAACATCTTCACGTTCATATTTTCAAATGTAACTCTACATCAAAGTTTGAACCACAGTACTGCTACAAAAGAATTGAAAAACAATTCGCAAAAACATCTTTAAAATCAAATAAGTAGTTCAACCACTGTAAAATTTTTGGTTGCCGGATTTTTTTGATGGTTACTGTAGTTCAAGAAAAAAAAGTAATTTTTCCTCAGGCTATGTTACTTTCGGTAATAATTTCATTGCAATAATATTATATCAAGCATTACAATATTACTCGAATTATCTTCAACTCCTATAGTAATATAATATACTACACTAGATTCAAAAGTTTTGCATCACCCAATATCTCCAAAAGTAGTTTTTTCTTCGCCAAGAATGGACGGGATACTAATTAATTGATTAGTTTCAAGTAAAAAATACACTGAAATGAAAGTTACCCCGCCATAAATAAGAAAAACAGAATAAATAGTATCCTTACATTTATTGCCAGAAAAGTCGAAAAAATTATATATGAAAGCCTATAATCCCTTCCTAAATTGGAGGGAGGAGAAAAAAATAGTATATTACGTACCTACGCCAGTAAAGTAAGAAAGGTTTCAGATCGCATGTAATTGTCTGCCGAAGCGAAGCTGAGGTCGATAAACATGTGATTTGAGGCTTTCTTACTTACTGGCCGAGTAGGAATGGAAAACTATCGATGGTTTATCGATAACTATCGATATTTATGGTTATCGAAAATAATCGATAGTTTTCGGTACTTTCGATAGTTGAGATGTTTAGGTGAAGAAAATAAATATATTTTGAAAGCTGATATGGAATAAAAATGCTATTAAAAAATGGGACAGAGAAAGAGAGAGATGGGAGAGAGAAAGAAAGATGAGAGACAGGGAGAGAGATGGCAGAAACAGATATGGAAGAAAGAGAGAGAGAGAGAGAGAGATGGGAGAGCGTGAGAGAAGGAAGAGAAAGAGAGAAAGGCGGGGAGAAAGAGTGTATTGCGTGTGAGTACAATCATTATTTTACACTGTCAGTAATGTTCGCGACCATCGACCAACGCATTTTTTTCTAATTAGAAAGCTCCCCATTGCTCATAGAACATTTTAAAAGAAAAAAATTCACTTTTGGAAGAGAAAATTGCTATTAAAAGTACTAAAAATCCGCCATTTTTTTTCAATTACTGACAATTATTGACCATTTTTCAAATTTTTGACAGTTATTGACTATTTTTGAAAATTATTGCCGATTTTTTACAGTTTTTGACAATTATTGACCATTTTTGACCATATTTCAAAATTATTAACCATTTTTCAAAATTTTTGACAATTATTGACTATTTAAGGCAGTTTTTGACAATTATTGACCATTTTTGACCATTTTCCAAAATTATTGACCATTTCTGACAGTTTTTGACAATTATTAACAATTGAAGACAATTATTGACCATTTTTCAAAATGATCGACCGTTTTTGACAGTTTTTGACAATTATTGACCATTTTTGACAATTTTTCAGATTTTTTGACTATTTTTCAATATTATCGGCCCTTTTAAACAGTTTTTGACAATGTTTGACCATTTGTGACCATTTTTGACAATTATTGACCATTTTTCAAAATTTTGACAATGTTTGACCATTTTTCAAAATTTTAACAATTATTGATAGTTTTTGACAATTGTTATTGACCATATTTTTGACAATTTTTCAAAATTTTTGACAATAAATACATATATCTATGTATATCTTTAACATTTTGACAAAAATCGTACAATGATGTTACCGATTGTAAAACTAATAATAATAATCGATAGTAAAAATAGCACTATCGATAAATATCGATATTTGGGACTATCGATAGTTCTCCATTCCTATATGGCCGAGGTGTGTATATTATTTTTCTGTTCGACGGAGCTGGAAAGCGGCAACTTCGTTTAGCGCGGCGGCCCGAAAGTTGATGCTTTCCGGCCGGAGGACAGAAAAATTCATTTATATACAGGTAATTAATAGTGGTGGACAAAATATAGTATTCAACTCGCATATAATGGCTAATATTCACTCAGGTGTTTATGTCACACGCCTGCGGCTCGCGACATTAACGCACCTTCGTGAATAATAGCCATCATTATATACTTTTTGAATAATATACTATAAATCAGTAGAGTTAGGGTTTTGAGTACTTTTTAACAATTCAACGGCGTTTTAGTTTGTTGGCAGGGAACCAAGTAATAACAGCTATTGTGTGTGTATTTATTTATGAATTTTCAAAGAAAACAAGCTAAAAAAAATGTGCTATTTTGAATTTTGCTTGTAATATTTTTTAAATAAATTGTCTAATTTGTGTTCAAAACCAGTTACACCCATAGTTTTTTTGTTAATATCTCTAAACTGTTAATTTTTTTCTTGAAAACAAATCAATGATTCTTTATGTAAAACTAGTTCAAACAAAATTGTCCCCATATAATCTTACTTTTTCTCAAGTACAAAATATAGTTTTTTTCATTTCCTGAAAAATTTATATAAGTAGATATAACTGGTTTTGAACACGAACTCCTCAATTGTACCATGATACCTGCTCTTAGCGCACATAAAGTGCATACAAAGAACTTGTTTTCTACGAAGTTTCAATGCTATAACTTGAAAAACGACGATGATATGATTTTTTGAAAAAATGACGAGTTTCCCAGTTTTTCCGAATTTTCTTCGCTCCTAATTATCCGATCACTTCGCTGGAAAATGCGTTGTATTCGTATTTTTATTATCTACAATTCGTCTTTTGACACGATTACGATTACTTAATAAGCTAAATAAACTAATGTTTATAACAATTTCGTGAACACCATATTTGCTAGTCGAAAATATATCAGGTCTTTTACATGATGGCACAGTCCGTTTTCTACTAGGATTTTTGTCAAAAACTCACTATTTTGCTTGGCCCATAAGTGAGATTGACCGTGCCAGAATAATAGGTCTAATAAGAAGTGTTACCAATGATCGGCAAAACCGCTATATCGACTTGGCGATCCGGAGAAACCCGACCATGGCATTACCAGCACTCCAAAGAAATATGAGACATGCCTTCGGAATTCCAGTATCGGTTTCTACATTACGGAAACAAATACTTTCGACAGGATTGAGTTGTCGTCGACCAATGAGAGTACCCCGACTACTACCTGCGCACAGACTTCGCCGTCTACAATTCCTTGCTTTTTTCTGATGAGACAAGAATTTGTTTGGTATTTTATAGCTATCGAATACGTGCGTGGAGAAGGCCAACGAGAGCAGCCCAGCTCGCACATGCCCGCCCTGACCTGGAGGAAGTACTATGTTTTGCGCTGGGATTATGTCCAACGGCCGCACAGAATTAATCCATATTCAGGGAACAATGACTGGTGATAGATACCTCAGGGAGATTCTACATCCTTACGTGAGACTGTGGCGAGAAGCTGTTGGCGACACTATCGTTTTTATGGACGATAACGCCCGTCCTCATCGCACCATAGCTGTAAATCAGTATCTAGAAACCGAAGGCATTAATCGTTTGGACTGGCCCGCCTTATCGCCAGGCATGAATCCAATAGAACATGATTTCCAGGGCAGTGGCAGAAATCCACCCAGGAGTGTACAAGAGCATCATGCCACTCAGGAGAAATGGCGGAATATCCTGCAACAGCATATATATCAGAAATCTGGTTAACCGTCTCCTAGTCTGCATAGATTCTAGAGGTGGAAATACTCATTATTTAAGTCCTAATTTACTATTTTTCCAAAAAAGTCATTAATTTGTAAATTTAATTTTCTTCCAAAAATACTATATTTTTAAACAAGGTTATTATTGGATAATATAATTTTTACATAAAACTAATCAAATAATTAGTCCCTCTTGGTGGAGAAAAAATTACTTTTGGAGATATTGGGTGATGCAAAACTTTTGAATCGATGTGTATTTTCTCATTAATATTTAAAAAACATTGGTAGTTACTTTGTTCATTATATTTGATTATTTAATAAACTCTGGTGTAAAAATGTAGAAACGAACCGCGTCTTTCATATTATATAATATAAACAACGTTTTGGGCGTTAAAGGAAGATATCTTTAATTTTTCTCTCATTATATTCGATCTCTTGCAATCAATCCTATTCCTATCTGTTTCAAATCTTCTTTAAGACTGTCACATTATTTAAATTAAACACATGGTGACCCCCTGGAATAGACTATCGCGAAATAATCTTAGACTAACACCACAGTGGTGAAATCTAGCACTATAGTATACGGTATTCTGAACATGACATTTTCATTATTCAAATAGTTGTCCACCTACTTCTTATAGACCACCGATAAACTTTAAAGTTATTTAAGTAGAGCATCTAGTTATAACATGAAAGCGCCGCATAAAAAAAATTGTAGAATTTTAATTTCCCATTCAAGACAAATCAAGCGAAAAGAGGGTCAACTATATAACCATCGACTAGAATAATATTTTAAATTATATAACCTCAAGATTTACTGTACGGCATGACGCGATCGCTTAAACGCTGAGTCACTGATCAATTAGCTACATCGTTCTATACCAATAATCATTATGGTATGAACAAAAATTGCCTCAGGATATTTACCGATGATGGAATTACTTACAATAATGTGATCAACCGGATGAGAAGGCAAACAGTTTCATGGTGACTAGACTCATGTTTATTTTGCTTCCTAAATAGTGGTTTACATTTTTTTTCTTTAATAAAAAAGTGTTCACGAAAATTCATAAAATAAAGCTTCAATTTCTAACCAGAATGGAGCTAGTTTAACATAAAACTTTTACCTGGATTAATATTAGCTTGAAATTAACGGTAGGCGAACTGAGATTCAACAAACACATCCATTAGAAAAGCAGCTTCCTAAATTGCTTGAAACAAACATTAAAATCCAGATTCATAAACTGTTCTTCCACAAATTCAATTCTTGTTTTCTTATATTCCTTATGCTCTTGAGTTATTAGTTGCTCTTGACTTGACACTTCTGCTCTTATCTTGTTTTTTCTTCGTTAATCTTCAACGCGAATATTTGTGCCTCCTTCACTAGTCGATCAATAGGTTTTATCAGTTGTTGCTACAGTTTAGATTGAATCTTCTTATTATGCTTTCTAACATCAAATTAAATAATTGAGGCGATAAAGACTCTTCCTGCTGTACATCTCTGTTGTCTCTTAGGGTCATTTCCACCAAATCAATTAGTTTTTTAGGGATTCCCAATATTTATAATTCCTTTAGCATTTCTTTTCTATTAACTGTATAGAAAGCACTTCCAACATCTATAAGAACTGTGTGAATCTCTCTACTGTGCTCTCCTGCTTGTTGTAATATTTTTTGTTCTAGTGTATGAATTGCTTTTATGGTCGATTTTCTCCCAGTCTAAACCTATTTTGGTAGTCCACAAGAAATATTGCTAGCATACAGTTTCAGGCGCTTATTAATCAAGTTTGCAAGTATTTCATAAGTCACATTTAGTAATATAGACAGCTCTATAGTTTTGACAATTTTCCTAGTCTCCTTTCTTATATACGTGCATCCTCAGAAATATTTATTTGCAACCATGTTTGTGTAATCAGATAAAATATGTCTTCATGCAGCAGTAGCAGTAGTGTTTTTATAGTTCTGCCTCTATTTCGTCTTCTCCAGCTGTATTGTCATTTTTGAGTTTTCCTATTTCTTCTAGTATTTCGTCTTCTTCTGGGATTTTATTTGCCTCTTCTACTTCTTCCATTGGCTGATCTACTTCTTGTGCTCAGTCCTTTTCATTTGCCGATAATATTTAAAAGTTAGTTATCCATATATCTTTTATTATTTTGGGATCGTGCTCTTTTTCTTCTGTTCTTCATTTCTCTCATTTGTGAAATTAACCAGGTATATTTATACCTTCATACCTTTGATGAAGCTACTGTGTTAGCGAAACGCGTCACAGTTTCAAGTTGAACATCGGCTCAAATATAATGAAGATTTAAACAAATTACATTGTTTTATTTCATCGAGTTATGGATCTTCATCTATTTAATTAAGAGTTGTAATAAGCTTACAACTCAAGTTGTGTAATTTACTTTTTCTACGATTATTTTCATTTAATTAAACTATTATTTATAATAATTACTTGTAAAATTTTGGCAATTATTGATAACTATACCCTTATCCGTGTTTGGCCATTGTTCAATAATACGCGGTGAATGGTGGGATGACGTAAACAGTACGGTGTGTTCTTTTTGGACATTGGTATTTTCAGTGTATATAAAGGTCTGTAAATTACTTTCAATTGAATTTATAATTCTATTGTCTGTTGACGTCTTATTATTTATTGACTCATTGACATATCCTTCAGCTGTTGTTGAAGATTTCCATCTGCCATGTCGTTTAAGAGCCATTAAATCACCACCGGCATCAACCAAAAGAATGGCAGAAGTTCGTCTTAATCAGTGACCTGTGTACATTTTGGGATCTGGTAACTTTAAATATTCGGCTATTTGTTTAGGAACACCGTCTATTTTGTTTAATCCTACCACTTGTTTCGTACATTCACCTCTTTGATAGTTAAGGAAAAATTGATTTATTTGCGGATCGCTAATTTGTTGTCGAATCTCTATACTATATTGTTTGCAGATTTTAAAGTAATTTCCGGAAATTACGAAAGATCTGCATACTTTGGTTTTCGTATCAGGTATTTTAACCAATACCATTGTACTTAAATCGTCAATGTCACTAATTTTGAGATTTTTTATCTCTTGCTTCCTTCAAGCTCCACATATTCCAACAATTGCAATAACCTTAAAATAAAAGTATTATAAGTAGGTAGACATTTATGTTATACTTTTAAATAACATACCTTTATTAACAAGTACTGTACATCTGGTGCTTCATTTGAATTAATGTAAAATTTTTGTTTTTTTGTTTTCAAAACCTTCTGATTGCCTTTTTAAATAAGCTCGAAATTTCGGATAATTTTCCATATTAACATTATTTTGCAAAGTTATAACACTTCTTAACACGTTGAAGGACACTAGAATTACCCATCTTGACAGGACGTCGTTCGGAGACAGAATAATATATTCTGTAACAAGGTTAGAATGAAAATTCGATGCGAGTGGAAAGTTCCGAGCGCGAGCCGAAGGCGAGCGTGAGGAACCACGAGCATCACGAATTTTCATTCTAACCGAGTAGCAGACCATACTTTCTCCACGATCAAATATTTTAAGTGGAAATGAACAAAAGATCTTTTATATTACAGAACTCAATCACAATTATTATATTAGGTGTGACAGCAATGTGACAGCAATAATTTTGACACTTACTCAAGTTTTGCCACTACGATGACAATCAACTGCGTCAAGGCTAATGTTATTATTGCTAACCAGTGTGAGAATATTATTCTATCACTAGAGAGAGAATGTGAATAAATTTAATCTGCATGGGGGCAGAGGTGCTGCAGGATATTTCTTCAATCTCAAGAGAGAGAATTCCAGTATTCTGTAATCAAATTTGATTTCAGAATTGGCAAATTCTGTGATGATCGTGGAGAAATGTAATTGACTCTCTTGACAACGTTTGAAACTGTGTGTTTGCATAATCTATATACTGTCACAGAATGAACAACTTACAGAGAGGTACACTAACTAACGACAAGTAAATTCACTTGCGTCGGAACGTTTCTCTGGCGCCGTACTCCCCGTTATCGCCGCGCTACCCCTGTATTCAACACTTTCTCGATTTAAACTCACCAGAACTCAGCAGACGATAGGCGGGGTACGGAAATTTTCGGTAACCGCTGAATCGACGAAGTGAATTTACTTGTCGTTAGTTAGTGTACGGAGGTGTTACTGTTAAAGTTCCTAGACCCGCCACAACATATCGTTGTATTTTTATTCCGTCTTACGCAAACTGAAGCACAACGCGTTACGGCGCCCAATGTACCAGATGAATACTAATAGTTGAATGAGTACTGTCGAGGAGTAACACCTGTTGTGAATTTGTTTACGTAGATTTGGCGCGAAAAATGTAAGTAAATATTATATTACTATTTTATCTTATTACCGTTTTTTTGAGTATTAATTCTACTTTATTTACTAGTTTACATTGTTTACGAGTGTTTTCATTTCAGTTGGATAATGATGATACGATATATGATCCTTATGAGAAGGAACAGGGGCGGTTGCAGGCACTATTTGAGGAATTACCATCAGATGAAGAAGATCCATTTGATGATGCTGAAAGAGATTATGGTTTAGATCAAAACTACGAACCAGATTCCGAAGGAGTTGACGATACATGAAGTGAAATAGATGATGATGTCTAAAGTGATGAATATTCAGAAATATAGGAACAGATGACAAATATGTCTGGAGAAGTTGAGGTAAATTCAGATGTTGAGGACGATAATTAGGAAGAGACAGTAGCCACTGTTCCTGAATTTAATTTTGACGAAAGCGCCAACCGTCTAAAGATAGATATAGGTCCTGCCTCCACTCCACTGGAAGTCTTTCACCACTTACTTACTCCTGATATAATTGATTATATCGTTGAATGTACAAATAATTATGGAACTGCTTTAACAGACTTGTATAGGCCTAAAAGAAGACACAGGAGCCCTGTGACGGTTGATGAAATGCAAAAAATTTTTGGTTTGCGTTTGCTTCAGGGTCAAGTTTCTACAAAGAATATGCGTCGTTATTTTTCTTATGTTGATTTATTTTGCAGGTTGTAAGGGGTGCCCAGAGAAACCACCCTTGTGCCCTACCGGCATGTCAAGTGACTAATTTTTTTTATATAAAATCTTCAGTTGTGCTTTCTTTTCTAAATAAAATATTCACTTTTTGTGCTTTGTTTTATTTCTACCTCGAAAATTATTTATAATTTGTTAACGCCGATATGCGTCTTGTTTCTTTTACATGTATTCCCTTGCGTAGAAAATGACACAATGTCTTACGGCGTTGAACGTCTATAGGCGTTGCATGTCCTATTAAGCTAAAGCATCCCCTATCTTGTGACCACAGTACGCCTATAGGCGTCAAAAAAGAAGATATTTAAAGATCAGGAATAGTCCATTTCGACATGTATCCTTTCACTTACAATATGAAAACCAACTCTGGAACTGTACATTTATGTACATCAGCAAAATTGGTACTGTCCTTCAACGTGTTAACATTGAATATATTGCCCATAATGAGAATGGTTCAAATTTCTTAGCGACTTCTCCAAAATAAGCCATGAGTAGGTTTTCAGAAAATGAATTTACAATATTTGTTGTACGCCAATCCATAAATTGCAGATATAACTTTTCATATCTTCCTCTTGATTTTTCTGGTAATAGGTTTTCGGTATTGTTCGCAGCTAACTTCATAATATGGGGTGGTGTGCTACTAAATTCATCTTCACTATTCGATGAACTCATTTTATTTTTTTGTATTTAATTCACTATATTTACACTGACAGATTATCAATTTAAATCTGTCAAAATTACGTCTATTAATTCGTTTCCATGGTAGCTCGACCAAATGACTTAGGGGGCATCCATTAATTACGTGAGCTCAGAATAGGGGGGGCCCAATGAAATCTCACCAAATCTCATTTAAACCGTGAGGGGGGATAATCGAAAATCTCACAGAAAATATTACAGCTATTGAAAAAAAATTATTTTCAGTGTTCATTTTGCCCGCTAAAATAAATCATGGCTATTAATATCATTTAGTACTAGAGTATTTATTTAATTTAAATAAATTAAGTATAGAATACTTGAACAATTTATTATTTTCCCGAATAATGAAAATAAATCAAGTTTAAAATATTTTTAGCGTCAATCTCACGTAAGGGGAGGGGGGTCCAGGCAAATCTCACTAAATCTCACCTAAGGAGGGGAGGAGTCTGAACTGACCGAAAAAGAGCTCACGTAATTAATGGATGCCCCCTTACAAGGCTTATGATATACTACACATTTTTATAGAACTGAAGCGTAATTTTTTTTATTACTTGCTAAGCATTACGTGTCAGTAACTGTTATGATATATTTACTTAGCATCCAAATAGTACCTAATATGCCATTTACTAGTAAGAGAGTAGAAAAAGTGATTTTACCATCCTTCTTTTTGGGCACATTAGATCTTTTAGGTTAGCTCAGTAAACGTCACCCCAGTATACATACATACATCCTTATTTTTACGCTTATAGAATGATTGGACTCGAAATTGAAATACCTATTAGTATGTCTTAATTTTCGATAAACCCTTGTTTCATACCCTGTACCTGTACCCCATTAAAAACAAACTATAAATAATGATATACCTCAAGGAACGTGAAGAAGATATGAATTCAAATAGATTGGACGATTTTTGACATTGAATGCTAATTTTGATTACACCCCGTATATGTTTTAATCTGCTGTTACAGGTGTGTTGATTTTATGATCATAAATATGTCAAATTAATAGGTATGTACGTGTCGGCAATATCAAAAGAGATGCTTCCTTTTATAATTTTAATCCAAAAAAATGACAACATTCCTAAATGATAATGCTATCCATAATGATTCACTTGTGAATAATGGATATCATCACTGGTCTTTATTAAAACACCACAGTTTCAAAGAATTTCATTAAAATAAACAGACAGGAGAGTGAAAATGAGATTTCTTGTACACCTTCAGATAAACGGGAAGAAAGCGTAAAGAATTGCCAGTTTAAATTTATTACCGGAAATATCTAGAAAACTTTGTATAACTGAACATGCGTTTATTCAACGGATAATACAATTCATCTGTCATCTTACCCTTTTTCTACGATTTTAATTGGCTGATATAGAGTAGTGAGAGGGTATCAATCTGATGATAGTTCTATGACCGCATGCTACTACGTCATTGTTTATTATTATGGCCCACTAACGAAAAAAATGAGTACTGTCACTTTTGATATTCAAAATATTGCTGCGTAAAATTCACCGAGAACCATCTGATGGCATTCATTATATTTTCTCCCTAAATATAACTCTTGCTACGATTCATTTATCGAAGGTACTACTCGTTAGCAGTGTGGCCAGATGTTCAACCATCTTAAGCGCCAACTCGACCAACAAATGTCGCCAAAAATCGCAACATGTTCCAACGTTGCCATGTCGCCCAAAAATCGCCAAATTACATGAACATAACATGGAGCTTATACAAAAATAACTTTATCTACGACCACCATTAAAATGAAGCATTTACAAACTCATATAAATACGTGAATTTACATTTTATACATACGTCTGAAGCGTGCGAAAATGAACAATGCTTTTTAAATGGGATAATCATTACCACACTCTTTTTGATGTGAAACATAAAAATTGCCAAAAATGGTTAAAATTTTTGAAAAATTGTCAAAAATGGTCAATCATTGTCAAAGACGGTCAATAATTGTCAAAACCAATCAAAAATCGTCAAAAATTATCAAAAACTGACAAAAATTATCAAAAATTGTTTAAATTTTGAAAAATGGTCAAAAATTGTTAAATATCTAAAAAAATGGTCAATGATTGTCAAAATTTTTGAAAAATTGTCAAAAATGGTCAATAATTGTCAGAAACTGTCAAAAATGGTAAAAAATTGTTGAATATTTTGAAAAATGTACAATAATTGTCAAAATTTTTGAAAAATTGTCAAATATGGTCAATAATTGTCAGAACCTGTCAAAAATTGTCAAAAATGGTCAATAATTGTTAAAATTTGGAAAAATGGTCTAAAATGGTCATAATTTTTGAAAAATTGTCAAAACTGTCAAAATTGGTCAATAATTGTCAAAAACGGTCAATAATTGTTAAAATTTGAAAAAATGGTCAAAAATTTGAAAAAATTTGAAAAAATGGTCAATAATTATAAAAATTTTGAAAAATGGTCAAAAATTGTCAATAATTGTCAGAACCTGTCAAAAATGGTAAAAAATTGTTGAATGTTTTGAAAAATGTACAATAATTGTCAAAATTTTTAAAAAATGGTCAATAATTGTCAAAACTGTCAAAATTGGTCAATAATTGTCAAACATGGTCAATAATTGTCAAACATGGTCAATAATTATAAAAATTTTGAAAAATGGTCAAAAACCGACAAAAATTGTTAAATATTTTAAAAAATGGTCAATAACTGTTAAAATTTTGAAAAAATGGTCAATAATTATAAAAAACTGTCAAAATGGTCAATAATTGTTTAAAATTGTCAAAAATTTTGAAAAATGGTCAAAATTTTTGAAAAATTGCCAAAATTTTTGAAATTTCAAGAGGAGTGCAATCAGATTCTTCTTCCATGTTTATTTAGCTTAACAATCAGTGTTTTATCAATCAAAATTTGAAAAATATTTTTAATGTGGTCGTAGTTAAAACATTGTATGATACTCATGCTTGAAATACTTTTGCACTTTTGCACTCGCTATACGCTCGTGCTTTCATTTTCGCAACTCGTGCTCAAAAGTATCTCTTCACACACTTGTATCATAAATAACTATTATTGATCTACTCAAAAATATCACCACAAAGCTCTATGACGAAATATGACTTCCTGCTCCCTTTCTTTTTTATGGCACTTATTATATCTGCTCCACTTTCCCATTTTTTGTTAATTAGGAATGCAACAATATTGTATCTTCATAAACAATATAAACTGTTTATTTTCTTCGTATATTTCCGTTAGTATTTCAATAATTTGTCAAAACTGTCACGTCATTTGTCATTGCTCTGTGAACGTCATCGTTAACTGTCCGACAAAATTTTTCATAAACCAAATTGCTTGCCATTTTTCTTGAATGAAAAAGTAGTAAAAAGAATAAAACATCGCCCAAAAATCGATTCGCGATTTTCCTTAAAATGTTGTTGCAAAAAATTGTTCAATCTTCATCGGCTCTAACTCGGCCTATCATCGATAATAATCGTAACACTAGTTATATAACCCCCGAGAATAAATAGAGAAACTAAGTTAGCACACTGTGTTACTTCAAACATTACTATTGATATTAATTAATAAAATTTTTAATGTTTTTTTTGAATTACTAAGACAGAAATGCAATATTTTGTTTCTTATTCATAAATAAACGTTTATAGTAGTTTTAGTCATTATAATGGCTATTATTCACGCCACGTAAACTGATCCAAGAAGATCGACATTATCGTGAAATTGTAGCGTCATTTCAAAGAGCACATTTAAAAAAATTTTACATGAAGAATTATCTGTAAATAAATTAGTTTCTCGTTGGATACCGCATCTATTGACGGAAGAACAAAAATTGGTGTCAAAAATCTCTAAACCGGTTTAACGCAGGATACTCAAAAAATATATTGTCAGTGGTAATGAATCCTCGATTTAGTCATTTGTCTCAAAAGCGGGTCATGTATACAATTGAGTTTTTAAAGCAAGAAAATATCGAATTGTTGGACCATCCTCCCATACAATCCCGATTTAAATTCTAACCACTTTCATCAAAATAGTGAGTTTTTGACAAAAATCCTGGTAGAAAACGGACTGTGCCATCATGTAAAAGACATAACGTGGTATGAACCTGATATATTTTCGACTCGCAAATTGTACTCACGAAATTGTTATAAACATTCAAAATGAAAAAAACGTCCTTTTTTTAGTTTTTAGTTAATAACGCGAAAGCTTATTAAGTAATCGTAACGGTGTCCGAAGACGAATTGTAGATAATAAAATTACAAATACAACTCGTTTTTCAGCGAAGTCATTGGATAATTAGGAGCGGAGAAAATTCGGAAAAACTGGAAAATTCGTCATTTTTTTAAAATTCATATCTTCGTCTTTTTTCAAGTTATAGCGTTGAAACTTCGTAGAAAACAAGTTCTTTGTATGTACTTTAGGTGCGCGAAGAGCAGGTACCATGGGACAATTACGATTGTTGTTGAAATTTTTCAATGCAATATTTTGCAGTAGGTCTGGATGCGTTATAGATTGTCCGATTTCGAATTTGAAAACGGTGTTGAAAAATACAGATATGGAGCAACAAAGCGTTTTTTTCGATTTGTGATCAAATGGTGTGAAGGACAAAAACTCTCGGGAATAGGGCCGAAAATGACTGAGCGAGCAAAAGTACTGACGGCGAGGGGGAAGCGGAGATCGAATAGATGCATACTATTAGCATTGATTAAAAAAATAACATTTTTTAATCAATGCTATTAGATATACAACCGCATTGGCGCCCAGCGTTACCATTTATTTTCGGCGGTGGTCTCCGACGTTTTTGGCCAATTTTTCATCATTTTATTACAAATCGAAAATATACGTTTTGTTGCTCTATATCTGTACTTTTCATAACCGTTTTCGAAATCAAAATCGGACTATCTATAACGCATTCAGACCTACTGCAAAATATTGTATTAAAAAATTGCAATTGCAACGAAAATAATTGTGCTCTTCGCGCACATAATGTGCATACAAAGGACTTGTTTTATACGAAGTTTCAACGCTAACTTGGAAATCGACGAAGATATGAATTTTTGAAAAAATTACGAATTTTCCAGTTTTTCCGAAATTTCCTAATTATCCAATCACTTAGCTGAAAAATGCGTTGTAATCGAATTTTTATTATCTACAATTTATCTTTTGATACCATTACGGTTACTTAATAATCTTTCGTGTTATTAATCGTTTTAAATGTTTATAACAATTTGAACATTTGCGAGTCGAAAATATATCAGATTCATACTACGCAATGTATTTTACATGATTTTCTATAGTAATCTTGTCATAAAAATTTACCTTTTGCTTGACCTAGCCTGCAAAAACTTTTTTGAATGTACCAACAAGTGAGTGGAATAACTGCTTCCAGAATTGGTTTCAAAGGATGCAAAAATGCACTTCTCTTCGTGGAGAATACTTTGAACTTCTAGCTCTATATGCAAAATATAAAAGACAACCCTCGTACAATAAAGGAATTGATAAATTACATCCATCTGGTGCCTCTGAGTAAAGATATTTCATTAAACTAATTGTACAAAATACGACAAGAATATAACAAAAACAACTTACTGTATTCTTTACACTTTTGTTTACATTCTTCTGCTGTCTTTTGTCGCTCTGCAATTTCCTTAGACGAAAACTTGGTCCATGATTTTTTCTTTTCTTTTTTAAATTTGTTTTTTTTAATGGGACATATATCCGTTGAAGGTGTATCTTTTACAACTTTGTGCTTAGGAATGGTACTAGTAGTCCTTGCAAGACCTCTGCTATAAAATTCTAAGGTTTTCCTTATTATTACATCCAAAACAGATTTATTAGTTGAACTCATACGTTTTTCTTGAACAGCCGGCGTTTCTGATTTTGAAAAAATTGCGCTCGTTGTAATAGAATTGTGCAAGCTATATTCTACATCGTGTTGTTGTGGTTTAATTAAAGTATATCTTAGAATGTTATTAGATAATTTTGAGGCTCCTACGCTAGCCATATTTTCAAAAGTTCACTATTTTTTTGCTGGATGAGATTACACATTGATGGATATGTCGAAAATCACAAAACAGACAAATCTATAGAAGTGAAAGTTTATTCGCGGAAATTTTTCCGATAGTGGGCGCTGCAGTATATGTCAAAGCTGTCAGTGGAATGGGGAAACCAATAAACACATCCATTTCTGTTTGTTTCTGTCCATTTGATTCAATTTCGAATTTTGAGCGATAAAGGTGTTTTGTGAACGATGGTGTTGGTTAAAATTCGTTTGGTGGACATTTTTAATTACATTGGCGACAGAAATCGGCAGATGGTGGAAGGCAAACAGGTATTCAAAGCATTAAATAACACTCAACATCAAAATATTCTATTGAAATGACTGAAAGTTAACTTTATGATCTGTTTCTAAGAAGTGCCTGCTACACACTGACATGTATTTGGAAATAGGTTTCCCAATTTTTAAAATGTTTTGCAATACTTTGCATAATTTCGGATCTGTTGGGAATCTATGTATTTACACATTTGCATCTTTATATTGATAACATTGCGGCACAGAGCAATATACCTCTTGCACTTGCTGGTCATTATTAGAGTCTAATACTTTGCTCACTATACACGTACTCTAATGGCGATTTGGTTTGTTTTTCCCATTCCAAGGTTATAAAATTTTGACAGTAGGTGTCGCACCCTTAGTTCGCTTTCGCGAATAGAATGACCTTGAATAAGAAAATTAGGTTTCACACCCATCCACCTGAAGCGCTGTTCCTTGTTATTAAACTAAGATGATCGATTTTAATTTAAGTTGGCATTTCTGCTGCCTAGTGATTGGTCAGATTGCCGCTCGTTTCACACAGCTCTTTTGATACAAATGACAATGACATTGTGAGTTTTGGTGTTTATTTATATAAAAATATTCATTAGTTCAATCGGTTCAATATTTATTACCACTTTTTGGCGTTTGTTGTTTACTGTTTTATTTTAACAAAGTAGTATATTCCAACCAAGTTAGTTGCTATTTTTTAATATTTATTCAGTTTGATAAACAAAATTTATAGTTTATTTGGTTTTTCTTGTTAAGTAATATGTTTTTAAGTAAAATCTAATTTTTGTAAATATTTTTACATCAAGTTTCACATACATTACATTACAAGTATGGTAATTTGCGATATGAAAACTTCTGTTTACTTTTAGTTTATGCTAATAATAATTTAAACATACAATTGCATTTTCTACATACTTATTTTATTTGCCCTCAAATTATTGACAAATTTTACAGAAATTACTTATTATAACCATACATTCTGTCATAATAATGTGACATTTGGTTGCTACGTTCCCCAAGACCTGTGGCCAATGATGATTCAATTTTTAGATATGGCTTGATCTCCCATTGGCCACGACAACTGCGAGCAGTACTATATATTTCACGTAATTATCAAGTAGTTCAAATAGACTGTACACGGCCCTTTCGGAACACACTCTCAATCCAGTAACTTTTAGTGGTGTGATTGAGGTTTCTTAAAATACTCCCCTAGTTTAGAAACATGGTATAGTTGCAATGGAGTTGTCGAAATAGGCCTGACAGCTAAGGCATTTAACGCGAAAAGAAGAAAAGTTGTTAAAATAGAGGAGTTCAGTTTAAGGTCAGTGTGACCAACAAAAAGTGGTTTTTATGACAAGAATTACAGTTAATGTCTACCATTCAAAACATAAGATTTTTGCAGGTTTTTTATCATTACGAACATCCATATTGCTTTATTAAAACAATGAATACACCCCCGAAGCGTAAATCTTAAAATTTAAAATGACGTTTTAGCTGAATTCTCAATGCATCGGTGGCCAGTAATTCTAGGAACTTTCGGCAAATTACTAATTCTCTTCTGTCATTATGTCACTAGTTATGTTAAAACAACTTACTTAGAAACTCGTTTTTCCGAATTTTTCCGGAAAAATTAAATGCACTAGGGATATTACCCCCGATTATTTGCTTAAGACTGTTTGCTGTTTGCTAAGATAAAATCTTGTGCTTTTTGTACTTAGATATTCGACCAGAAAAAAATTATTTGATTCATTTTAATGTTTATTCTTTTTCTTTTTTTGGTTATTAGTAGGTATGTTATTGTATTAAGTTTTTTAGATTATACAATGTGTTCATTTGAAAAGGATCCACCCTTAATATTTGGGGTGGCTCTGCTAACTTAATATTAAGTTAGCAGTGCCACTCACAAATAAACATCAGATATCATCACAATTGATATGAATAATTGTCGAGTAATTATCGAAGTCCATCTGACGTAAAAAAACGCAAAAATCTAATCCTCATAGCATATACCTTTTTTGGTAAAAATTTATTATTTTTTACGCACCGAATGTTGATTTATCATTATTTTTCGGTTCGGAAATCCATCTAATTATTTTTATGGTTACATTTTACATCAGTTTTCTTGTAAATACCATAAAATCTTATTTTTTTTTACATTTTAAGTATTTTTAAACACCCTTTGACGACAAAATGTATGTATGATATTTCTATCATTCAGCTTTGAAACATAGTTTTTTTGCTTCTGGAAAAAGGAAGTTGCTTGAAAAAACTTTATTTTCGTCAATAATGATATGGAAAACACGTAAAATGTCATTATACTTATCCGCTGTTGCCAAAAATTCGAAATTTCTCGAAAAACCAGGAAATTCCAAGAAAAAGGTATATATATGCTACGGTATCCGCCAAAATAAACAGTACCGAAACAGATAGTGCTGTGGAGTTGTTTATGTAATATGGATTTGTCATATTTGACCTAATTTTCATTAGTTGATATATTAATAGTACGCTGCAGTTAAATTTGATTTAAAAATGGTTCTAACAACGGAAGAAAAAGTGTTTTTGGTAGAGCTATATTTTCGTTCATACGTAAAATAGAATAATTTCTCGGGGAACAGACTTCTAATATCCTTTTCATTCACCTGATCTGACGCCACCTGACGCATACATTTGGGGCATAATGAAGGACAAAATATTTCACTCGGAAAATCCGCCGGCGAATATTGCCGAACTACGGGAAAAAATACAAAATATTTTTCGGCAGTTACATCAACCACTTTTTATAAATATGTTTTTTGACTTACAAAATCGATATGAAGCTTGTTTGCGTCGAAATGGTGAACATTTTGAACACTTACATTACAGAAATTAAAAATTAATTTTTATTTTTATTTTCGGTACTGTTTATTTTGGCGGATACTGTATAAGGAATGGATTTTTTGCTTTTTTTACGTCAGATGGACTTCGACAATTACTTGACAATTATTCGTAACAATTTTGATGCTTTTTGATATTTATTTATGGGTGGCACTGCTAACTTAATATTAAGTTAGCAGAGCCACCCCATATAAAAAAAAACTAAGAGCGCGACAAATTTTTTACGTTCACGACAAATTCTCGACAATTATTGGAATAGGTTAAATCGATTTGTTTGCAAGTGGCTCTGCTAACTTTATAGGGGTCTTGTTACGTAATATACTATTACAAGAACTACCAAATCACATAAATTATAGAAATAACAACCTTAAATATAGTTTGACGCATAGATGAACGTGGCAGTGTCTACAGCTTCGATTACCGTTTTTATAAGGAACTGTTTACAAGTGGGGTATACTCAAGTGACTCCACTTCGGGATCTAAGGGTTAAATAAAGTTTGATTTGCTTAGATTGCATCTGCTACCGACAGGACGAGATGTAGTCAGTCAAAAGTTCTTCAAACATTTGTTGTGCATAAGCGATCGGTTTAAAAATACCCACACACTAACCCACAGATGATCTCCAAAAATAAATAAGTTCTAGATGTGTGTCACAATAAGGCACGATCTTATATTCTTTGATGTCGTCTAAACCAGAATTGCAAATCATTCTAGCGGTGTTTCGAGTTGGATGACTAATTTGAGAAGACTAGACATGACAGGCTAAATCACAGAAAATAATTGATTGAATGGTGCATGGTTTCAGAAATTATATACAAATAAAATAAAAAGAAAGCTTTATAGAGTGGATATATACCTAATTCTTAACATTATTGAATATTTTTCCAAATTTGTCTGCCTTAAAATTAAGAATGTTCTACTTATATCTGCAGATTGAAACACCCTTTTGGATGACAGGAACCCATTTGCGGTATCAGTACCAATGTAATATTGGAAGAAATAGACAACGTCGAAAAAAGAGAGGATCTAACCAATGGAACCATCTGGTAAGACTAAGACAATCCGCGATATTCCTAGGAAACTTCAACCAGGTGAGAACAAATTAATGCGATAGCAAGAGTAAGTCTACACTAAAAGTTTTGGCAGGTGTTCTAGCAGGACGCTGCCGCCTGAATGTGCATCCCAAAAAACTCAAAACTAGTGGAGCAAGAAGTATGTAGATTCTGTGGAATGGAAGAAGAAACCTCTTTTCGCATACTTACGGAATGCATAGCAATACAGAATCCTATGGCAAAACACCTAAGACATTGTAGGATAGCAGATGGACACTTCTGGGACTTTCCTCAGTAACTAAGTAGAAAAAATTTTACCCCAAAATACATACATTTATCTGTAGAAGATTTTTGCGATCGCACACAGGTACCGCACTGGACCTTTAATGTAACTGTACAATACACGAATAACTTAAATTTTTCAGGAATATCAAATACGAAAAAGTAAGAGCTTGAGCTTTACAGGAATATCAGCTTGTTTATTGTGTATTTACATCTCAATCCGACATCTTAAGAATCATTTTCAGTATATAAAGGTGATCTATGATTGGCGTTTCCGCGTCAAGTGAATCAGGGTATATTTAATAATTTTTCTTTATATGCGGCCGATAGTACGTAGTTTCTGCTTCGATCGTGAGGCAGAAAGTATAACATTTATGCATTGGTAGGGGCGCGCTTGAGAATTGAGATTCCTGCCTTTGTAGTGTATCTGCACTATTTAATTAACTGTCCGATTACTAAGAACTTCTGTAAACTGTCTGTGAACTAACTCTTTACTGTCCGTTTCACTAATTCTCTCGAACTAACTGTTTCAATAATTATTCACGCACTCAAAAACCCGCGTATATATAGTCCTTCTCAAACAAAGCGAATGTTCTCGAAAGGTGAGCGCAGCCACCAAAATTTACAGTCGAGGGACAGGACCGGCTTTGAGTTGGTGATCTCGCAACAGTAACATACTATTGAACACTACTATTTCGGAACACGCTCTTTAGTAACTAATCTAGTAAGTTTTAGTAGTGTGAGTAAAGCTTTTGAAATTACTACTCCTGGTTTTTAAATTGACTATTATAGCATTGAAAAAAATATTGTATGTTTACCAATAAACTAATTATATTTAAATTATAAACTTTGCACTTTTCACCAAATCGACTGATATCAACGATTCGTGCTTCAGTTAAAACAATTACTTTTTTTTTGCCAAGGTAATTGTTTATCTTGAAATGTCATTGCCAGTTGCCAGTATGAGTAAACGTTTTGTGTTCTTTTTTGTGGTCGATAGAAATGAATTAATGTGTATCGGCCGGTAGTTAAAACCTTGAAAGCCTTGAATATAAATGGAAAGTGATATAATTCTTTGTTTGAACAACCAATGACTAATACATACTTTGATGTATGAACAAGTTTCCAAAATGAGCTATTACCTGTATTTTTAATTACGGATAAGATTCAGTTGAAAACATTTTTTTAAAACAATCTTTTGTATGTTTTGAGCTGCATCAGCGGCGGGCACACTCCAAGGGATACTATAAGCAGCCATAAGCGTACATCTTATAAACTGCTTCACGAAAGTTAAGAAAATTCATAAATTACGATTTTTGCTTATATATAAGTGTTTATATGTTATAAATTGAATGTTTTTTCTTTTATGTAATCGTTTGTTTGCCATTTTGCGAAATACGTTTTCACTTAAACAACAAAAACAATTTTAAGTTGTGTTCCTTTTTAATTCTATCAAAAATTAAAGTACATACATATAATATCCATTACAGCAAAACAACGCCTCTGCATACTTTCAATAAGGTCGTTGAAGTAGCCTTTATCAACTTATTTCCAAAGTTGGAGTAAAGGCTGTCTAAGTTCTAGGAGGGTCTGTGGGGGTGGTTCATGGGAATTTAAGGCTATTTTTAGCTGGTCCCAAGCAGGCTCGATGGGATTGAGGTCGTGAGGAGGCATGAAAGTCTTTGACTACTTTTGTACGATGCAGTCGAGCATTGTCGTCTAAAAAGAGGAAAGTTGGGCCAATGGCAGCATAAAAAAATTTATAACATTGTTAATAACTTGTTGTGTAAATCTGCGCAGTCATGTTACCGTCAAGCACTTTTTTTTTTTTTTTTTTTTCGGGCCGAGATGGGAAACTCATGTTCGAATGGGTCCAGGACCCAAACAGTGTTGGACTCATCCCCAAGGAGATGCCTACCAACCAAACCCACCTCAAACCCGCCTCGGAATCACTACCCTAGCATACTTCGAGACAGGCGGCGGTCCCTCGCACACTCTCCGCTCACACTGTCATCTTCTCCCTCCTATCACTCCTGCCTCTCATGCCATATCGAGTCCTTCTCTCCCCCTTACCATGCTCTCTACTACTCCACTCACCTCCATCCATTCCTCCTCCCCCCTCAACATTATCTCCACCATGTTTTCCCAGTACACCGCCTCCCCTAGTTTCCTCTCCAACTTCTTCAGCACTTCCTCGTTCCTCCAGCATCTAAACACATGCCCCACATCATCCTCCACTTCACACCTCTCGCACACACCAGTCTCTCGTTTCCCAATCTTGTGGGAACTCCTCCTCCCTCAGCACCCTGTTGAATAGTTCCCAGAAGTACTCCCTATTGTCATCCAACAGCCTCTTCACCATATCACCCCTCAGGCCATCTATCCCTGGGGCTTTTCTCACTTTAATATTTCTCCCCCAATCTTCTACCTCCCACTTCTCTACCGGCCTTATCCCCCTCATTTTCACTACCCCCCTTGTATCTTGGATTTCCTGAATTCTGCCACCCACTCCTCCTTCTCCCCCTTTGAACAATTTCTCTATAATCTCCTTCTCCCAATCCTCCTCTAGAACCTCGTTTCTATTTCCACCCATCCTCTTCACCGCTATCTCATACGCCTTTCCCCATGGATTGTTTTCCAATTCCCCCAGTAACTCTTCGCACTTCCCTCTTTTTTCCCTCTCCACTCTACGCTCCAGTTCCTTCTTCTTCTCTTTATATCTCCCTCTTCCCTCTATCCTTCCTCTTCCTCTCAGCATCCGTCTTCGTTCTTTCTTACACTCCCTCCACAGCTCCTCTATTTCCTCATTCCACCAGTAATTGGCCCTCCGCTCACGCCTATTACCCCTCTTTCCCTCTCTTTTGCAGCCCTGTTTCACATTGTACAATTCATCTGCATCATGTCCAAGTCCCCTTCCTATCTCTTCTCTTACTTTCTTCCTCATTCTCTCTGCCTCGGCTTTCGTCCACTTCCATTCCCACTCTTCCACTAAATCCTTTCTCTCTTTCCTTATATCCGTCTCCACATACCTATGTAAGCTCAAGCTTTCCTCATCCTCCAGCACCCCCCAACTAAACACTCTTTCCCACAGCCATTCATCACATGCTGTTATATCAATGAATGATGAACCCCCGTCACCCCTCACGAAGGTGGGCAGTAGTCCATCATTCAGCACCACCAACCCGTTGGATGTTAACACTTCCTCAAGGATCTTCCCTCTCCTGTCCGTTTTCTTCCCCCCCCCCCCCCCCCCCATTACCGTCAAGCACTAACAATTCTTTGCGCCCATTAAATCAAATGCCTCCCCAAACAGGAACTGTACCACCTCTGAACAGATGAACTTCCTGCACTGATCTTCGATTTCTGAGCACTAGAGGAAGAGTCCAACTCATATGTGAATAATACGGACCTCCAGCATTCCAATTTGTGTTAATGGAACTCTTCTCCAAAGTCGTCATGAACGTAAGTTAACCTCGTGTAATATTCGACGTACTGTTCCAATTGAAACCGAAATACCAGGGGTGGCGGGGATGGTAACCCTTGGTTGTCTACTTCTAGGTCTTTCTCTCACGTTTCCAGTTGTTCGATATCTACGGAAAAGCCTCGAAATGAAATTTCCACTGACTTGGAAAACGTACGCAACTTCTCTCTGAAGACGATCCGCCTCAATCATACCAATAGCACTACTAGCCTCATCCGCAACAAGTTTCCGTCTAGGCATTATTCAAAAGAAAATTCTACACTGATGTGAAATTCTTGAAAATACAAAAGAAAAAAACTTGCCCTAAACTTGAAAACTTATCAACTTGGAAACAAAAAAACAGTCATATAACCAAGTATATATAATATATATATATATAATATATATATATAATATATATATAATATATTATAGACAAAACCTTGGTGAATAAAAAATAATTTTCAACATAAATCCAATATTTGTGAACTTCCCCAACTTTTGTGGAGCAGTTTATTATAAAAATAAATATTTGTTTGTTTGTTCATATTTTATGCGCTGCCGTACTGTTCATCAGATTGCGATAAAACTTTGCAAACTTATTGCTTGCACCTGCTGTAAGGGTATAGGATCGTTTTTATCCCAGTGGCGTTCCATATCTGAGGGGTACAAATAATAATATAATTTTTTTCTATTATTTTTGGGAAATTGAACGACACTCTAAAGTGAAACTTTTATTTATCTACAGCCGGCCGAGGAGTAGGGGTAAAGTTGAAGGCGCAAGGCCACCGTATATAGACAATGAATACTAGCAAAGAATACACCACTTAACAAGAAGCGAAGCTCCCGATCATTTTTTGTATGCGCATGTCTGAAAATCGCCATTTTTATAATAAGATACTTGTCATATTCCACTTTGTCGGACCAATTATATCGCCGATATTTAAAAATTTGATCATTTTCTCAGTGTATTTACTAAGTTATCTGTCAACGACGGTCTCTCAAGGTCATAAATTTTGGTTACCAAAACATCAAAGAAAATGCGTCGGGCTTCGCTTCTTGTTAGCTGGTGTATTCTTTGATAGTAGGATCACTCGTCGTTGGCAATTTCATGTAGTGCTGATAAAGACTTGCTGAAAAACGGTCGTTAAAACACACGTGTATCGTATATACAGGGGTTGCGCGAATCACTACCTTCATAGCTTGTTGATTTATAGATGGAGTATTTGGTAGGGGGCTGATAAAAATGTACGTTGTTATAAAACTATTTTAAAAAAACGATGTTGTTTTGCTATGTACCGTACGTTCAAGTATTTAATTGGGAACATCAAATTAAAAGAAATAGACTAGAATTATTGATTAGAACTTTACTATATATTTGTAATTCTTCAAAAATGTACTAATATTATATAAAAACCATTGTGTGGTTTTATGAAACTTCGATGCAAGTGAAACTTTTTTTCGGATCGTAGGCAATTAACTGGAAATTTTCAGAAAATTATTCGCGTTTTTAATCCCAACTTAATAATTGGAAAATGGGAATGATAATGGGAAATCAATAGTAGACAAGAGATGAATCTGCTCCACTTACTGAATACTTGAGAGAAGTATTTAATCTTGAATGAAAAATAATAAAAATATGCCAACCACGAGCTATGGTACTACGATCGATGCGGCTTTTTCTAGATACATTGAAAAAATAAGATGTAGGTCATTGTTTATTTATTTTAGTTAGGTACCATAAAATATTAGTTACATTTGTACACTGTGAGACTCATGGCGAAGATGAAGTTATTGATAAAATAATTGAAGTTCAAAATTATTCAATGCTTTAAATAAATATTGTTCCCAGTTTTTAGCATGCTTCTATCATCTGAATGATTGTATTTATTATGTATTCCGAATTTTAATACGCAGATTGAAATTAAAATGTTTCGTTGGATATCTTGTCTACTATTGATTTAAATCCTGTGATGAATACAGATTGCTATTTGTATTACCCTGTATAAACACTTTATATTTAATTTAACAATTGCTTATCAGTTTTGGAATGGTTTTTGGTAAACAAAAAGTGGTTCTTTTACTGTGTGTTCTATTATACGTGTCTTTATTTTTAACAGTAGTTAATAAATCTCCGAAATGAGAAGTATAGTAATTATTTAATTCCTAGAATATTAATTTTATGCGATATATACCCATCATATTATGGTCAATATATTACAAATCCGAGTTTCACTTCGCATCGTGGCTTAATTATATGGTCATTGTGCAGAACACGGGCTTCTCGATTTTGACAAAAAATTTTATACCTCCATACTCTTTACAATATCAACATTAATAGGTACTATTTTTTTTTGTCGCTGACCTTCAAATTTTATACAACGGGCATTAGAAGTTTACTTAAAAATTCAAATGTCGCACCATTTTCAATCAATTTTGTGCCGTACGATGTTCGGACAACAACTGAAGATCATCTTATACCATAATTTGTCTGTGTTGTAGGTTTGGTTGGGTTACGTTTGATTAGGTGAGGTTTGGTTAGGTAAGATTTAGTTGGGTTTGGTTAGGTAAGATATAGTTGGGTTTGGTTAGGTTTGGTATCCCAGTTTTTCTGATATTGTTAGATATACATTTTGATCTGTGTCAGTTGGTCAGGTATTGAATTTGTAAAATATAACTTACATTTTTCGTAGAATAGCTTTTGTATCCTTTTTTATTGGATAGTGGATTATTCAGAAATATGGCAACACTGTAAATATAACATTTTTGGCTCTAATTATTATTTGGAAATCTGTGATTTTGGGCTTTTCAAGACTAATTTTTTTCATTTTTTCTACCCCACCCAGCTCCCCTTCACTCCCTATCCCGTAAAATACGCCTTCCCGACAAATTTAACTTTATGCACATTCATTATAAAAGCAATTCCTATAATATGGTCACAAAAATGTTTGTCAAAATCGATTCTTAAAAATGGGTGTCCCTATCTGACAATTAGTTATCAACGATAATATTTTTATTATTATCGAAGCCTAGGTAAATTATATTTAATAGATATTTTCTAGTGCAAACAGTAATTTTTCTATTTATTCAGTGAATCGTCAAGCGTGTTAATTGCTTCATAAAAAATATACCGCAACGCGTGGTTGGGTTTTAGTTGGTCTACGATAAAAATGGATATTTCCTTATTAGGTGTACAAAATAGAAACCAATTTACGTGTACCCTGTAGGATTAAATAGAGTAAACTTTGCTGTTACCTAGACAAAAATAACGTTTTGCCAAAAAGTTCACTTTCTCCTCGTGAGAAGGATCACAAGGAAGCAATTAATAGTCAACAATTTACTATAAAAATCAAAGAATAATATAAACCATTGTGAAAATACTATTATACAAATTGGGTTCTAAAATAACGGAAGAGGAAATCGCATTTATAAGTGGTTCAATAGGCCATTCTAATATAATACGGTTGAAAATACAATTCCCATCGTATTTTTTAAACAATTAAAGCCTAGTTAGATACAACTTACGAAATACGAATACTGTTCTCATTGGTTTCATAATTCAAAATCTGGAGAATGAGAATATTCAAATAATTTAATTATTTTATACAGCTAGCGCAGTAGTGACTGCGTAACTTTGAGGTTATGTTTATAATGACTAATGCTTGATTTATTCGTTTCAGTTTCCACTGAAAAAGGATCCACATAGGCATATCTATAAGTGAATTTAAATTTCTTTAACTAAAATTTGGTGGCACCCTTCACCTTCTTGTAAAACATTTAATTTTTACTTAAAATGTTACGTTAAGGAGATACGATCGATTAAAGTCAGAGTATTTAATATTTAATAAGATAAGAGAGTACTCTCCATTGAAAAAAGTCTTGCTCTTGGCAATATTTTCCACCCTCTAGAATGGATAACTTCCTTAAACAAAACTGCGCTACTGTTATGTAGACAGACTCAGAATGATTAAACTTGTATTATTTATGGTGAGTATTGGGGTATTAGTAAGGCAAGACTTCACAACACAGGAAATTAACTTTTCTCGCTTGGGGGTAGCGGCCAAGCTTGGACACACCCAGAAGTGCTACCTCAGATATAGATAGAGAAACCCAGGTCCCAGGTCTATAAAAGAGAGGAATAGTTAGAGGGATATTTTAAACATAGTTATAAATTGATGTAATATAGTTAATCGTTCATCATTTAAATTGGCTAAAACTGTACATATTATGTCAAATGGCGCGCTAAGTTTAGTTTTACATAGCTTATAACACTGGTTATAAATGATGTTAAAGGAAATAGATGGGTAGAAATAAAGATATTAAACACCCTTTGAATATCTCAGGGTTAAGGAAGGGGTTCTTAAGGGGGACAAATAAAACTATCGCGTTATGTAGATATGTGGTTTATAAAGTCTATTGATTTACCTAACAGGTGGTAGGCCATACAGATTACAAGTGCGTAAAGGTAGGTACTCACAAAAAGGGGCTCTGAAATGAAGCTACTGAAAAACGTGGTTTCTCTATGGTGAAAACCACCGATATATCTAAACTTCAAATATCACATTTGAACGGTGACCGGTGACATATGTCTAAAAAGATGACCACGTGCAAATTTGAGAGAAGGTTAGATGGATATAATAATTAAAATATACATGAAATTATAGAAATTAATCCGAAGTATGCATACCTAGGTCTCACAGTGTTTATGATGTATTTAGAATTAATATACAAAGATTACTGAAGGTAAATATTACAAAAAAAGGTATAAATGTACAATTAAAATCCTGGTAAATTTATTCTTGGTAAAATATGAAGTTGCCGGAGAGAAGTCCTAGGGATTTACTTAAACCTATGTTACCTGGAATAACCACTTGCCAAAGGTTAGGACGTGTAGGGGTTGAATACCTTAAGTATAGTCCTCGCACGTGGAGTTCGGGGTAACAGCTGTCCTACGATGATCTCCAGGGGTCGTCAACGAGGTGAGAACCAGTCGAATCTCACAATAGAACTCAAGTCCGTAGAGTTAAAGTTGAAATTGAAAGATGGAAGTGAAATTGAAGTTGAAGATGAAAATGAAATTGAAAATGAAGTTGCAAATGAAGTTGCAAATGAAGTTGCAAATGAAGTTGCAAATGAAGATGCAAATGTAGTTGCAAATGAAGGCCTGAAATAGAAATAAACTTAAGTAAATGATATTGAGCCAGTATTCAGAATATAATCTCATCGAAGTGAGTGGTCGACAAACTTACCGTTGATGGTGGGTGGCCTTTAAGTAGAACAAGACAAGTTGGGGTAAATTACAATTTGTTTAAAAGAATAAATCCAACCCACTGGTTGAGTTTCCAGATCTAAGAAACCTTGGAAACTTTTCCTTTTAAAACTTTTTGTAAATTACAAAAAAATCCGTTAAAATTAACGTGTGGTGCTCTTAGCTAACATCCAAAAGCAAAATGAGACAATCTCTCTCTTCCCTTATTCACAACCTGTCTTGAATGGTTGGTTCTTTTCCTTTACCAGTAGCTTCTAAGAGTTCTAAAGATATGCTTATGTGAATTTACAAAGTTGGAAAAGGATAAAGAATGTAATGAATTTGTACAAATTCCACTTTGTTAATCAGTGATTGATTATCAATCAATTAAGTTTATCTTCTTGGTCTGACAGATGTCAATTTAACCTAGATGATACAAATGTAAACATTGGAACAACAAATAAATACCATATATTCTGAAACTGATATTGCTCGCAATCACTACTTAAGAATCATTTTCTATTTGTACATATATTTTTAGGGAATTGAAGTGGATACGAAAGTCTGGAAGATGAACTTCTGAAGATGTAGTATATGTAAGATTTAAAAGAGGAAATGTAGGTCATTTACGAATGCTAAGTAAAAGTAGTATAATTAGAATCCAAAATAAACACAAATATGAAGAGTAAGTCCTAATATTTATTTATTTTTACTATAATTTGTTGGTAAAATTTGGCATACTGAGTAAGTGTTTGTATATAACTTTTGACCTGTAACAAGCTCTATGTAAAGCACGAATTGGTTTGATATATTGATAGGGCATTCAAGTATTATGTGGTTAAGTGATCCTATTTGCCCACATTCGCATAGAGGATCATCTTTAATTCCAATTCTGAACAAATGGAAAGGTGTCAAACAATGTCCTGTTCTCATTCTTATTACTGAAGTTAAATGTCTTCTGTTTTTGTAATGGTATTGGTTAAACCAGGGAGATTTTGGTAATTGTTCGACAACTTTGTAATGGAATGATTTTTTATTCTGCTAGTAGGTTCCATTCATTATTCCATTTAAGCCATATGCTCTTCTTGATATCTGGGAGGTAGTTTTGATAATTCAGTTTTATATTCGCTGGAACTGTAAGGGAACAACCTGTTTTGGCTAGTTGATCAGCTTTATGGTTTCCTTTGAATGACCAGGCATCCATGCTAGTACAATATTAAAGCCGTTGGTGTTTGCTAGTATAATTCCTTGTATTGCTAGGATTGATGCGTGCTCCGTTTCTTTGGAGAAAACTGGTTTACATATTTTTTTGTAGCGCACTTTTAGAATCTGAGAAGATTATGGCTTTGGTAATGTTAGTTTTTAAGATGAATTGTAGTACATGGTTAATAGCAGTGATTTCACCTAACCATATTTGTGTGAATGTTGGTAGCCTAGATGAGAATACATAGTTCAATTCTTCACTGTAAACTCCAAATCCTGCAGTGCTATCAAAATAGAGAGATCTATCTGTAAATATTGTTGAACGGTTCGGAAATTTGTATAAGATCTTTTGGTACTGAATTTGTGCTAGTTCGTCAGTTTTGTTAGATTGAAGATTGGCCACAGTTAATGGAGTTTGCTGAATTTCCACATCAAATTCATAGCAGGGCAGTATTTCTTTTGTGTACATCATATTAGTAGGTGGTTGTAGCCGTTTAAGGATTTGGATTCGAGTCGGTTTTTCTTTGTTAATCCAATATCTTGATTTTTTGCTTATGTTGGTAAGTTTCTTTAGAATATTGATTATAGGGTTATTAGATATTGTCAGATTTTTAATTAAGTATTTGGAGCTCAACCATTCTCTCCGATATTTGAGGGGGGCATTTCACTATTTTCTGATAATAAATCTGGGATTGGTGTTGAATTCATTTTGCGTGAAATTATTCTCAGTCCCTGGTTTTGAAGTTTGTCCAAAATTGTTTTAGTTTTTTTTTGTGAGGTAAAAATCTGGCTGCCGTAGTCCATGTGACTTAGTACTATTGCTTTGTATAGTATTCTCAATGTGCCACAGAGAGCCACAGAGAGCTCGAATAACGTTTAGTCCTTTGCATATTTTTGTCAGCCTCTTTGAGGCAAACAGAAAACTGATCATGAAATGCGCATGCGTGCTACAAAATTAAACGGTCCGGATAGACCCAAGTGCTTTGAATTTGGTTTTCCGCTGTGTCAGGCCTGTCCATAGTCAAATGTCTTTATTGTCTTTATTAAATACTCAAACAACAACTCCAACGCCATTTGTGGTTTTTGTGGCGTCGGTATATCACTCTTGTAAACATATTATAGTTTTAAGATTTAAGATCATGTATTTCGCTCCAACATAATTAATTGTGTTAATTCAAACAATTTTCATTATTTTTTAAACATTAAAAGTAATTTCAATTTTTACTAGACATCCGTTTACTAACTTTTGTCCAAATTATAATGTCCCAATTGTATGTCAATGACTTTGGGTGTATTGTACATTATATTGTAAATTCGTGTATAATTTATAAAATAAATCACGGTTGGTTAGATGAGTGTTTTTGTTTAAATAAGTTTATATTATATCATTGTTGAATTTACTGTTTCGTAATATACAAGGTGATTCATTTTAAGAATCTCCAATCTCGACTGTAGATTCTAGACCACAAAATATTATAATTTAGCCCAATATGACTTACAAACATATTGCGGGCTTACGAGATACAGGGTGTTTAGAGTTTAAATTTGTTTTTTGAATTTTTCAATATTTTTTAGTTTCTACTTGAAAATTGGTAGTTTTATGTTTATTTGAACTCTAATTTAGGATTTGGGTTAATATAAAGTGCCTAAATACGGAATTCTACCAATATTAACAATGGTGTTGAAAAAGTTTACCTGGAAATTTATTCACAACAATCACACCTGAATTCTCTTCTAGGTAAATAGGTTTAATAAAGGAGAATAATTGATATCTTTAGATACATGGAACATAATTCAGGTGTGATTGTTGTGAATAAATTTCGAGGTAAACTTTTTCAATACCTTTGTTAATATTCGTAGAATTCCACATTTAGGCACTTTTTGTACTTTATTTCCATGTAAACATATTATAATACTTTTGTCAATATTCTTAAAGTTCCATATTAATGCACTGTATTTATTGAAAATTTTTCATTATACCTTCACTAGTTTGATAAAGCTACTGTGTTAACGAAACGCATCACAAATTGTAAATTGACCGTGAGTTCAAATTATAATGAAGATTTAAGCAAATTAAATTGTTTTATTTCAACGTTTAGTATGGATCTTCATCAAGTAAAAGCCTCATATATTCAATTTATAATGACGTACATTATTCACCAGTGAATTATAGGTGTGGATAATGAACAGGTCACATGACACGGATAAATAGGACCTATATTTAAGGTTATTTATATACAAATGTCACAATATAATTAATAAAAATTGTCACCGCGACCAGGATTTTAACCCTATGCCTACATTTCTTCATTTCACACAGGCAGACCTCTAAACCATTCCGCTATGGAGACATATATAATAATTTATCAAGCTGTTGTATAAAGAGCGTATGATGATGTCAAAACTATGAAACTGGCGTTTTAAATAATTTATAGCTGATTGCAAGAATTTTAATAATTATACTGAATATAAATTGAAATTACTAGAAAATATAGTATAGAATCAGACACTGAAATGAATGTTATCCCGCCAAAAATAAGAGAAGCAAAATAAATAGTATCCTTAAATTTATTGCCAGAAAAGTCGAAAAATTGGAGAAAATATAAGAAAAAATAAATTTATTTATAAACAGGTAATTAATAGTGATGGACAAAATATAGTATTCTACTCGCATATAAGGCTAATATTCACTTATGTGTTTATGTCACTCGCCTGCGGCCTGCGGCTCGCGACATAAACGCACCTTCGTGAATAATAGCCATCATTATAATGCTTGTTGAATAATACCAATACTATTAATAATCCAGTGGATTATAATATGCAGAGCGAGCGAACCATTCGGATTTTTGTATAAAAAATTTGTGTTTTCTTGAAATCCAGGACCGTACTGATACTTTCCCGATAAATAGTTTTTTATTAACAAAACATATTACATAGATAATGTGTTACATTTTGCTGAATACAGAGTTAAGAGTATTTTCAAAAAATCATGTTATAATGTACAGGACCGTATCTATAAATAACAGTTGATGATGGTTTTGAATAAATGACCCTCTGCACTAAAAATTTAAGTATGACACCTTCAGCTACATAGTTTAAGACAAATTATTTTATAATTCTTAGAAATAAACACAATATGGTTAGAACACAAAAAATGACGAATTTGTATTTTCTTGAATTTTTTGAAAACCGGACCTGTTGTTGGGGTTTCCAAAACGTCTCTGTATTGCAATAAATACTAATGTTCTAATTTCACCATCCCCTATCTCTATATAGGTTTTATTTGCAAAATTTTAAATATACAGGTAAGTTTTTTATTGCAAGAACCGTTCGCTCTTTCGCTAAATATTGAGGGTGGTGATCAAATAGCCGACTATTTAGCACCGAGGTGAACAGTCAATTTATTTTGTTTTGATTGGTCTATAGGTTATTGGTCATGATAAAATAAGTTCCAGCAACGTGATTGGTTAAAATTCCAAATTTGACTGGTGAGACAAATAATTCCTGTAATTTAAATTATATGTACAACATAGGAATAATAAACCAACGCTTCATACGTATAATATTTGAACGGTTATATAGGTAATTAAAGTTTTCAGTTGTGTAGCTTCTGATTTTTTTAAATCCTAATTATGTGCACGTGAGAAGGCTCCTTGACCGAGTTCTACTTTAGCGTTCGTAGTCGATATACGTTAAAGGAAGACGTAGATCGATGGAATCCCACGCGATCTTGTTTCGGTGGGTTCGCTTTCTTCTAAAAATGAAAATTTTAACTGAATACTTAATACCATGCATCACCATTCGACATTACAGCTTGCGGATATTCGTTTAGGTCACCTTAAATATAGCATGCGGCTCATGGTTTGTTTATTTATATACAATGTGTACAAATACTTTTTTGTCAAGTGAATAAAAACAAACAATAGAAAAGATTTTATGTATATTTAATCACTTTACATATAAGTGAAGAAAACTGATTTTCGGGTCTAAGAATCGGCCCCTATTAATTAACACAAGTTAATTTGCAACTGCAGGATGACGATCGCAACTTGATTAAAACAAAATTAATAATCTCGGTATTTGTGGGTAAACTTATCCTTCAAGCAGAAAAGAATATTCACAGATTCCACATTTGTCAAAATTACCAGAAATGCTTTAAAACGATGCTATTTTATCATATGTCACCATTACACAAGGATTTTTCTAAGAGGTTTGACGATCTCTTAAATTTACAAGCCAATGTGATAAAGAAGAGTTGATCACCATCAGCACAGACGAGGAGCTTAAGCAAAAGTTCAACCAAGGCTATTGGAAGTTCTGGCTGCAGGCGCTGCAGCGCAATATTGAAACACAGAATTGCCACCGTACAGTAACTTAGTTGGTGTACGGTGGTATTGCATTGTGGAACATCGCTGAAAAATACCATACCGCTTTATATCTAGTAGAAAAAGGCTTCAGTGTGGTTACAAACATTTTGACAAAACACAGAAACCGTTTGAAAATCAACGAATGCGGAGATTTAAGGCTGCAACTCACCAATATTGAACCAGATTTAGCTAGATTGGTAGAAAGTCACCAGATTCATCCATCACACTGAATTTTTCATTTTTTTTATCTTCCCTTTGCGATTTTGATGTTTTTTTCAAAAAATAATTACCTACTTAAGTATATTTACGTAATTTATATTAATAATTATTAATTACTCTTGATATTTACTGAATTTCATATCTATTTATTTTGTTGAAATTTGATGCGAAAATTATGTCACTCAATCAACCGCAAAGTTTTTAAACTAGAGATAGGATTTTTAAAGTAATTTGTCTATGGGGGGTCTGAGGTATCAGTTTATTCTGGAAAAGAGTTTGTGTAGATAATTTTAAAATTTGTCTCCCAGAACTAAAATTATTTACAGACAGCTACCATGTTTAATGGAAGACATACTGAAACACATGTCACGAGTAAAATAAAATAAAAGGAATGCTCCAAGAGTACTCAACAAATCAACTCAAATTGAAGTCCTTGTACAATTTGAAATAGATCCTACTGAATCAACTCGTCAAAATGACAGAACTATCACATGAGTTGGTTCGGAAAGTTTTGAATCTTCGCAAGTTTCATCCCAACGAATTCAGTTTAGCGAAATGAATATTGAACCTAAACATTTAAAAAATATTTGTTTTAGTGATGAGTGTACTTTTTTATGGTAACGTAAATAAATAAAACGGTAGTCATTGAAGTGATGCAAATACACATATATTTAGAGACAACCACACTCAGTATCCTGAAAAACTAAATGTTTGGACAGGATTGGATTCGACTTTTGTTTATAACAGGAAATTTAAACGGTGAAATGTACCTCGATATGCTGGAAAACACTATTGCACCCTTAAATCTTAATGAACCAGAGAACCAACAGGATGACGATGGAATTGCAGTATATTATGCAGTCGCAGTTAGAGACTAGATGAACAATAATTATTATACAAATAAATGAATTGGAAGGTGAGAGGCCATCTAGGTCACCAAACTTACCGCCACCTGATTTTTTTCTGTAGGGTTACCCTATGTATATGTGTGTATGTATATTGGGGTGACATTCACTGAGACCTAAAAGATCTATTGTGCCCCCTTACTTCTACTTAGTTCCTGAGGAAAGTCTCAGAGACTAGTAGCTCCTTTAGTCCTATTTCCCGGATGAATTTTAGGATATCTGCAGGTAAATGTAGGTAAATGCCCCCCTTCTATACAGTAATCTCCTAGGATCTCTAGGATTCTGTATTGCTGAGCAATGCGCAAGTATGTGGATGGAGGTTTCTTCTTCCATGCCACAGAATCTACATTTTTCTTCCTCCACTATTTTGAGCTTTTTCCGGTGCCCATTCAGGCGACAATGTCCCGTCAGGATCCCTGTTTTACTTTGACAGTTTTACTTTGACTTATGCATTCATTTGATCTCAACAGGTTGTAGTCACCCAGAAGAATATTTGATTGTCTAAGTCCTACTAGATCTTTCCAATGGTCAGATCTTCCCTTCGACCCAAAGTCAGTTAATAATAACTCAAGTCTGTCGTGATATTAGATTAGAAAATACAATTAAGTACAAAACAACGGAAACTATTTTGAACATTTATTTAATTAATGAACATTTTTGTAGTTCGACAAACTATTTAATTTTAGACAAGGCAAGAAGGGCCACTCTAAGCTCCTCTCCCAATGTTGTCTTTTTCGCTTCCTCTGTGATACTACTCTTCCTCAGCAGATTTAAGCTCCCACTTAATGCGTAGAAGGGATATACCATTGTGCTTCAAAAATCACAGTTATATTAACGTTAAAGGTCGAAACTCATAGGAACAGCGACTGATCATCACCAGCAGATTTTATTTCTTATGTGTATTTAAATGTAAGAGCGCCTACCTAACAACATCAGCACAGCACCGTCAAGGCACGTCAACGCCTCAACCACAACACATTCCTCAGAGAGAATATTTTGCGGACGGCGTGCTTGTGGTGAGCTGATCCTTTGTCAACGTCGTACACTCACTTATCAGCACATTTCGGTTAGTACAGTACAATACAATATCTCTGACAATATAAAGTGAAGCGTATAGTCGGGTATCGCGGCGGTGCTGATCCCGTGTCGATGCATTAAGTGAGCCCATACACAACCGTCAAGTTGACCACTCGACGGTGCTGTGAGGATGCTGGTCAGGTGCTGGGCTGTTAAGTGAGTTTCGGCCTTAATGAGGATTTTTTGAACATAACACCTGAGCTGTTAGAAAACTGTAAAACAATAATAGCAGAACGCTGCTATTTAATTTTGTATTCAAATTTTTTTTCTGCTTTATTGTTATACCCTGTATAATTGTTAGTTATACAGTTAGAAAGCATTTTTCAAAGACAGATCACAAATAGGGGATTACCAATTAAATTTTTGTAGTTAGGGCAGACAGTGTTCATGGAATTGCTCTTATGTCTTTTTAGTTCCCCCTCTTATGTACTCTACTAACGGTTTTGATATTTTTTTGAAAACTCTTTTCGTTTACCAGATATAGTCCATTGTAAGTTTAAAAATTGACATACTGTATACTTAAATTCAACACTACTGAACATTCAACAAATGATGTGGTTGTCCTCAGTTAAATATTTATCACTCAACGGTTAAATCTACAGAGCGCGCCTAAATTATGGAATAAACTCATTATTTTGCAAACAATTTACTTTTCACAAAAATCCTGAAATAGGTCGATTTTTAATTTTAAATGTCGATCTTTTAAATAATATGCGAATATTGTGACGTCAACAGTTTTTTCCTGGTGGCGTAATTGTTAATTTTTTTAAATTGAAATGTGGGCCTTCTAATACCTCATTTGAAAGGTCTTTTGATACTCAATTATTATTTCTACGGAGTGAACAAAAATTAGTATAATTTTTCAGTTTGAGAATTTGCTACTACCTACTATTATTAACAATAGTTCAATACTGGGTGTCCCAGAAGTTTCTGACCCATTTTAACTGCAAAAATCTCGGAACTCAGAAACGATAGGGAGGTGCGGTTTTCGTTGAACAATTTCTTTTTATATCATGTTTTTTCAGTATAAATGTTTAATTAGTGAAATCTCATATAGGGTGTTTTAAAAAAAATGGTATTTTTAAATGCAAATATCGTCTATTTTTTTAACGAAACACCCTATATATTTTTATTCTATCTGAAAGCTGAACCATTCCCCTTTCTGAAAATGTATAGTTTGTTGAAGTATGCTTTGACTTGACGATTCCAGACTTTTTTATATGGTTTTTTATCAAAGGTAGATGTGATCATCCAATTCCAGAGACTCTGGAATAACTGCGAGGCACCATTGTCCGAACACAATTATCTTGATCAATTTTTTGTTCAGGTTGCAAAAATGTATGGATCAAAATGGACAACACTTAAATATTTTTATTAAATTAGATAATTTATAATAATTTTTTTCTAATCTTTGGTATTAGTTTGCAGGCAAATTTTGTAATTGTTTTTTATTTAAAACGTATGTGACACCTTTATCTAATAAACAATACCTAATCAATAAAAACCGAATAACTTACTCATTTTTCATCTAAACTTCAACAAATTATACATTTTCGGAACGGGAAAGAGTTCAGCTTTCAGATAGAATAAAAATATATAGGGTGGTTCATTAAAAAAATAGAAGATATTTGCAATTAAAAAATACCATTTTTTTTAAACACCCTATATAAGATTTCACTAATTTAACATTTATAGTTACTGAAAAAAAACTTTATATAAAAAGAAATTGTTCAACGAAAACCGCACCTCCCTATCGTTTCTGAGTTCCGAGATTTTTGCAGTTAAAATGGGTCAGAAACTTCTGGGACACCCAGTATTTTAGGTGACACACCCGGTATTTAATAAACTTTATGTTTTAGTAAAAAAAGGACAAAGCTAAAGGAATATACAAAAACACAATAGATATTAATCGTCAAAAAATAAGTTGCTATTAATCGAATAAAATCAAGTTGCCTGCCTAATGTCAATTACAATATAAGTTGACGTTTTGTCGGATACACCAAATTTCAAGTAAAAAAGTTTAGAAGTAAATTATGGTTACTTTAAGTGAAACCCAATGTATAGAAAATTTAATTTTTATAGGATGTGGAGATAAAAGAGCTCGGCAACAGGTATACGATTTGTTTAATTCAAAGTACCCAGACAGACCTATCAGCCGATCAACAGTCAGTAAAATTTAGAGAAACTGGTCGTGTTAAAAATATTCAAAATTCTGGACGTCCTAAAGTATCAGAAAACGGGCACCCGCATTATGTACGTGATGTTCGCGAGTTTTTAAACCAGTGTTTCCCTTGGAGGTTGATTGGTAGATGAGGACCAATAGAGTGGCCCCCAAGATCTTCAGATCTTACACCTCTAGATTTATTTCTATGGGGTTATTTAAAATCAAAGGTTTATGTAGATAAACCGCAAAATCTACAGGAGTTGCAAGACCGAATTTAATAGAATTACTCCGGAAGTTATTCGTAATGTGTTCGTCGATTTGCTTACCGGTGGATGACATTTTGAGCATTTTATTTAGCTGAAAAGTATTATGTACTGCTGAATACCTTCTTGAAAGACCTTTCAAATGAGGTATTACAAGAACCACATTTTAATTTAAAAAAATCAACGATTACGTCACCGTGTCAAAACTGGTGACGTCATCATCAAAAATATGGGCATTTAAAATTAAAAATCGACCTATTTCTGGATTTTTATCTAAAATAAATTGTTTGCAAAATAATGAATTTGTTCCACAATTTAGCCGCGCTCTGTATAATTATTATTGACTCCACCTGGGATGTCTTTGTTGGTTTTTTTTGTCTTATTTATCATTATTTTCACGTTCGACCTTGAACAACTGAAACTTCATGACTTTGCTCATAACTGAATATGAATATATAATAATCTAAATGTGACATACTTTTCATTTAATTATATTAATTTACCAAATTAATATGCAGCGTGTTACATCTCCAATATGATGAGGGTGACAAATAGATGCAATATTTAATTACATTAAAAAGTGAGGCAGCAGGGTATGGGAATGTTTTGGGGGCTACTGATAGTAACTGACAATAACTATCAATATGTCCGTTGATTGGATGAATAAATTATTTTTGTTTTTTAACGAATCCACATGCTATAAAAATTCACGAGTCCATTGAGATTTTCGTAACCACACGTATTGTAAAGTAAAATCAATTGCAAAAACTTGAGTACGTGTTCGTCTGCCTTCCCGACTTTATTACATTAATTTGTAACGGTAAATGGCTGTAACCTTAAAGGGCACCAGCTCGAAGGGCTCCGGCTAGAGACTCCTCTCAAGGGTGATTCGACCCCAAGTTTATGCTGCACAAGTGTTACAGGAAGGTTGTAAAAGTTGAGGGCGCCACTACCTTTTTGACGTTGATGAAAAAATACTTATTAAAAAAACTAAGGCGGAAAAGGTAGAAACGCCTTGTAAAATTTAAATGAAAGTTAATAATAAAAAATTACTTCAAATTACCCCGGGCGATGTCTCCCTCAACTTTTATAGTTGAGGATTTACAAAAAAATAAAAGATAGAGTTAAAAACTAATTTATAATTTATTCTGCCACAGGAAATGAACAGTGAGGAATTAGTACTTTTGTAGGTACTTAAGCTTATATGAAGTGGTTTCTTGAGGAAGATATGCAGGTCTTGATCTGAACTGATGTGTCGTGGTCTAGGGCGGTATTCTGGTCTAGGGCTGTATCCTGGGGTTCTATCCTTGGCTAGGGCTTATATTATAGCCTAGGTCTTGGGGTTATATCCTCGCCTAGGGTTATATCCTTGGGGCTGTGCTTACCACAGCAAAATTCATAAGATACTTGAAATATGAAAGATAACGAAAGATGGTCTTTCTCCGTAGGCAGTCGGTAACGAAAAGGGGTGTCTTTCGTGGCGTTGGAAAAAATGGAAACGTCCGTTGGCAGACGTCAATTGTCTTATGGTCAGGGTTGAAGAATTTGGGATCACAGAACTATAACTGGAAGTGGCTAGTAACGACGAGCGGTAATTAAAAGGATTTATTCTGTAAAATCGAAACAGATCGATAGACATGTTACAAACTATAAAATACATATAAACTAACGTATGACGCCATTGGCGACGGATAGAAGATCGCATCGAAGTTACTGGAAATCGGATCGATCTTGCTCGATCAACCTCGAATATTTGAGAAGCCACGCGTATATAGGAAGGTTGAGTTAAGCGGGACGGGCAGAGATAGTTAATAATAATTGTTCTAGTGTGCGGTATGCTCCAATTCTAGACTTTTAGGTAAAATACTCAGTGAAATGTCCTTTCAAAAAAGAAAAAAAAGCCAACGAACATCGAATTCATTATAACTGTTGAGAATCAGACTATTTAATCACAAACAACAATAAGGAAGTTCAGTACATTGTTTGTAAGCATTTAGTATCGGTTCCCAAAGAATTTACTATGAAACGACACGAGAAAATGTTTTAGCAATATACAGGGGAGTCAAGAACCAAGGATTATAAGAAAAAAATTAAACAATAAACATTCTTTTTAAATCTGACATTTTTAACAAATGAAAAACAATGTATTGCAAGCGGAGATTTCCTGATGCCTGAAGAAGGCGTTAAAGTTTTCTCCGTGCAAAAACTTTGCTTTTTTTTGTTACCTTTAAATAATATTGATTCTCGACATATTCTGTTTAAAAACTGGAATAAACTGCAATTTTTATTCCATACATAATTATAATTTTTTAGTACAATTGATTTTGATAGAAATCAGTCAAAAACGCGTGCAACCGTGAGGTTCGTCAGACCCAGACTTATTTTAATATATCTTCATAGAAAGTTGCATCTCGTGTATGTTCAGCGTGCCACTTGCTCTTCTTATTCAATGAGTAATTTCAGCGTATACGAGATTTCGTCACACTTACCGCTCCCGTTACAAACAAAGATCAAGAGTGTGTTTGAAAGCTAGAACTGAATGTAAAAAATTCACGCACTGATAAGGATGTTTACTATTTACGATTGTAAATAAAGATTACAATTTTTTTAACTTATTCAGTGGAAAATTAAAGAGAAAATACAAAAAAATATAATACCATTTGTGTACATTACAACATTTAGATAAAAGCGATGCATACAGCAAACATAATTGTCGAGATTAAACACAACAAATAACAGTAGTTTATTGTTAAGCATTGTTGTCAGAAGATAAAGCCAAAAAAATAAACAGGTTGTACTATTAAAATAAATCGGTAAAAATTGCATACCTTAATTACCAATTTAAATACTTACATAATTCATTATTGCGTTTCCCTTTGTTATCGCGTTAACTTTTAGCATAATTCTGAAGATTCAAATATAATCCACTAGAGACCGCACTAGTACATATGATTTGATTTTCCATTTGACATCAACGTTGAAATAAAAATGGACTTAAGGAAAGATGATGAACCTGTAGCGAAATTAATATTTCCACAAGTTAAAACTCATCTTGTTCGCGATTTAAAACGATAGCTTGCATGCCGTCGGGTAATAAAAATATACTTGTAGGATGGTTAGATATCATTGACAATATGAAAACTGGCTAATAATACGTTACCCTTCACAAATTTGTCAATATGGTACCCTGATATTCATCACTGCGACTTACCCTTTACAAATTTCAGTATCATTATCATATTAATAATGTCTTTTTTGCTTTTACCCCTGGAGACTATATCTTTTTCTTGAGAAATGTGTAACAGATCTGCCACGAGAGGCAGCACGTGTGGTAGGGACAAATACTAAACCATTCTCATTTAAGACAATGCAAATTAAGTGACAGGTTTCATATTATTAATTATCACTTATAATTACACGAGAGCTTTTTTTTGTCGAAGTAAACTTGGTATCAATAAGAATTTTGTTGCCTGGCAATTTAACGAAAAAAACTGCCTCTGAAAAAATTACGAGTCCGTAGGACGAGTAATTTTTTCTGGCAGTTTTTTGAGTTGATTTACCTAATGGCAACAAAATTCGAATTATAAGTGTCAAGTTTACTTCGACTCAAAAAAAAGCTAGAGTGTGACAAAATCACGCGGCTTATGGGATTTTTGATACATGAATTAAATTGTCAATCAAATAAATAAACTATAACTATAAAAGAAATCCAAAGGAGACAAATCGGGTGATCGTGCAGTCTATAAAATAGGGTCTCTACCAGTTATTTAACAGCCTGAAATAGTATATTATGTCAAAAGTGCTGAAACTGAGCTTTAGCAGCCCTAGACTATTAGCTGCACGAGCGAGTGTTCTGAGAAGCTATAGGTGAAATGATCTCCCTAATATTTATTTGTAAAAAGTACCATCAACTGTTTTTCGCCCAGCAAATAACCAAAACAATGGGAAATATATCAAAAAACTTTGATTTACACTGACATTTAATGAAAATATACGAAAACGTCAAAGTACTCAAGTGACAGATGGTGAAAAACTTCAAAAATCGTGGCGTTAAGAATTTTCCGCCCTTGGGCTGCTAAACAATACTTTCCGCCCTATTTTTGGTGTTCATATGATTGGTTTTCCGGTAAGATAGGCGAAGAAAGTATTATTTAAATACTCGGTAACAGGATCGTAATTGTGGTCAGAGCAACTATCTTGGTGAAAGCAGTTATGCATCCTACTAATAGACAAATTTCGGGAACAATATTATATTGTGGCAATATATTCAATTACTTGAGGCCGTTAGATTTTCATCTATGAAGAATGGTTCGGTCAAATTTCTGCTCATTACACCAGCTCAAACATTCAAATTCCATGGGTGCATATGGTAAAAAACCGATGTAAGTTTTCCCTTGACCAATACCGGATCCTTGATGAATCGTTTATAATTCGTTTTAAATTTTATCTGTTTTTTCTAAGCGATAATTAAGCTAAATGAAAGTGTCGCTTCTTGCTTTTTTTGATTTAGTAGAAGTGTATTATCAATTGCCCCTATTTTTGCATCGATGTATATCGATTAGACAGTAAATAAACGTACTGGAGACACGAGCCAAAACAGAAACACAGCAAACTCCTGGTCAAAAAACTCTCGGAGTCGCTGACTGACGAAATATTAAACCTCAGCAGGAGCCAGATAAGGAAAGTGACAGGATTACTCACCGGTCACTGTACCCTAAGGAAGCACATGCAAACAATTGGCATATATAGGGAGGAACTTATCTGTCGGTTGTGCATGGAAGAGGAGGAAACAGCTTCACTCATTATCTTCGAATGTGAAGCACTGTCTCATTGGAGATATCTCCTAGGACTAGAGTGCCCAAGGGAGGACTTCTCCAAGAAGGACAGTATAGCCTATTAATTCATTTCCTCTTCCTGAATTTTTAAAATTACGACAAGCAAGCCAATGTCTTGATGTTGCCACATTATTGACCTTGACATTTGCGAACGTCGATTTCCATCATAAACATTTTTCTGTTAGCTACTTTTACATGTATGTAAATGGGAATTAGGTAATGTTCGTTCCGTACTACTAGCTCTGCTAGTAAATAATTTTTTGTAGTTGATTATTGCATTAGGTACTCTTTACAAAACTCGTCCTTGCCCTATCCTTTTAACATAATTCGTCCTCACGCTACCCTTTTACATAATTCCACATTGCGTTACCGGTTCTTTTGTAGATCTCTCCACTTTGTTACCCTTTACCAATTCCTTCAGTACGTTACCCTTGAAAGTATTCCTCACTACGCCACCCTTAACGAAATTCGTCACTATAATTCGGCATTGCGTTGCCTGTCTATAAGCATATTATTTCACAGCTTTGTTGTTACCCAAATTTTACAGTGCGTTACCCTTGAAATTATTCGTCACTGCGCCACCATCTCTACATTATTACTTATTATACAAATACCAGATCAGTTTATTTGAATTGAATGTGATATTTTTCCAATTTTCACAATATGAATGAATTCTGAAATAACAATGCAAAAATACTTTTTTCTACAACTGCTATGAAAAGTGACGTATTTCTCTTACCTTACTTAATTTCAAAACCAAATATTGCTCATACTGTGAGAAATATCATTTCTCACGGCCCTTTGCCCTCGCCACATACATTTATATGGACAATCAAATAAAATCGACAAAAACTTAGTAGGCTACTGTCATCTTTAAATACCTATTTAGTTGTCACAAAACTGTCAGATTAATTAATATAACGGAGAATTTAGTGAATAGAAATGACGTTCCGGGTTTGACCATACAAAATTGTACAAATTTCACCATCAACTACAATTTTAATTAAAACTATTTAACAGTTTAGAGATAGGATAGTGTTATTTTTATTTTACTAACCATAAAAATAAATATTAAGTTACTTTACTTATATTCTTTAAATTTGTGCAGTTGTAGAAAAAGTATAGTGTGCAACATGTGGGGAAAGTACTTTTCTCACTTGTTGCACAATATACTATTTCCTCCTACCCTTATAGAAAGTACACACTTTCCTCCCTCATATAAGGGAGCAAACTCATACTTCCACACCCTAGGGAGGAAAGTACACACTTTGCTCCCCAGGGAGGAAATAGTATATTGTGCAACAAGTGAGAAGAGTACTTTCCCCACATGTTGCACACTATACTTTTTCTACAACTGCACAAATTTAAAGAATACAAGTAAAGTAACTTAATATTTATTTTTATGGTTAGTAAAACAAAAATAACACTAAAGAATCCCATCTCTATACTGTTTATTTAAAATTATAGTTGACGGAGAAATTTGCACAATTTTGTAAACCCGAAACGTCATTTTAGAATTTAAAAACTAATATAATCTAACAGTTTTGTGACAACTAAGTAGGTATTTATAGATGACAGTAGCCTACTAAGTTTTTGTCGATACTATTTGATTCTCTATATAAATGTATGTAGCGTGGGCAAAGTGCCGTGAGAAATAATATTTCTCACAGTATGAGCAATATTTGGTTTTGAAATTAAGTAAGGTATGAGAATAGCAGTTGTAGAAAAAATTGTATGTATTACATAGGAGTAAAGTGCCTTTTCCTCCCTTGAGTGATTACTAACATGCTGCGGGAGGAAAAGTGGCACTTTCCTCCCTTGTTATACAAATAGCTATTAATTAAGAAAATAAGATACTGCAAACTATTTCTCGAAGGTAATTGCATTTTGTACGTTATATTATATCATTTTTCCCATCCACAGCGCTACTCTTCACAACACTCTTTATCGTTAAACTTTTACGAAATTTTTAATTGCGTTACCCTATACAAAATAGATAATAACGCTTTTCTAAAAACCTTGAAGTCAAATTAGAACGAGATGTGCTCACGGCAATTTCATCGACAGTTGCCACTATAATGGATTATTTAGACTATTGTGATCCACTTCCCGATAATCATCAAATTGCAATTTTAGAGAAAGTATTAAGATTAACATTGGTAACTTATATTCGAGGAGTCGACTAATGCTACTTACGCAATCGTTAAATAATAGAAAATTAAGAGCAATCGAGCATGAATACTTTCAGGTGTTCGCTATCAGAACCGTATTGTCCAAACAAGCTCTTTAAATGTTTAAACCGAAATGTCTAGTGTCAACATTTTTATGACGATGTTCAGAAAATTCTACTTTTCCGCGTACTGAGTGTGTGGTACAATTATTTTTTTCGTTTTATTGAAATGTTGTTGGATACTGCGTTAATAACTATAGTTTGGCAAACATAACTGAAGCTGTGAAAAGAATGCGGTCGAAAACATTCGATATTGCCACGTTTAACTATGAAAAAACTAAAGTGTTAAGTATGTAGTGATTAGTGATTAGAAAATGGACTTTTTATTATTAACAATATATCAATAATGATTAAACGTTAGTTCTTTAATGTGCTTCTTTAATTGGATTTTGTCTTTTAACATTATTTTTTCAATTTCTGAGTATTAAAAGATGAACACTTTTCCAAATATGTTATGGGTTTCCTTCAAGCCGGCAACGTCGTGCGAAAATCATAATTACCATGCCCTCCGGACTCAATTGGTGCATAATTTTCGAACCGCCGTTGCTAAGTCACCACCTGACTTTCTATTGGCAAGTGCGTGCGTGTGTTCTTCCCTCTCCCTTCGACAATTGACTGATAAGAATTATCCAGTGGCGTTTATAATGTCAGTATTTACCTTCGTATTTTCAGTTTTACTTGGTATCTTATTATTTCGTATCCATATTGAATTCAAGTACGATTTTTAACATTATTTGTTTTTAACAAATACCTACCGTGTTTTGAAAAATACCTTACCTTTAAAGCAAATCAGTTTCTATTAATTATTATATAATAATAATTATTATTTTTAATACTTTTATAAAATAGGTACCGTACGCCATTGGTACGTTTATGACATATATCGGCCATATTTCCTCGTCGCTTACCGATGCCGCGTAGCTTCAGATAGACTTGCCAAACTATATTACTGATTACATAAATAACCAGAAGGTTACTAATAAACTTGCAAGTTTGTATTTTCATTTTCCGCTTGCTCGTAGAAAAAATGTTGTTCCTAACAAATGCGGGAATCTTCATTGATATACGTTGAATTGTTAAATAACCATATTAAAAAATAAATTTTGTGGTACTTTTGTCATCGTATATGCTGAATAGACAGTACAGTCACTATAGGCCTTAAGGTTGGTCGATACCATAGTTAGGACAGTTAGTGGTTACGGGTAGTTTTTTGGTTAATATTATAATTGAATTCTTAATATCATTAACAAAAATTCTAAAATAAAATTAGATCCATAAATTTTATCATCATTCAAAAACTTTCATGGTCCTTCGATCCCGGTTCTATAATCTGTTTAAAACAATATCCTTGAATACATATTCAGTAAAGTACTTACCTAATATAATGTTGGTAAATATTAAATTAATAGTGGAAAATAATAATAGAATTGTTAACATTCCTTCGTGCATCTTACTAGTGCGTAAAGAAAATTACTATTAAACTGTTTTTTTATAAAAGTTTCGGTAGTAGAAAAAATATTGTATGCAGTTCATGTGTAAAGTCCCTTTTTGACTCATATGATTGACGAACTCGCCTACAGTAAAAAATGGTTACTTTACACACTAGTTGCATAAGTAACTATTGTTAGATTAGAACTTACAACTGCTAAGTAAGCCTATGTGGTGCGTTAGCCAACAAGGACAACAGAATATATAGCTCTCTTTCTCTGTACGTCATATCTTTCTTATCGAACGATTAAAATTTCACTCTCAAATCTCGTCCTCTCATCGATTATCGAATAGGCATCTAAAAAGTTTCACTTCAAAAAATTAATTTGGTTTTGTCCATAACATTGTCTGGTTAAGTCATGACCAGTTAGTTAAACCACAGAATAACCTACTCAAACAGAAGCGACACATTCGTTCTTATTAAAAACAGCCTTCATTATTAGGTGCCCATGCTGTCATTTGTCTTTATGGTTGCTTTGTGTAAAATAGACAACCCACACGTATCAATTTGGCCTAAGTATAAGTGAATATTCTGAATTGACTTTTCCATTTTGGTGATAATCTCTAAAGTGTTCCCGCACGTGGCTTTCACTCTACTCTTTCGTTCCAATTGTGTAGTTTTCCTGTTTATTTGAAATAAAACTGTTTACATAGTTTTTAGTTATTTAAACTGCTCAACTCTTTTTCGCAGTGTAAGTTATTTCGACAGATTTTCAGTGCGTGATAGATGCTGCTACCTGATACTGCCTACCTTGTACTGATGAGGCGCAAATACGCCGAAACCGGTGTATAAGTGATGTTGTTCCTTCTAATTATAAACCAGAATGGTTGGTTATATCTTGCAGATGTATAGTAAAATCAATACCTATTTAGAGGTACCAGCCGTTTTAGTAACTTAACGTATGCGGCTTCTTGAACCATCTGAACCCGCATGAAAAAAATTAGGTTATGACCTTTGTCATGTCAAATGCTTGACATATTTCTTATTGCATTGGCGTAGTGACTTGAAATTTCATATTATCAGTGGCGGTTTGTAATAATACAAATTAATTTTATGAAATTCATAAAATTCTAAAGATGTTGACATAATAAAAGAATATAAAAGAAGCGCACTAATTTTAAAAACATTGTTTTATTAACTAGATACATAGTTTTTTTTTAAATATGGCAATTCAGAGTTCGATTAAGTACAAATTCTAGATTTAAAAAAAATGACAACGTGATCTTCAAGGCAAAGTTTAATTAGTTTCTAAATCAGAATAACTTTCGGAAAGTGATAGTTCATCATCGGATTCATTGGATACAGAGATCACCATAGGTTCGATGTTTAGTAGGTCCAGTTTGTTTTCTACTTCCCATGCTTCAGAAATAATTTTCTCTGTATGATTTATGTAATTCTGCCAGTGTTGCTCCGGTACATTTTTTACAACGTCATTCCATACTTTTAAGACTTCAGTAGGTGACCTTGCAGTTTTCGTAATAGCTTGGTCATAATGCCTTTTAGTTTCTGACCACACCATTTCGATGGCAATAAAATGGCAATGATAGGGTGGTAGCCTGAGAACACAATGACCATGCTCGGCAGCGTATTTGTCTAAATGATAATTTTTTTCTGGCAAAACTTGCTTTTCAATTATATTCCAAACAGCATCCTTTAAAATGTGATCTGGAAAAGGAATATTCTTTTTTTTGAGCCATTCTAACTTTTTCTTGGGATTTCTTCATCCAGGAGACTGTGATACGTTGCGTTATCCATTATAATTAACGATGGTTCTTCCAAGTTTACAATTGGTTGCTGTTTAAACCAATTTTCAAAATTTTCGGTGTTCATGTTATCATGGTAATCGCCGGTTTTTTTATTGCATTTAAAAATAAGCGATGCATTTGCCACAAAACCTTTTTTATTACCGGCATGAACAATTACATATCGTGTCCCACTTCCAGTTATTTTTAAATCACTGTGTTTAGTACCATCTTGCCACATTCTTCTGTCCCCGCTTTTACTAAAAACCCATGTCTCATCCAGAAAAACAGGTGTAAAGAGCTTTTCGCTTTTAATCTGACTGCAGGCATTTCCAATAAATGTTTTCTTCCATCCTGTTTTTTGAAATGAAAACCCATTTTTTCAATTCCCAAATATAACGAACCTTTGGAAATCTTAGTTTCTGGAGACTCTTCGATAAATTGCCGTAAAATAGTTTCTACTGTGATTTTATCCTTTCGCGCATACATTTTATAAATTACTTCCCTCAAACAATGCAGGGTATTTTTTGTAATTCGGGTTTTGCTCCGGGAAACGCTTGCAGACATATTTCTTCTAAATTCGAAATATGTAGCTCTGTTTGGTTTTTCAAGATTATATAATGTGCTTTCTGGAACTTTTAGTGCTTTGGACGCTTTTTGAATTGACTTAAATCGAGATCCTAAATCGTTTTGAAAATAGTTTACTACATTAAGCATAAGTTTTTTGGATTCATCAGAATATCGCATTTTTATATCTTATTTTGCGTTATGACATTAACATGAAATCAAAATTTGACGTAACTTCAAAAACGTGACATCTAATAAATTAGTTACGACGTTCATTTTTGTTGGTAATTTTTTGTTTCAACCGATTTATTAATAATAAATAAGGATGGTCTTATTCTAAATGGGTATAAAATTTACTATACCAACCCCGTTTAACTTAGAAGTGCAATTCAATGCCAGTCGGGTCATATAGCCCGAGAAGTAGTTGTTGCTTCTTAGTGAACTATATGTTCTTTGAAAAATATTTTTCAAAATTTCGTAAAGCGTTATAATAGTTTTAAACTATTAACTTTGACGTCTAGATTATTCTGTAGTTAAACTGTTAATCACTGTATTCAAGACACTTTTTCATTTTAAAATATTAATATGTTTTTAAGTATATAATAATAAGGAAATCAATTTGGTTGATTTTCACAAGCAAATTAACAAAGCTTGTTTTACTAGAACATTATTTTAAATAATATTATATTATTAAACTATCTCTTAATGAGAGGTAATATTTATGAAGGTGTGTTATGTCACGATGCGAAGGAGAGTGACATAAATAATCTCAAGGACTAATAGCCAGTCAAACACTATACTTTCCTACAAGAATATATCTTAGTGATTCCAAAGTATCGCTCCCTACGTAAGCTATAAAATTCCAAAGCACAAAACAATTTTGTTTCTATGGAAAATAGAAATTATCAATGCGGCACCTCTTAATACAAATATTAAGAGTTCAAAGTTTTACAGTATTTTGTTTTTGTCATGTACAACAATATTTTCAGTATATTTAAGAAAACAGTCTATTAAACCACCTTTGATTTTTTCCCGATTAGTGGATTTATACATTTTATTTTGAAAAAAATTGGGGAGGTGACAGGAAATTTTTCGTTGCATAATTTCAGGTTTTTGCCAACCGTTATATATAAGCGTCCTAAAGTGTATTTAAAACTAGGATCCAACAAACGTAAAAAAATACAGGAGGGATGCACGTGAACAAAAATTATTGCTATTGTTATATTACTTTTAATTATATCAAACAACGTATTCGTTTCAATACACACTTTATTAGTTAACCCACAACTCCACAATAACAACCAACTATATCTAAATCTCGGGCATAGACCGAATGCGCCGATTGATGATTATTTTAATAATCTCATAGTCCTTTTGCGCCGGAGCAATCTCAGGTAACCATAATCCCAGGGTCGACTTGCGCCAATTGCCTCTACAGGGGGCCGTAATGGTATGATACATATTTTACAAATTCAAATCTTTGGATATGTCCTGCTTTATATAATTCGACTTTTTCTGATAAAAATTGCAATCTTTGTTTATATTTTTGGTTAGTTATTTTTGTAGGTATACACACACTGTTTATTTTTATATAAATATAACCTAACCTAACCTAACCTAACCTAAACCTAACCTAACCTAAACCTAACCTAACCTAAACCTAACCTAACCATTTTCATCGGTGTAGAGCTTAACTGTACAATTTTTATTCGCACATCTCCACCTTAACCCCTGCTTTGTTAAACCACACGAACGAAATTTAAAATTCTCAAATATAATTATTCTCAAGAATCTACCTTCTTAATCCTTTAATTCGGATGACACCCCGCTGTGGATCATCAGACCGATAGCCGGCGCAAGTGGACGGTCGGATTAATGACCCGTTCGGGGCATCTAGTTTAGTACAGGTAAAATCGGCGCTTTCGGTATATACCCCAAATCTCATCTATTTTCGTCCCTCGGTCAGGGTGGCAGGTGTCTAAAGGGTAAACCATTCCACAGAGGCGTACTCTCCTTACACTCGGCCATCCTAATCCAGACTGTCCTCAGTCTCCTTCTCTGGTTCATCTGTAATGAATAAATAAATATGTAAAATAATATATCACACTATAGTTTTACGTTGCAAACTTTTTACATTTCCTCAAGTGTTTGGATCTACCAAGCGTATCATGTATTACCTGGTTATTCCAACAGACACTTATTTTCGTAAGTGTTTGGATCTACCAAGAACATCATGTACTACCTGATTATACCAACAGACACTTATTTTCTATTCATAGTTCAACCTTACAACAAGTACTTCAAAACTGAGCCTCTATTTTGTATTACATAAAGTTTACTCATCCCGAAAAATAATCCACGGCATCATCTTATCGACAGCAATGACTGTCTTTACATCTCCAATTTGATATACTTTTGCCGGTTTCCTACTTTTATCAAACCTTTCTTTGCTTTTAATTTGATCCCTTGTTAACTTGTTCGATATGTGTTTTCTCAGTACTTCCAAATGAGAATTATTTAACTGCACTGCGCCCTGGTGAACTTTTCCCCTTGATTCCAATTAAAGCTTCTATTGGGCTTATCCCAATAGCTGTATTAAAACCAGTATACAAGGAACTTTGAACCCTTTTAACAAAACTGTCCCATTGATCATCTTCTGACTTGTTACATTACTTTTAATTATATCAAACAACGTATTCGTTTCAATACACACTTTATTATTTAACAGACAAAGGTAATCCACAACTCCACAATAACAACCAACTATATCTAAATATCATCTATTTTCGTCCCTCGGTCAGGGTGGCAGGTATCTAAAGGGTAAACCATCCCACAGAGGCGTACTCTCCTTACTCTATGCTATCTATCCCAAATGTTTACGGCTGCTTGACCAACCCGGGAGTATTTTTTGCATAGCACGTGGCTATCACACAATGTGCATTTGTTTGAACCAAGTTTAGTCATTTTCCTAAAACTAATCTTTATTTTTGAAGTATTTATGTAGTACTCACTTTATTCCATAAAGCCTTCATGTGTTGTGCCTTGGGATTCTGTGGTGGCCTGCATTCTGCAAGTATGTGAATGGAGGTTTCTTCTTCCATTTCACAGAATCTACATTATTTTTACTCCAATAGTTTGAGCTTCCAATGAGGTGCCAATTCAAATGGCAGTGTCTTGTCGGGACACCTGTCAATAATAGTTGTAGTTTCCCAGGAGTATTTTTGATTGTCTTAGCACTACTAGACATTCCCAATGATGTTACCTATTTCTTCCAATATTACATACTGATATCACAAAAGATCTCCTGCTCCTCTATTTGCTAGTTCTTCTGTTATTTCATTTCCTATTATTCCACTGTAGCCCACAGTAAGGTGACGATGCTTTGTCGGGAGGAAGGGATACCGATTAAAGTTAACTTTGTGGAAAAACCTGGTTTTAATTATATTGTGAATATTTTGATTGTGTTTTTACTTTGTTTTCTTTGAATTTTGCAATGTTAGCAAACGATATCCAAGATATTTTTGAGGAACTTTTAACCGACGATGTAGAATATGCTATGAATATTGTTGAAGGCCCTCGGCGACAAAGGATATTTAGGAATCGGCTGGACCATTTCACTTTGAGGAACGAAACAGTTTTTAAAAACCGATTTCGATTAACAAGAGAGTCCGTACGCGTGTTAATGGGTCACATTGAAGTAAATTTACAAAGAGCAAGTAATTTACCAAACCATTCAAGTTTGCAACATATGGGATTTTTTTTTGTTATTTGGTCAACCAACTGTTTAGTTGTCCTAAGGGGAAAACCAATCTCCACTAGTTTTTTTGGGATTTCATCCCAAGCAGCTTCTTCATTTTTCAACAAAACAGTGTCACTTCTTTTGCACTTCACATCGTCCTTAAATTCTTCCACCAATGATAGAAGAGATTCAATTTCCTGATTAAAAAAGCTTACGGCTCGTAAATAAATAGTTTAGGAAAAAATAAAATAAAAATTCGACAAGACAAGACTACACCATAAAAATCAAAATGTCAAACCTCTAATTAAAAAAATCTAGGTTATATTTTTCTTTTGCCCGTTTCTTCTTTTTATTTTGAAAATGAACTTTTATAAAACTGACGTTTTAAAACCGAAAGTTAACTTGACTGTTACATTCAAAGATAACTTCAAGACATGTTGATAATACCCGCCCTAACTGTGCTAACATGACGTTCATTGGGTTTTTTGTTGTACCGGGTGTCTGATTAAGAGAGATAACCCGCTGTATCTCAGAAACTATTTATCGCACATCTTAGAGAGAAAAATCTGTATTACAAACTCGCATACGAGAAATTGTTGAAATTTATTTTCAAGTTTTTTTTGGGAATCTTCAGATGTGATGCTATATTTTTTAATCATTTACTTGAAAGAGGATGGAATTTTAAAAAAATGGTAAAAACCGCATCTAAATATCTATTTTCCAAGCGAAGATACGAGAAAAAATAGGAATACATAAAAATAGGATTTTGATTAACTCAGTATCATTGTAACAATAACCAACAATTAATTACGTAACAAAAATATCAAAAATAAACTACATTGACCTAGTGAAGTAACCTAAAGATACTTCTCGAAATGCTTTCCATCTTTTCCGATGCAGATATTTAATCTTTGCGTGGTAGAAAAGACAGCAGCTTCTATTTCAGCCCTGGGAATACTGTCAATTGCGTTTTGTATTCGTTGAAAAAGATCGAATAATTCGACCCCATAGATAAAAATCTAACACATAAAGGTCGGGAGATCTTGGCGGCCACGGGAATATGCTACCTCTTCCTATCCACCTATACTCCTATTGTTGGTTTAAAAAATGCATCACTTCATTTGTAAAGTGGGCTGGGCAGCCTTCTTGTTGTATCCACAAATTTTACCGTACTGCTAAAGGAACATCTTCTAATAATATAGGCTTTTCTTAAGAATCTTAAGTTACGCTCGCCATTTATGTTCATCAAAAACAAAAGAGCCTATAATTTTACCATCTAAAATCCCACACCATAGGTTAACTGACCAGCGACCCTGGTTATAAACTTGTTGTATCCAGTGTGGATTGTGACTATTATACAGATCCATTACTGGAAAATGTAGATTCATCATCATCATTATATTTGATAAAAAATTTTGATTTTCATTCAGCATATCCTTAAGTCAATTACAATGATCTAGTCTTTTATCGTAAACTGTAGGTTTTAATCCTTGATGACGACATACACAATACGGATGAAGATGATTTCTTTTTAAAATAGAATGAACACAATACCTAGAAATTCCTAACTCGCAAGCTAGTTTTCTTACACTAACTTGTGAATCTGCAGCAATCAGCAATGTATCCTTAAACATTTATTTCATCTATTTCTGTATTGTTTCTTCGCCGTCGTGTATTAATATTTAGCCAAAATTTTAAATGCTCTTCTGCAAAAATGTTGTCACAAGGGATATCTTTATGCATATTCTCTTGCTGCAATCGGAGCATTCTCAAAACACTCTTTTAACATATCATAAGCTTCGCTATTTGTGTAAGGAATTACGTATTTTTAAATTACTAACTGTTACACAGATTCATAAATTTACTCTACATTATGTAAAATTTTCAATTTACTTAACACGTAAAGTGCCGCCATGATAAAAAAAAATCGGGTCCTAATGGCCGGACGAGTTTTTTCCTTTAATCATATACAATTATCTATAGTAGTAGGTAAAAACAGCCAGTTCCCAAATAAGTGCAAATTTTTTAGAAACATAACGTTTTTTTTCTGGTGGCTCACTTTGACCCACCACGGCCACAAATACATATGAAGTTCGTCAAGGCCGTGGTGGTAAAACCCGTACACCGCGTCGTTCCTGTTTATTTTCAATTTAGTTCGCGTACAGTTCAGACGTGTCGGTAGTCGGTATTGACTATATTTATTTAGAAAAAGAATATCTCTTTTTTATTTTTTTATAAAGTTTTCGGGCCATGATGGGCCACATAAGTCCACCACATAAGTCCATACAGGCCAAATAGACTAAAATGAAGCCAAAACATTTAAGAATCTATCCCAATATAGTTTACATTGATTCGGTGGGACAGTATTATCCACCGAGGCCAGAAGCAAAATTTGGTATGGGGCCTTACATAGACCCACCACGGCCCCTCAGAAATATTTTGATGTTAAAAAATGGTGGGCTTCTCACACCCACCACGGCACTTTACGTGTTAAGTATAAAACTCGATCTCCTAGTATACCTATTTTTTCTCGTATCTTCGCTTAGAGAATAGATATTAAGATGCGGTTCTTACCATTTTATTTTAAATTTCATTCTCTTTCAAGTAAATGTTTAATCGCATTAAGATTCCCAAAAAACAATTATTCAATCACCGCCACCTACCGACGTTAAAACCACATGAATGAAACAATGATATAATATTTTATTAGGCATTGAATTCTCTTTCATATTATACTAAGTTTGTCAAAATCCATAAAGCGGAACAAAAGTTATAACAGTTTTATTGAGTCAGCTTTCCCACTCACCCCTACCAGTTATTTTACAAGATAGAGGAAAAAGTACTGGAGTAAACTTACGTAAATTGATCTAATGATTACGAATATTTGAATTTTCTGGTACTATGACGGTACATTTATTATAGAAAAATGATGTTTTTGTGTTATTATTGGGAACTACGTTTTCTTGTGGTGGAGTAGAAATCTTGAAAATTATTTCCAACAGTTTCCCGTATGCGAGTTTGTAATACAGATTTTCTTCTCTAAGCTATACGGTAGACAGTTTCTGAGATACATCGGGTTACCTCTCTTATGCACCGTTTACACTTAAACTCGTTTAAGCATTACTTAACTTTTTTTTACACTTGGATAACTTAAGTCGATGTCTCATGAAAGGTTGATTAGATTTGATGAGGTAACTATCAAGAAAAAGTTGTTGATTCTAATTATTTCAAATGCTGCACGTTTTATCAATGAAATACTAATTCAAATTACGTCAAACATTGTCTCCAACGAACGTTTTTCACAAAAAAAAGTCCCTAAATTTTTTGACGTTGTCAAACTTCTTTCAGGTTTAACTAAACTTCGCTTGGTGCATACCAATGCAACATCAACCAGTTTTGTTAAACGGGTTTAGTACTATAAATGGTGCATACGGCCATTAATCAGACACTCGGTACAAGTTTCGCACACTCGTATCACCCACTAAATAAATACTTTCTTTACATGCACTTAAAATATTCATAATCACTCCAGATAAAACACTTGCGTTATGATATGAAAGAAACCCATTATATGCAAATTGAAACTAGCTCATTGAACTGTTTTTTACGCCCTGCTGTAAATTGTATTGTTTACAATTTAATATATTAACATAATCATGTTATATTATAATAATTCTTGAATGCGAATGCAATATAACATTATGCAACATTTTTAATGAGAAATTATAATGTTTCTATTTAGTCATAAGAAGGTTAACATTATATTGTAAGAAGCACGAGTGACACAATTTTACTGTTAGAATTACTCTTGGTCATTTCATTTGATTGATTGAAAAATGAATAATGTAAAACTTTCCACGGCTATTTGATACTATAATAGTAATTTTTCTACGCTCTATCTTCAAAGTGCTATTTCTTCAGTTTGTAGCGCTTAAAACCAAAGTGTCATAACGTTAACTTTATTTCGCGCTTTTCATAAACAAACTCAAGTGATTAGTGCAATTAGTGCACACCTTTACCGAAAAAACCATGAACTGAAACTGATTTGACGTTTACAGATTTGCAGTGGGAACACGAAACTCGATTACTCAACGAATTTTGGCAAGTCGATCAAAATGTCATCCACGAAATTCGATTTTTCCTCTCGACTCGATTGAAATCACTCGACGACTTGATCGAATTATTATATTTATGAGGTTATGTTTATTGTTTATTATTGGTCTGTGTCGTTTTTTTTAAATAAATGGAGTTTAGAAATTGGGTACGTCTAGTCTTTTAAATAATATCAATTTCTTGATATATTAAATATTGTAGGTCATTGTCATATTGTTCATGAAATATTGCCGCAACATGAAAGGCTCGCTAGAGCAAGAAACAATCTACGCCTTATAAGAAAAAGACGATCATTACGAGTAAATAATGATTTACTTTACCTGAAAATAGGTTCATCGAGCTATTTCGCATAAGCAAAGTTTTAGCTCTACAACTTATAGAACTACTATACCTATATCTTCCGGAAAGAACACATATAAGAGGAATTAGTATTCAAAATATGCTACTGGTAACACAATTGGCAAATACGTAAAATTATTATGATAATATAATCAATGACAAGATACAATTTCTCAATACCCGAGAAGAAAGAAATGAAATTTAAATCGCATTTTTTAATAGATGGGGATTTCAAGGTACTACAGGTACAATAGATGGTACTCATATTGCCATTCTAAAGCCCAAAGTAGATTACCATCAAAGAACAAAAAATATCACATGTCTAAAAAAATACAACTATGAAGTTAGCTGACGAACGATTTTTAGGAAATACGAACTCGATGGATCGTGCGCCACATGCATCAACTTGATCGAATAAAGTCTCGAGTATTCGATAGATATATTATCGAGTTTCATGCTCCCACTGCTGTTTATATTTTTTCATAGTATCAATAATTCGGTTTGATGCGATTTATTAGTTAGTTCTACAGCCCTATACAACTAATAGAATCAAAATAAATATTTGGTATACTCCCTCTTCAGTAAATTATAACTAATAGCGTTACATAACGATTCAATTGGAAATTGTAGACAATAATATTAAGAAAAATCAACAACTAAATAATTTTTTTATGTATTTCTGTTTCTTTCGCAATGTGAATATTGTAACCAACTACTAAATTGCATCAAACCGAATAACAAATATGTAAACGTCAAATTAGTTACAGATTATGACGATGATTCTATATTTTTTTCTGTTAAGGTGTGGACCAATTACACTAATTAATTATTGTTCACTGTTCTAATTTATAGAACAAAACTAAAGTGTCTTAACATATTTATTTTTTCACTGAATATCAGTGATTATTTCATTCACACATGGCTGCACCTATAAAATTGCATGATTGAAGTCACATGATATGTAATATGAGCGGCTATTTAGGTAAACAGAAGAATATGAGCGACTATTTTGTTTGACACATAAATGTCAAAGTTTGACATAAATCAAACAGCGAAAATTGAAAATGTCTCGTTTTGGTTTATCTTCCACTACGGAAATTAATGATTATGTTAGCAAATCCATACCAGTGAATACAAAGAGGAGTAAAGAGTCTGTATGGAGACAATTTATGTCTTTTTGTCAGCAGAAGAAATATTTATGTTCTTGTTATTTTTGATTATTTCAAGGTTATCAAAATTTAAGCTGAAACGAAAAAAATGTTGGAACGTATAGTATATAGGAATAATTTTATGCTGTTCATGAAATAATCTTCCTGAATATCACTCGACCTTGACAAATAGAGACTATTATTTTCTCTAATTCATCTCGAGTAACTTGTATTTTGAGACAATTTAATTCGACCATATGAACATTAATAATCAAAGAATAATAAGATTATTAATGTTCGTATGGTCTCATCAAATTGTCAAAATACAAGTTACTCTCGATAGAATTACTAAGAAAATAATAGTCGGCTATTTGTCATGGTATCGGGATATTACCTTCGAATATTTTACGCACTTGTCAAATGAACCAATCAGGAGCTCTAGTCAAGTTCGGATAATCGATAACACCAAACACCAAACTTGACTCTTGATCCTGATTGGCCTCTCAAGTTCGGTGTTTTAAGATTTGTGTATGGGACAGTTAAACGTCAAATATAAATAATCCCGCCGTGCACGCATTTAAAAATGAGCATATTTGGGATAAACTCCATCGAATTAATCAATGAAAATGTACCGAAAAATACGAAGAAATCGAGAGAGTACGTTTGGAAGCAATTTACTAGATTTTGCGATGAACGAAAATACGTATTAGAAGAAGCAACGTCAATGTTTCCTGTTTGTTGAACCATTTCTCTAATCAACTTCTTAAGTTTTTTGCTAATTTCCTCTAATTCTGCCGCATTTCAGATTTTTTACCTTTCACTTTGTTTGTGAAATAGTCTAATAAAATTCCACTCGTAACTGAATTTATCTTATAATTCTATCTTTTATTTCACAACTCAACTGAGTTGCTTGAAGAAAACACCACTCGTCCTGCGGACTCGTGGTGTTTTCAAGCAACTCAGTTTCGTTATAAAATAAATCGACAGACTTATCGCGAAAATGCAATCACTTGTGGTATTACTACTGAATATTCATATGCACACGTAACTCTTTATTCTATGTCACTATTCAGAACTGTTCAATCATAATATGGACACGGCCTCTGTCCTTAAATATGCCTCGCGAAGTTTTCAGTGTTCAGGTCAGGACTCCAATTCTTGACCGTTTGCAACACTCAAAGTTACTCTTTTCCTAACGAAATCATTAAAATACTATTGAGCGCTCTTTGCTTTACGCATTCTCTTGATAGGGTTCGTTATGCAGCGACCATAGATTATTACTGAAAGTGATAAGTGATAGCGCGCGTATAGTTAATACTATTTTTGTTAAAAACATTTTAAATTGTAATTGTGTTAATCGAGGTTCCAGATGAATTGCAACTAAAGGGTAGATAGTTGGTTTTTTCAAAGTTAATTGTTAAGAGTTTAGAATCAAGATATTTTTTAATTAAAATAAAATCTTTCTCACTTTGATTTTTCAAATCTGACCAGGTATTTGCGGTATAAAATATAGCTGTGTCGTCGGCAAATCCGGTTATAGCTCCTTGGTTTCCTAAAGAAAACAAACCATTAATATAAATATTAAATAATGCTGGACCAAGTATAGATCCTTGTGGAATACCGTAATTGATTGTTTCCTCGATACTGCAAATATCATCTGCCTTTATAGCCTGTAGTCTACCGGTTAAATAATTTTCAAATAAATTTAAATATTTACATCTGATTCTGATATCTTCCAAAGATTGTAAAAGCAACCGATGGCTCACCGTGTCAAAAGCTTTGGACAAATCTATAAATATGCACAGACAAGGCTTGCTTTCATTCAGTGATTTAGTAATTTTTAAGGTCAGATTTAAAATGGCATCTTCTGATGATTTTTTTTCTCTAAGCCCAAATTTGTTGATTAGAAATGATTTGGTATTTATCTAGACACGATTGTAGTTTTTATTACCTTTTCAAAAACCTTGGAAAAGTGTGTTATTAATGTTATAGGTCTGTCATTGGATATTTCGGTAATTTCGCCTTTTTTAAATAAAGGGATAACAATACTGTTTTTAAAAATAGTGGGGTAAATTGCTTCATTTATGCACCAATTTAAAATAAAAATGTATATATGTATATAGTATATATGGCGCTATCAATTTAATTGTTTCGGTTTTTATATTATCACTTCCAACTGCTTTTTTATTCTTAAGATCTCGAATTATGTTGTTTATTTCACAAGAATTTATTGGAGCAAAAATGAAAGAATTTGAATTCCTTATTCTGTTTGGTTTAAAATCCGGATCAACTTTTTTTTTCTGCTAGATTTTGTCCCATACCAGCAAAGCGTTTATTAAACATTTGCTATATCGTATTTATTACTTACCAAGTCACCAAAGTGGGACTTAATTTTGTCGATTGCTTTTCTGTTTCACGTTGTGACTTATTTCATTCACAATTGCCCATAGATTTTTAAAACTATTATTATTTTCAATT